>JACVBY030000514.1:0-600000 GCA_017589505.3 Metroxylon sagu | reverse complement strand
TGCTGACATACTAAGCACTTGGCCATATATTGAGCAATATCCCTCTTCATTCCTTTCCACTAGAAGTTTTCTCTTAAGTCCCTATACATTTTTGTGCCACCAGGGTGCACTGTATAAGGTGAGTAGTGAGCCTCCCTTAAAATTTTTGCCTTTGATTCCTTCATATTTGGAACACAAAGTCTGCTATTAAATCTTAAAGATCCATCCTCCTTTATGCAGAACCCATTCTGAACTCCAGACTATACCGCTTCCTTGATTCTTTACAATTCCACATCTTTTTGGGAGGACTTGATTTTATCAATCAGGGTTGATTGGAGCACTAGTGCTGCAATTAGTTTGTCAGACCACTGTACTCTCAACTCAACCTCCAACTTCTCAAGATCCCTCCTAATATAGGGTTGAGAAGTAATCATGAAAACTAACTCTGAGGAGGACTTCCTACTTAAGGCATCTGCCATAACATTTGCTTTTCTTGGGTGATAGTGCATATTCAAATCATAATCTTTCAACAACTCCAGCCATCTTCTTTGCCTCAAATTCAACTCCTTTTGAGAAAATATATACTTCAGACTTTTATGATCTGTGTATACATCACAAGTCTCCCCATACAGATAATGCCTCCAAATTTTTAAGGCAAAAACTACAGCTGCTAATTCAAGATCATGGGTTGGGTAGTTCTGTTCATAAGGCTTCAGCTATCTGGAGGCATAGGCTATCACCTTTCCATTTTGTATCAGGACACAATCCAATCCCTTCCGAAAAGCATCAGTGAATAAGGTGAATCCTCCGAATCCTAATGGAAGGGTAAGGATAGGGGTTGACGCTATGCGTTGTTTCAGCTCCTGGAAACTTCTCTCACAATCCTTAGTCCATTTGAACTTGACTTATTTTTGTGTCAAATGAGTCAGAGGCAGAGCAATGCGAGAAAAGCCCTCCACGAATATGCGATAATACCCTACTAGCCCCAAGAAACTCCCGACTTCAAACACATTAGAAGGCTGTCTCTAATTCACAACAGCCTCAACTTTCTTTGGGTCCATAGATATGTCATCTTTAGAAATCACATGACTCAAGAAGAAGACTTGGTTCATCCGGAAGTCACATTCCTGCAACTTGGCATATAGCTTCTTTTTCCGAAGGGTTTGCAAAACAATCCTCAAGTGGTCCTCGTGCTCCTTCTGGCTTTTTGAATATACCAAGATGTCATCGATGAAGAGTATTACAAACTGATCCAAGTATGGCTTAAATATTCTGTTCATTAAGTCCATGAATGCTGCTGGGGCATTTGTCAGTCCGAACGGCATCACCAAGAACTCATAATGGCCATACCTAGTTTTGAATGCAGTTTTGGGCACATCCTTAGATTTGATCTTAAGCTGATGATACCCTAACCAGAGATCAATCTTTGAGAATGCCTATGCCCCATGGAGTTTATCAAAGAGATCATCAATCCTCAGCAAAGGATACTTATTCCGCACTGTCACCTTATTAATTTCTCGGTAATCAATGCAAAACCGAAGACTACCATCCTTTTTCTTAACAAATAGTACTGGGGCTCCCTAGGGAGAAACACTGGGTCTGATAAATTCTTTATCCAATAGTTCCTGCAACTGGGCTTTCAACTCCTTGAATTCAGCTGGGGCCATACGGTATGGAGCCTTGGATATAGGTCCGTACCAGGGGCCAAATTAATAGTAAACTCAACTTTTCGATCTGGGGGTAATTCGATCAATTCTTTAGGGAAGACTTCAGAAAATTTCCTTACCATAAGAATCTCTTCCAGCTTAATCTCTTCCTACTGAAGATTCTTAACCACAGCCAGGAACCCCTCGTAACCTTTCCTTAGATATTTTTCAGCCTGCAGAGCTGACACCATTACTGAGGCAAAATCTTCCTGATTACCAGCAAAACTGAATTTAGGCTGATTAGAAATTTTAAAAATTATCATCTTCCTGAAACAGTCTACTGAAGCATGGTAGGAGGCTAACCAGTCTATCCATAAGATTGCGTCAAAATCCTTCAATGGGAGGACTAGTAGGTTAGCTTTCAAATCTTTATCCTCAATTTCTACCAGACTAGATTTACATACTGAGTTCATTACTAGCATATCACCATTGGGTAGTGCAATATTCAATTTTAGATCTAGAGGGACGGGTGTCAAAGATGTATTCTTGGCAATAAAGTTATTAGACACAAATGAATGTGTGGCACCCGGGTCTACTAAAGTGTAAGCAAAGCTGTTGGCTATTTTAATCATACCTGTCACTACTGCATTAGTGGCAGCAGCATTCTGCTGAGTAAGAGTGTAGACTCTTCTTTGAGTCCTGGGCTGCTGCTGACTCTTCTCTTGGTTTGAAAGGGGCTGTTGATCCTTCTTGAATGGGCAAGTGGCCATTTTGTGGTCTATACTTCTACAGATGTAGCAGACACCAGACAGTCTGTGGCAGTCCTTACCCAAGTGATTCTTCCTACAGTGAGAGCATCGGACTTCTTTACCCTTCTGACCTGATGGAGCTTGATGTGAATCTCTTTTCTTTGAGTGCCCCGAACTCTAACCGAAAAAGGGTCTCTTTCTTTTCATTTGCTGATCCCTCTCCCGCTGTACTGCATTCATATCTCTTTCAATTAGCAGAGCCTTGTTGACCACAGCATTGTAAGAGGGAAGCTCGAAGGCATTGACTGCTTGGCCCAGTCTGACCCTTAATCCTTCAGTAAACCTGCGAATCTTGGCCCCTTCAAGTGTTACCATCTCAGGGGCAAATTGGGCCAGTCTGATAAACTCAGCTTCATATTGGGCCACTATCAAGTTCTTCTGTCCAATTTAATAAATTCGATCTCCAATTGACTCTGTACACTTGTGAGAAAATACTTATTGAAGAAGGCTTCTTTAAATTCTGCCCAAATGATAGCCCAACTACCACACCGTTGCTCCTCGAGCATCCACCAGTTGTATGCCTCTCCCTGAAGGAGGTAGGTAGCAAACCTGATTCTCTCCTCCTCCTAGCTATCGTGTGCAGAAAAGGCTTTCTTCAGCTCCACAACCCACTTCTCAGCATCGGTGGGGTTGGTGGAGCCCGAGAAGAGAGAAAGGGCTAGGCTCTTAAATTCAGTAAAGCTCCTCCCTCGTCCTTGCCAGGGTTGAGGCTGTGTAGGCTGGCAGGCAGGTTCGGCTGGGGTGGTTGATATTGCTGAGTAGGAGGGCTTGGTAGGATAGGTGGGCCTTATTGGTCAGTTGGGCCTTGCTATTGCCGCTGCTGCATGGCCTGCACCAACTGTACTACCTTAGAGAGAGCCTGCAGAACTTCGACTTGAAAATTTTGTTGGGCATCTAAGGCAAATGAAGTTGCACAATCACAAAAAAAAAGGAACTCACACATAGGCTTTGAGGGACTCAAGGGTAGCAAACACATAATCCATTAAGCTTGCCAAGTGGATCGGTCACAAAAGTTAGAGCCAAGCGTTTTAAAGAGGCATTAAATGCGCTAATGCAACAAGTTGGTGAAACAACAAAATTATGAGAGGCTAGCTCAAGTCCAAATCAGTTTCAAGAGAACCTGGTCACCATAATTAAGATTTTAAAGGTTTCTAATTAAGGACTTACATATTTTCAGCCTTAAAAGGATTAAGATATCAATCCCTTAATTTTGGGAATTCAATATATCAAGAATCTTCTAGATGTCAATCCCTTAATTTTGGGAATTCAATATGTTAAGAATCTTCTAGATATTAATCCCTTAATTTTGGAAATTCAATATGTCAAGAATCTTCTAGATGTCAATCCCTTAATTTTGGGAATACAATATGTTAAGAATCTTCTAGATATCAATCCCTTAATTTTGGGAATTCAATATGTCAAGAATCTTCTAGATGTCAATCCCTTAATTTTGGGAATACAATATGTCAAGAATCTTCTAGATATCAATCCCTTAATTTTGGGAATTCAATATATCAAGAATCTTCTAGATGTCAAAACTTTCTTTAGATATGTTATAGGAGAATATTTTAGAAAATTTGTGAACTTTATATAAAGGGTCAAGGATTGTACCTTTGAGGCAGTCAAGAATAATATCAAAGTATTTATTTTATGTTCTTCTTTCATTCTTGAAAGGACTCTTGAACTTATCAAGTTTATTCTTGTGGCGTTCAAGCAACCAGACTTATCACCTAGATTCTTGAGTGGTTCTTAAGAGTCTTGGTGTGGCGTCTTCAGTTACGAGTTTTTGGTTCTTATCTTGTTAGGTATCGGGTCAAAACTCAATAAACTTACGTCTTGAAGATCTTGGGGTTTAGTTCCATATTTTGGTGTTGGGTTTCATCATGTTATTGATGAGGTTCACATTAGTTGGTATCAGAGCTTTGGTTCCAAGGCAAGTTTGGATTTATCTTCCATTATTTTATTATTCCTTGTTTCTTGCTCCTTGATTTAGATTCCAAAAAAAAAAAAAAGTGCATCTCTTGGTTTACTTCAATTGTTCTATTGTTCCTTGTTCCTTGATTTAGATTTTTAAAAAAAAAAGTGCATCTCTTGGTTTCTATTGTGCTCATTTAGGGATAGTCCAAAGGAGGAGGCTAGAGGTAGTACCCTGAGCTATTTGACCCAACGGGTCAAGAACGTACCAATAAAAGAGGCTATCGACAGTACCTTTGCATTTGACCCAACTACCTACATCCCGGAAGTGTCGTAGGCTACCAAGAGGGCTATGCATAGCCATCGCAGGGAAGGCTAACTTGAGGCAAGGCCTTAAGTGATGCACATAGGTAAGAAAAAAAAAAAAAATCGCTGCAACCTCGCCCGTGTGATAGTGAAAAAAAGAAAAAGAAAAAAAGGAAGAAAAAAAAAGAAAAAAAAAGAAAAAAAGGGAAAAAAAAGAAAAAGAAGAAGAAGAAAAAGTTCAGAATTGTTACTTACACCAATCCTATAACTTCTTAAGTTGTTGATCTAGCATTCCTTATCCTTAAAACCATCATTGTTATTTGTTCCGTCAGTTCTTGAGAACTGCTTATTGAATCTTGTGGTTTATTTTGGTTGCTCATTATCCTTGATTGCTACTTGAATCTTGTTTGTTCTTGTGTTTAATTAAGAGTGAAAAAAAGACACAACAAGTGAAAGAGTGGCGAGAGCATAAGAGGGAAAAAGCCATTTAGTGAGTGAATCCTTTTTGAGTGAAACAAGTGAGGAAGTGCTTGTGAGGTTTTTAACCTTATTTTGCAGATTCTAAATATGTCACACAATCAAGAGGGAAACTCAATCCAAGAGGTACAACAAACAACCACTCCAAATCTACAATTATAGCGTTGTTGGGGGAGATGAGGCGGATGATGAGAGTTGAATTAGAGCAAGTACATGAGAGGATGGATAGGATGGAAGATGAGGCAACTAGAAGGCAACATCAACATGCTCCCACTAGACAACCACTTAGGCGAGATGATGATTTGGGAAGCATCAAGGTGAAAATTTCACCATTTCAAGGTAGAAATGATCCTGAGGCTTATCTAGAGTGGGAGAAGAGAATGGAGATGGTTTTTGATTGTCACAATTACTTTGAAATCAAAAAGGTAAAACTTGTTGCAATTGAATTCACTGATTATGCTATTGTTTGGTGGGATCAATTGTTGAAGGATAGGAGGAGAAACCAAGAACATCCTATTGAAATGTGGGACGAGATGAAGGCAATCATGAGAAGACGTTTCATTCCAAGCTATTACCATCGAGAGTTGTTCAACAAGTTGCAACGTCTAACTCAAGGATCCAAAAGTGTAGATGAATACTACGAAGAGATGGAGGTTGCTATGATTCGAGCAAATGTAGAGGAGGATAAAGAAGCCACCATGGCTAGGTTCTTGAACGGTTTAAACCGTGAGATAGAAGACGTAGTGGAGATGCAACACTATATGGAATTGACAGATATGGTACACCAAGCCATCAAAGTTGAGTAACAATTAAAGCGAAGGTACATGGTTAGGAGAGGAACAAGCGTGGCTGCTACAAACTTTTGGAGATCGGCTCCTAAACGAGACGAATTTCCATCAACTAAGCCTAAGTCCGAACCCTCTAAAGATGCCAAACAAGTTGTAGCACCAAAATAAGGTAACACTGAAGCCACTACTTCTAGAAATCGTGACATCAAGTATTTTAAATGTCAAGGCATGGGTCATATAGCTAGCTAATGCCCAAACAAAAGAGTGATGGTGATCAATGCTCAAGGAGAGATTGAGTCTGAAGATGAGCAAGAAGACGAAGTGGATGACATGTCACCTCTTGAAGACACCTATGAAGGGCAATATGCAGTGGAAGGAGAATCATTAGTGGCAAGATGAGCTCTTAGCACACAAGTCAAGGAAGGAGAAGATAATCAACGGAAGAACTTGTTTCATACTCGGTGTTTTATGAATAACAAAGTTTGCAGTGTTATAATTGATGGTGGAAGCTACACCTATGTGGCCAGCACTAAATTAGTAGAGAAATTGACATTACCAACCATGAAACATTCGCGACCGTACCAGCTTCAATGGCTAAACAATTATGAAGAAGTTAAGGTAACAAGACAGGTGTTAGTGGCATTTTTCATTGGCAAGTATGAGGATGAGGTGCTTTGCGATGTGGTACCTATGCATGCATGTCACATTTTATTAAGAAGATCATGGCAGTATGATCTACGAGTCATACATGATGGTTTCACCAATAGATACTCTTTTGTCATTAAAAAGCAACCTATATCACTTGTACCATTGACTCCAAAACAAGTCCTTGAAGACTAACTAAAAGTGCAAAAAGAGAGTGAAAAGAGAAAAGAAAAAGAGAGAGAGAGGTCGAAGTTGAAAGAAAAGAAAACGAGAGGGAAGAAAAAGAGAGAGTTGTGGCTTTAGTGAGTGCAAAAGAGAAAAATACTTCATTGCAAAAAAAAAGTGAGATCAAGAGAGCTTTACTTTCACAACAACCTCTTATAGTACTCATGTACAAGGAGGCCTTTTTGTGTACTAATGACTTTGCCGGATCCTTGCCAAGCAATGTTGTTTCTCTTTTACAGAAATTCGAGGATGTTCTTTCCGAGGGGATGCCCCTTTGGCTTACCTCCAATTCAAGGCATTGAACATCAAATTGATTTTATACCCGGCGCAACAATTCCAAATTGACCATCCTATAGAACTAATCCTGAGGAGACTAAGGAACTTCAATGACAAGTTAACGAACTAATGGCGAAGGGGTATGTTAGAGAGAGTATGAGTTCTTGTGCAGTTTCGGTGATACTGATGCTTAAGAAGGATGGGACATGGAGGGTGTGTGTTGATTGCTAAGCCATCAATAATATTACGGTAAAGTATCGATATTGCATTCCTTGATTAGATGATATGCTAGATGAACTGCATGGCATGCCTAGGACCATTGTCTCTGATCGGGGATACAAAGTTCTTGAGTTACTTTTGGAAGACTTTGTGGGGAAAGTTGAAAACTAAATTATTATTTTCTACTACTTGCCACCTATAAACTGATGGTCAAATCGAAGTAGTGAATAGGACCTTATCTACCTTGTTGTGAGCTATCATACAAAAGAACTTAAAAACATGGAAAGATTGTCTACCGCATGTTGAATTTACTTATAATCGTTGTGTTCACTCTACAACTAAGTTCTCACCATTTGAGATTGTTTATGATTTTAACCCATTGAGTCCTTTGGATTTAACTCCTTTACCTTTGAATGAATGTGTTAACTTAAATGGCAAGAAGAAAGCTGATTTTGTTAAGTAGATTCATGAGAAAGCAAAGCAACACATCGAACGACGAACAGAGTAATATGCCAAACAAGCCAATAAAGGACGCAAGAAGGTTGTCTTTGACCCAGAAGATTGGGTTTGGCTGCATATAAGGAAGGGCCGTTTTTCTGAGTAAAGACGTTCTAAACTCCTTCCAAGGGGTGATGGATCATTTCGAGTAGTGGAACGCATCAATGACAATGCCTACAAACTTGAGTTACCAGGTGAGTATGGTGTTAGTGCGAGTTTTAATGTTTCTGACTTATCTTCTTTCGATGTAGGTGATGATTTGAGGACAAATCTTCTTCAAGATGGGGAGAATGATGCAAATAAAGTTGCATAATCACAAGAAGAGGAACTCACACATAGGCTTGAAGGGACTCAAGGACAGTAGACACATGATCCATTAAGCTTGCCAAGTGGACCAATCATAAAATTTAGAGCCAAGCATTTTAAAGAGGCATTAAATGCGCTAATGCAACAAGTTGGTGAAACAACAAAATTATAGGAGGCTAGCTCAAGTCCAAATCAATTTCAAGAGAACTTGGTCACCATGATTAAGGTTTTAAGGGTTTCTAATTAAGGACTTACATATTTCCAGCCTTAAAAAGACTAAGATATCAATCCCTTAATTTTGAGAATTTAATATATCAAGAATCTTCAAAATGTCAATCCCTTAATTTTGAGAATACAATATGTCAAGAATCTTCTAGATTTTAATTCCTTAATTTTGGGAATTCAATATGTCAAGAATCTTCTAGATGTCAATCCCTTAATTTTGGGAATGCAATATGTCAAGGAAAAACTTTCTTTAGATATGTTATAAGAGAATATTCTAGAGAATTTGTGAACTCTATATAAAGGGTCAAGGATTGTACCTTTGGAGGCAGTCAAGAATAATATCAAAGTGTTTATTTTGTGTTCTTCTTTCATTCTTGAAAGGACTCTTGAATTTATCAAGTTTATTCTTGTGGCATTCAAACAACCAGACTTATCACCTAGGTTCTTGAGTGGTTCTTGAGAGTCTTTGTGTGGCGTCTTCAGTTATCGAGTTCTTGGTTCTTATCTTGTTAGGTAACGGGTCAAAACTCAACAAACTTGCGTCTTAAAGATCTTGGGGTTCAGTTCCACATTTTGGTGTTAAGTTTCGTCACATTATTGACGAGGTTCACATCAGTATCCCCAACCAGGTCAACAGAGTCGGAACCTTTAAAATCAGCTTGACCTCTCGGCTAGCTAGACTCGCCAGCTCGGGAGCCATCATCGTTATGCTGACTCTTGGTGCGGCGGGGCATCTTATAGTTTCCTGCTAAAATCATGTTCCAATTATTCTTCCACAAATCAAATCATTAATTTCAAGTTTTCATATTAATTATTATCCTCCCAAGTTATCCAAATATCTTGCCTAGGTTTAATCCTGAGTGTATCCCTAAGGTCTAAACCAAGCTTTGATACCACTATAGTTGTCATGCCCCAGACCTAGGACTGGATCCAGGGGTGCCAACCCATCGCATGCAAGGCATCCAATAATCAAAGCCAATAATAACAAACAAATTACAAGGGATAAAATATTTCATTAAGATAGGGATATCGTTCTGTCTACAATCCAAATAAAACATATGTTCGAGAATTACAAGCAAAGCTAAAATAAGTATAAGTCTATCTATGCAAGGGAAGCTTCATTCTACTCGTCCTTATTATTCCTTTGGCTCTGGAAAAAAAAAAATAATGAGAGTTTTATAAGCTCAGACTCAATAAGTAAGCCTAAATTAAATGTATCATAATAACTTCAAAGTAATATAGCATATCATATATCACCAATTTTCATATATGTTAAATCATATATGTCCTCTTGTTTTTGGATGTTATTAACACTTTTGTGTAAAACTTATGACATATTATGTTAAAAATTTATTTTTAAAACTTTAAAAGTTATCACAGTCAAGTTCATTCATCTTTTTACATACACACCATCTCACGCTATTGCCACATTGATACCTGTGATGGGGCTTGAACAAAGCACCTCATAAGGTGTTACCTCCATATGTTCGTCCCTGTGAAGGAAGGGTTCTGATACCAGTTTCATGTCATCATGTCATATCATGTTATCATGTCGTATCATAGCGGACTGCAGGTGGCACATTTTCATATTCAAAAACTTAATTTACATATGGTATTCAAGCAATTCAAAGTATTGTTTTCAAAATAACTTGCATAATTACAAATTGATATTTGAGGTGATCATACCATGCATATACTGCATAAGCATCATTATTTTGCAAAATCTATCAAAATATCAGTGTTAATTATTTTAAAGCATGTAAAGAGGCAATGGAAGATCAAATATTTCATATTTTCAGCTATATAATAAATTCTTAAACGTCATACTTAGTAATTATTTTAAAAATCACTGATAAATGACTTACTTACCTCTTGTCACTATTCTACAAGTCCATATGAACTATTTAGGCTCTTGATACCTATAATATAATATTTTATATTTTATATTTTTAAAATTTATGACGCTAAAATAGACTTAATTAAGCTACCAATTTTTCTCCTGAGCCCAACTTGAGGTTCGAATATCTTCATATTCATTAGTCCAAGAAAACAAAAATTTTTCAACAAACTAGAATCAACAAGGATTTAAACTCATATTTTTCTACATTGGGCCAAGCTCGATTTGGGCTCCAAAAATTAGATCCAATCAGGCTCAATGAGCTAACCCAAGCTAGCCCATTCACTCTCTCTCCTCCCTGTTTTTCTCCCACGAGCACCCGTCACTGTGCTCATGGGCATCGGCAGTCTGGAGCCGCCACCGGCCTTGCGCGGCCAATTGGTCGGCTGTGGCCGGTCGCCCCAGCGCCGGCGACCACCGGCGGCCACCTCCCCCTCTCCTCTTCTTCTCTTTCTCTCTTCTTCCTTCTCCCTTCTCTTTCTTCCTCCCTTGCTTCTTGGTTCAGCCAAATCAGTGCCGACTCATCCAGCCATATCTTGCCTAGTCACGAGAGTCGTTCCACTCGGCTCGTCGCGGCAAGGGCCGACACCTAAGGGTCGCCAAAGGTTCCGGCGACCTCTCCTCCAGAGCCGAATCATTCCCTGATTCCATGCCCAAGCAAGGGTCCGGTTGACCCTTGCTTGGGATAGCCGCGGCTGTTGCTATGGCTCTATTCCTCCTTGAAACAGAGCTGTGGCACAATTACCCAATAATCCCATCACAACCCACGTCATCGCATCATAATCGATCATGGATCCAGAATAGAATAAAAATAGTATGAGATCTTGGGATTTACTTGGAGATTTAGACTTGAATCAAGGATAGGGACGCACAGATTGAACGAGGAACGCTTCCTCTTCACCCTTCAAAGGTGGACGGTGCTCGCCAGCAAGCCAACGATGAGAACGGTAAGAGAAGATGCCTGACATATACGGCGAGTAGGTTAAAATAGAGTTCACACCCTCCATTGGTAGGCTGAGGAAAACGGTGAGGGCGGTGCCTCCTCCCGTGAGCAAGGCGTGGGTTGGGGAAGAGGGCGGTGACTCTTCCCCTCCCGCACGCGATCAGCGCCTCCGGCCTGTTCGCCTTCTTTCCTCTTTTTTTTTTTTTTTTTTTTTTACTTGGCTGCGATCCAAGCTGGTCAAATGGACTAAGCTCGGGTCGGGCCTCACGGTAGTAATTATTAACGAAGGAATACACTATTATCATGTGAGTGTAGGGGAACATGGAAGGAGATCGAATGGAACGTGGAAAGTACTGACTCTTAACTATTTCACCACCATATGACCTAACAGCATTTTTGTTCACTTACTGGTTCCAGTAGCAGCCAGTGGCACAATAAAGTTGTGAGATTTGGAGGAGACAAAGGGTATGGACCTAATCCCACTACTAGAGAGTGTTTATAATCGTTATGAAAATAGAATTAGTCATGGTGACTCTTCCTGGCAACAGCCGACTTTAGTTTCTATTTTGCAGTTGTTGGCATCCTCACATGTCACTGGTCAAAATGTATATCAGTTGATTTTCATCCATTTTGGAAGTTCTTTGCTTCTAGGTCATTGGATTGGATATAGCTTTTGATTTTATAGACCCTTCAGCATTGCACTTCTTCCTGCCAGTTCTTTCCAGCTATCGACGGCGTCCACAGCAAACCCTCTTGAGAAATGTCCAAGTCGTATGGGAGCAGTTTAACTTCCATGGAGCCTCCAACAGCCTCTGTGGGGAGAGAGTGAGCGAATGGGTGAGCTGATGACGTTTGGGCTTTAAAACGGGTATACGAATATGATTATGGGTTGGATTTGCGATGGATCCGAATCCGATATTGCAAAACATCATGATGTTTATTCCAGTGCACCCACATGAGCCAGCTTGATGCAGTTGCATGAACCAGAGAGTAACTCAATCCTATTTTATATATATAATAAAAATATTTTTTTAATAAATTAAATGTGAGGCTTTTGTCATTAAAAAAAATTGTGGAAGTGATTTTTAGGTTAAATATAAAAAATTTTTATCTTTTTTTCTTTTGTATTCAGTAATAAGTTAACACTTCTCTTTTCTTTTCTTTTTTTTTTTTTTTTGATGCATGGGTATTAGCTCTATATATATCTCCATCGCTTCTTCCTTCATTTTTCTTTTAGACCTCTTTTTGTTCTCTTTGCTAAATCTTTCTTCTCTCTTTTTTTTTTTTGTTTTGTTGAGGAGGTAATTAAAGCATTTAACAGGTAAAGAATTGAATTGAGATTGGGTTATGAAGAGGAAGTAGATAAAGGAAGAATATGTATAGCAATGTTCGATGTCTCTTCCAAGTATACCCCTCACTTTGGCAAAAGAAACTTATGATTTTATTTAGTGAAAGATATCATCTCTAATTTATAGATTATTTTTCTTTTTATGCATAATTTTTGAACTTTTAACCATATTTTCTCGTTATATCAGTATAGTTTAACTTTCTATTGTGTTATTTGAAAGAGATATAGGCATTCTTCTATCAATTTTATTGGTTTTTCTTTACTTATGATGGCTTTATGAATTATTTATAATTTTTTAAATATATTTTTGTGAGTATTTTTTTTAATGGTTAAACACATAACAATTTGTGCATATGAAATTATATCTACATATAAAGACTAATTTTATACCCATGCAATTATATAGTTATTCATAAATTTATGAATAATTATTTTTTTTATAAAAAATTATAATTTATATAAAATTATATATTTTATATTATTTTATAAAATAATATATCAATTTATAAAATTGGTCAACAAAAAAGTTTCTAAATTTTAAAACTTGTTATCCTATTTTTTAAAATAAATTTAAATCAAATTACCATCCTTACATATGCCTAATATAATACAATAGTAAATAATAGGATAATATATTAATATAATATTTTCTTGTTTTATTATATGATATAAAACATATGATATAATATAATATAATATAAATGTTTTATAATACAACGTAAATTATTGCTAATCTATAATTTATGTATTATAATAACTAAATATTATTATAATTTATTTATAATAATTAAGATGAAATAATAGTAAAGCATCACGTTAATCGTAAAATATATAGATTTGATGTTATATGGCCGATGATATGATCTTCGGGAATTCGTAAGCGCGATCATATTAGATTATCGGACATCGTATCACCCTCGGGTAGCGTCGTACAAAGGCCAGCTGATCCAACGGATAAGCAGACCGAGTCACATCGCCGTGCCCGTCCATCTCCACTCCATTGAGAGCGAGTCTACTTATCCGCGCTCTGCCCCACCTCTCCTCGGATGGCTCTGTTCCCTTCGTTCGTGCCCTCGAAACCTCCCGGAGGAAGCAGCGAAGTCTTGGGACCGTCCTCGCCGCTCCGAGAGGAAAGGCTTCCAAAATCTAAATTCCTTCGATTTGGAGGCTGACCATCTGAGATTGGAGGTTGAAGAATAGATACAGAACTGTCGCTTCCCTCCTTCCAGGTGCGAGCTCTTCGAAACCCTTGATTCCACTTCTCTTTCTTTCCCTTTTGTTTTGTTGCTTAGAAATTCCTTCCTGTAGGCCTCCAGAGGGGGCTAGCGTCGGCATTTCTTCCCCCAGATTGAGTAATTTTCGCGTGACATTTTGGAACCCTAATGATCGGGTTGATAGGAAATAGGTCGATGATCTCACCTAAGGAAACGACCATCGATCATCGTGTGAGACGATTAGACGAATGGCGATCTCTTCAACTCGGGATCGACCACCTAATGTGTTTTCAACTCATTGTTCTAGGTCTTCAATAGGAATTTTGGTTTCCTTCTTTGGACTGCAATTTCTTGTAGAATTTTGGTCGAACACGTAAGGAGCGATTCTCTTTTCTTAAGTTTATGCGTGCTCTTGAGGAATGAAATTTAATGCTTGTGTTTGAAAGTTGGGGATCAAGCACGTGCTCTGGGATGAGGAGGAGGGTGGGCTAGTTGATGTCTTAAAAAAAAAAAGTTAAAAAAAAAAAGGGGCCTAGCAGTGCTTTAGAACCAGTGTCCTGCCCTATGCCTCCTATGTTGTCTGTTACTTTTGGACAATTGATGGGTTCATGATAGATAGTTGGAGATCAGTGTTGCTTCCTGTCTGTAGTAATTCAAGGATGGTAACTCTATAAAAAAAAAAAGGGTAGTAACTCATGATGTTCTACTCTTGAAGATCACATCTGCAAAGAGGATTTTGATTGCTTAATTAAACAAATAAGAGTGAATAGTTAGGAATCAAGAAAAATCCAAAATCTACACCCAAGCTGTCATGACTAGCATAGCCTGCGTAAAAACATGCAAAGGATGAGATAATTCTGTAACAACAGCAACTAAGCCTTAATTCCTAAATAGCTTTGGTTGGCTAACTTCAATCCCTTTCTTTCATTTTGCTTGGTTTAAGACCATATTTAGTAACATATAGAGATTTCAAGTCCTTCCTTGTTACTTTCTTCAACGTAATTTTTGACCTACCTTAATTCCTTTTTTCATCATTTATGGTAAAATAATTAAAAAAATAAACCAAACTATATATAAATATTTGAACTTTTTGGAGATGACTGTGTCTCCATATATTTTTGCATCGAGGTTTGAAAATATTTAGGTGATATAAGAGTAACTTGGTTAATAAATTTGGTTAATAATATCTTGGAGATTAAAAAAATATATGATAAATGAAAAAAGAGTGTTATAATATTGATTTATAAGAATAAAAGTAATGTTCAAAACCGTTCTAACTATCAATGCATTAAACTCATAAATCATATCATGAAATTAAGACTATAAATGAATCAAATCAGGTCAGATAATATTTGATCCTGATCTAATTTGATATCATATTCCATTCATGATTTTGGAGCCAGATCCGATTTATTTATTGATTAGATCAGAAGAAGTTGGATCTATTAGAAAAAATTTTAAATCCAACAGACATTTGGGTCGGTTTAAGAAAAGTATGGCCCAAATCTAATTTAAAATATTTGAATTTAGAATAAGATCAACTTGGTATATTTTCATTTGAGTTAAATTTTTAGGTACTATTTTATAGTTAAAATATAGTGATTGATAATTAAATATAGAGTCCTTAAAAAATCAGATAAGATTAAAAAGAGCTAACTTAAACTTTAATTATTTTTTAAAACTTTTAATTCTATCTAGCTAATTGATTATCTTAGGTTATAAATTATGATTCTTAAATATATATTGACATGTTTGAAGGCATTATAAGTGAGAATCCATAAATATACATAATAAAATATGAATATTTACATATAATTAAGTAAAAATATTTGGGAGAAGATCTAGTTGTTAAGATGAAAATAAAAATTAATTTAAATGAAAGTTGAATTGGTAAAGATAATTAGAATGAAGGAAAATATGATTTACATAATAGAGGTTCATAGGTCGAGATAGATCACATTCAAGTTATGAGGGTTAGGTCGGGTTTGCTTGCTATTGATCTAAATATATTCGAATGATACATGGATTAAGTCAGGTTATCAATCACATCGAAAAATATAAGGTTGCATTTGATGCATCGCCGGGTAATCTTAAAAGGTAATGTGGATTGCTTGAAAGATAGATTACCACTGGATAGATTGCCAGTAATGTTGATTACTATGTTTGGTATACACATGCAATGTTGCAATAATATTGATTACTGTATTTGGTATGACAACCAGATTACCAGTAATGTAACATCAAATTCCCAAAATATCCCTAAGTAACAAAATGAAATACACCTTCTACAAAACTGAAAAGAATAGCTAGTAATTAATGCTAACCGCACATGCATCAATATCTTGTTTGCTTTTCATTTTAACTCAGCTAATCATTGTGAGAAAACATTTCCTTATTCATAATTATTAAAAAAAAAAGAAAGAATAGCAAATTTATTTTAGAATGGCATAAATTTTGCAAAAGTAGAAGTTGCTCCACATTATGCAACATATGCAATAAGATATCATACGAAATGCTCTTTGTTTTTCAGTTGTGGTAATGCAATGAAATTGAAATTTAGCTGATATTTTTTATTTATTAATTAAATATCAACATAATATTAATAAAGTTTCAGAAAGGAAAAGTATTTCTAAATAAAATTAGACAGCTTTGCACAATCACATACAGCATGCATCCATAAAAGAAGCTTGAGATCTGGAGCGGAAAAAAAATAAAAACTATTCGTGTTGTTTCATGAAAAAATAAACACCACGCTATGGTTGCATTGAAATCAAAAAAGAGAGAGAGAGAGAGATTTGTAGAGGAAAAAAAATCACTATATGTGCTGTTTTATGGAAAAATCAACACCATACTGTGGTTGTATTGAAATTTAAAAAAAAAACTTGAAATCTGGAGCGAAAAAAAATCACTTTGTGCTGTTTTAAGGAAAAACCAACACCACACAGTGGTTGTATTAATTTTTTTTTTAAAAAAAAAACTTGAGATCTGAAGCAGAAAAAAATCACTATTTGTGATCTTTTATGGAAAATAAACACCACGCTGTGGTTGCATTGAAATCAAAAAAACTTGAGATCTATGCTGGAAAAAAATTTCTATTTGTGCTGTTTTATGGAAAAACGAACACCACGCTATGGTTGCGTTGCAATAAAAAAAAAAATTTAAGATCTAGAGCGAAAAACACACTATTTGACAAACACCACTGATTTGTGCTGTTTTATGGAAAACAAACATCACGCTACGATTGTATTGTAATCAAATAACAACTTGAGATCTGGAGCCAAAAAAATACTATTTAACAAACACCACGTTATGCTTGCATTGAAATCAAAAAAAAAACTTCAGATCTGGAGCGAAAAAAAAAAAAATCATTACTTCTACTGTTTTATGGAAAAACAAACGCAACGCTGTGGTTGCATTGAAATCAAAAAAAAACTTGAGATCTGAAGCAGAAAAAAAATCACTGCTTCTACTGTTTATGAAAAAACAAACATCATGCTGTGGTTGCATTGAAATCAAAAAAAAATCTGGAGTGGAAAAAAAAAATCACTACTTTTACTGTTTTATGGAAAAGCAAACACCACGCTGTGGTTCCATTGAAATAAAAAAAAACCTCCATTGAAATAAAAAAAAACCTCGAGATCTGGAAGGAACCTTTTTATGGAAAAATAAACATCACGCTGTGGTTGCATTAAAATCAAAAAAAAAAATTTAAGATCTGGAGTGGGAAAAAAAAAACTCACCTGGAGTGGAAAAAAAATCTACTATTTGTGCTTTTTTATAGAAAAACAAACACCACTGTAATCTGGATTGCCTCACCGACATCGATCTTCTCGGAGACGACGGAAGGGGAGCTCACGGGCGATGTAAGAGGAGTGGGAGTAGGGTAAGCACGGTGAAAGGAGAAGGAGAAAAGCATACGGAAGGATGAGTTTTGTTTTCGTAGAAGAGAAAGGGACAGGATCATTTTTGTTCAAAAAAATTATTACCAGATTACCACATCTTCGGCAATCTGGATAGCCACCCCTCCCTCAAGCAAGATTGCCTCATGAGAGGTAATCTAGATTACCATTGCATGATAGATTATCATTAAAAAAACATACCAAACCTAGTTATTTAGTGAGTTCAGTTTAAATTACCGGCTATCAAACGCAACCTAAGATTCAGACTTGATCCAAAAATTTGATTACATCTAATTTTCAAACCTAATAAAATTTTGGTTCAACTTGACTTAGTGCCACCCTTATCGAGAAGTCCAAGAAGAAAAAGAGATGAAAAAAATGGATAGAGCCATGATAGTGGGTGGCCCTTAAGGTGCATGGGTTCACTTTCCCACCATCATTTTTTATCTTTTTTTTAATAAATTTAAAAAAGTTTTGAAAAAAAAGAAAAAAAAGATTTATTTTGAGTAAGTAGAAAATGATGTACTGTACCTCCTTTAATATTCTTTCTTTGTTTGATCTAATTTTTATGTGAAAGGGAATTTGGTTTGCACTAATTTAAAATATGAATACAACTAAGTCAAGTCGGATTATACTATGTTTCACTTTAACTCGATTCAATTTTATATTTGAATAATGATTTTAAATCTCAATCTAACTTATTTATTAACCGAGTTAGGTTAAGTCCATAAAGAGAATTTTAGACTTAACAAAGTAATTCAGGCCAGTTCAAGATTAAATATGATCTAAATCCAACTTAAAATGCTCAAATTTATATCGAGATCAAGTAAGGCATATTTGTATTAGAGTCAAGTATCTAATTATTATTTTATAGTTAGCATTTTATAATAAATAATAAAATATATAATTATTAAAAAAAAACTAAAAAGAGCAAATCCAAACTAAAATTTTAATTTAAAAATTTTTAATTCCATTCAAGTGATAGATCATCTTAAAACCTATAAATTATAAATCTCAAAATATATAAATATACCTAATGATATTATAAATAAGAATTTAGAAAAATAGAAAGTGAAATATGAATATTTATATATAATTGAGTGAAAAAAATGAGATAAGATATGATTTTTTAGATAAAAAGAAGGATTAATTTAAATAAAAATTTATTTAATAAATTAATAAAAATAATTAAAGTGAAAAAAAATAAAATCCATATGATGTAAACTTAGAGCTTAAAAACAATTATATTTGGGTTAGATTAGATTTATTATTATTATTATTATTATTATTATATTTTTTGTTTTTAAATCCAAAGTAACATCCGAATGGAATCAGGTTGTTTGAAAAATAGATTAACGAGCACTCAAACCCGACCCGGTTCCTCAAATGCGGGTCGGGTGGTGTTTAAGCAAGTGGCTTGATCGGCCCTCGTCGGTTTCCCCTTGCTCTTCTTCCGCCGCCGGACACGTAGGCCCTCGTCCTGGAATTTACCACGAGAGGGTCGCTGCCGAGAGTCTCCGGCTCCATCAACCTCCCTGGCCGATCAATTGTTTCCCTTCCGTCGGTACGGTGTTACAAAGCTTTAGCTCCCTTTTCGATTCAAATTTATTGGTTTTTTTATCTGCTTTTAACTTCTTGAAATTCTGATGATTATTTCGATGAGACGCTGGTCCGAATTTTCCAAAGATGAGGGTTCAATTGCTTTTAAGCAATTCTTTTTTTTTTCTTTTTTCCTTAGTTCTCTATGTCCTTTTCCTCGAGACCGCCGCGGATGATGGATTTTAATTCACGTGTTTAGGGATTTATCTATCAGTTGATTCCTGAGGTGGATTCCAATGTTGAAGGCAAAAGCTTTTCTCTTGCTTTTCTCTTGAGGTGTCCCCGAGCCACGCCCAACCACTTCTCTCTTGCTGTCCAGAAATCAAGAATCCAAAACCCTCGGTTTTCCTGTCCCCGAGCCGCGCCCGCGGCCCCCCTCCCTCTCTTTTCTCTTGGTCGGTCGCCGAAAGCCCAAGCCCCCTCATCCGTCTCCTTCTTGAACTCAGACTCCCCAATCCACGTCGAGCGCGAGAGCGACTTCTTGGCGATATCAGATCCGGACTGGAGGTGGAGCAAGAATCGAGTGGAGGAGGGTGAGAGATCCGTGGTTGCTTCGCCCTAATCCGCGGTGGATCCGAGAATATGTCGTCGTCCCGAATCTTCGAGTACTTCGTGATCTGCGGTAAGCCATAAACAAGAAGAAAACAAACACCATTGCTTCTTGAGTCCCCGGATATAGGAAGAGAGGAAAGGTTTGGCAGGTGGCCGAGCTGGACCTAGCCAGGGTCATCCCAAGTCGGGCTGGCTAAGAGGCCTGCTCTCTATGTGCCAGATAAAATTTTTTTACCCCATTTTTTTATCCACAGGAAGCCATACTCCCAAGCCTCCATCCATCATCAAGGTCTCCTTTACCACGCTGCTTGCAACAAGAGTTTGTTGTTCACTCCCTCTGTTTCTCTTCTCTTTTCTTCTCCTTCCTTCGTCTAAGATTTCCTCTTTTTTTTCTTTGATGCAGACCGATTAGGGTTTTCAACTCTAGGGTTTTAAGGCGAGCGAGCAGAATGCCTAAAAATTCTAACCTGATGTGATTTCTTGAAGGTATCCTCTCTTTCCACCGAGATGACGAGTAGATTTTGGAGGTGGTATGCGGATAGGCTGTTCTATAGGTGGGAAAAGACTGTCCTTTGGGACATGGTGGAGCCTTATAAGCGCCCGAAATCCTTCACCCCTCTTATAACCGTCTATGTTGCTGCCTTCTATACTGGTGTTGTAGGATCTGCGATAACTGAGCAACTTTATAAGGTATGAATTGGTGGAGTTTTTTCTTATTTGCCCTTGTCTCTTCATTGAATTCTATTTTTTTTTTTTTTTTAAAGTAGCTTTACTCTAAATGGTTTTCAAGGTGATTTTTAAAGTCGCCCTTTTTAATGTTTTTATGTAAAAGAAAAGCTAGACTCCATTTTCAAACAGTTATCTTTTTATACTTCTTAATGAAAAATAATGTTCTACAGCACGTCTTCTTTAATATAATATCTAAATTAATGAAAAGCTAGACTACAGTTTTTTGCATTATGTTTCATTACCTTCTGATAATGAATTCATAGCCAAGGCTTCTTCTCATTCTTTGTATTTCAATGTTAATATACCGAAACATGTCAGTAATGCATGTAATGAAGTTAGTGGTTTCATATTCTTCATAGTTTTGAAGAGCATAGGTTGTTAAAAGCATAAGATGATGATAGAAAGCTAAAGCGGCATGAACAAGTTCCTAATACATGCAGGAGCTCATAGATAACAAATATTCTGGTTTTGATTTGATGAACCAGTTTGTTATCTTAAATTTTCCTAAAGCATTGAAAGTAATTGATTCTATGAAGAAAGTCTGAGGGACATGAGAATCTTAAAATTTCCTCTAGATGACTTCTTGATTGAAAGGTCATTTGTAGAATGATAAAGAAGAAACAGGCTTGTTCCATGCATATTGATGTTATTTTTAATTTGAAAAGGCTGAATATTGGTATGTCTCTTGGGGACTGAAGGTGCATAAAAGAAAGGACAAAATTTTCCTGATGTCAGATATATGGTTGTCATGGCTTGATATTTTTTTGAATGGGTGGAAAGTGGCATTTGAAGGGAAGTGATTAGGCTAGATGAACTAGAAGATTCCAATGGGATTGTTGCTCCATTAGTATTGCGCCTCCTTATATGGAGAGGAGCATTGGAGAGGTGGGACCAAGTCTTTTGGGGGCTTAACTTTATCATAGGGAATGGGAATGAGTTCAGATTACGGAGCTTATGTCTCTAGTCCATTGGAAGTTGCTTTCCAAATCATTCTGTATTATTTACCAAGAGAACGTATGGATGCGCAACTGCTGTGAAAAGAGATTGGTGCCATAACCTTAGTGATATATGGGTATTCAGAATTCAAAAAGTGCAAGACTCCATGTATGCTATTCAACCTTTTCCCTTTGGGGAGCAGAAGTGATGGTGGTTTTAGTAGGGCAATGTCAACTTCTCTAGGGTATCTTATCCATACCTTCTCAGCTAATGTCGATCTGTGAGAAATGAGGTTAATTTGGAAGGTTGAAGAATTTCAATGAATTCCAAATCTTTGCCTAATCAATAAATTCTTAGAGAAAGAGTATAAGAAAATTCTTGGTTAATTTAATTTGCTCTTTTGTGTGATGTCCCTGGTCATGTTTTTGTATAATAACAAGTAAACCAAACCCTTTTCTTCATATAAACATAATGATAGGCAGCAGACTGCTTGATCTCGTCTAGATATGATTCACAACGGAAAAAGCCTCCAAAGACAAGCGAAGGAAAATAGGCAAGAAGAGAAAGCAAAGTCCTGTAGCTTTTCTTATTTTCTGAATTTTTTTTTCTTTTTATTGTTCCTTCATTTGGCAAGAACGAAATGTAGACATGGTTTTGGTGACACATGCATTAAATATATCCAACGTGCTGCTTTGATCCAAAGCTTATGATAAAAGTTAGTGTTGGCCTATGAAATAGGTATGCAGGGTTAAAGCGAACAAGTTGTACTTTTTATTGGTGAATCTTTTTTGTCAATAGGAATAAGTATGCTGTAGGTATCTTTTATATATATATATATATATATGATCATGTACCCATATACTCTAGATTTGTCTTGAGCTTTCTTCTCTCCATTATGTATATTTCCTTGATATATTTGCATAGCCATTAGCAAAAGTTTCAGCTAACCTTAAGGTCCTAACTTTGTTTCTTCATCTTCATCATGTTGTTGAGCAGGAAAAGTATTGGGAAGATCATCCAGGTGAAGCAGTGCCTATTATGAAGCCAAAATTCTATTGGGGCCCTTGGAGGATAATGGGAGGAGAGGTTCCAAAATAATAGTCTGGGAAATCTGAAGTTCATAGGACGCTTCTGGGCCACCTTGATTTCCAATGTGATTCCTCTCAAATGATAGAAGTTAGTAGAATTGTGAAAAATGCATCATGAAGCTTCTGTTTGCTTTTTGCTATCATGAAAACATTGTGAATTACATTTTATTAAAATATAAAATTGTTGACGCCCTTGCGTTCATTTATTTTTGATTGTGTAATGTTCTGAGTGATCTCTCCTTTCTATGATGACTGATATTGCGCATAGATTTAATAGACATGCTGTTGGTGGAGAGGGGAGCAGTCTGAATGATCTTGCCTGTTGAGGTCAAATAGATTGATGGTTGAATCGATGAGCGTTGTTGTTTTCTGGGAAAAATATGGCGTCTAGACACCTGTCTGGAAGAAGGAAAAATTAAGATCGACTCTTAACATCCACATTCAAATAAGCTGTGTTCCCGTTCTAGATTCTTGTTCTGTTCTTTAGATGAATCATGGAAACTTTCCTACATGAAATCGGTTAATTAGATATAATAAATGGAACTTGTCTCTTTGGATTATTAAAAAATTGTTCTCTCAAACTTTAACCTATGGCATCCACTTGGATTCTAGCATTTTTGTTGTTTTCGTTCTACAGAAATATTTGCACAATCAATTAGGCATCCTCTGGTTTTAAGAGTTAATCCCAAATGCTGATTGATAGCGCTTGCTAGCCATGGCAGTTGGGCAAAAAATTTTGCCACGATTATCCCCTTGGCCATCTCGTGACAAGTTGTGAAATTACTAACAGTCTCATGCAAATTATGATTTGCAATGTCTTTCCTTATATGATACTTACATTGGTGTATTTTACTATAAACTTAATATTCTTATAATAGTTTAAATGATAGAATGCTTAAAATATATCACTTTAAATCAGTGATTTCATAGCACGAATAAGTTAGATACTGCATCGAGGACCGTACACACACATTCCTACTTACCGCCTATTTGGGAGGTAGGAAAAAAGCAAAGAAAAAATTTTTAAAGTAAAAATAAGGAAAGTAAAGAAAAATAAAAATAAAATTAAAATATTTTTTTTTTTTGGTGCTGCTAACAGAAGAAAGTAAAATGAACCTAACAAACCTTACGGTTAGAGTTTAAAAATTATCATAAAATATGAAATGATATTAAAAAATCTTCAAATTTTTTTTTATTTTAAAAACTTTTAAATAGGAATATAATAAATATTTTTTTAACTTTCTTTTTTTTTTTTACTTTCAATTGCTTTTCCGAATATGGCATGAAAAATCGTTGCTGTTGGCCATCTAATAGCTGCCCATATCTCAAATAGGACCTAAGATTATCGAAGAAGATCAGGGACTTAGGAACTTGTACGTATAATTTAAAAATGAGCCATGGATTCATAAGTACATTTAGTATGCTGCTTTTTAATAGGAAACTTACAAAGGGTTCAACCAGGGCTCATAAATAATTTTTCCACGACATTTAAGTATGCTAAAGCACTAGAGGGACCAACGCGCTATTTTGTGATCCACGCCATACAAAGTCGGCGAGCGAGCCAACCTATTGTATTCGACTCCCTCCTGTCAAACCCACGATCCGACCAAGCGACCCAGCGAGTCTCCTCGATCCCCACGCTCTAGGCTCCCGATGTCCCCGAGCCGCGTCTCTCTTTCTTTCCAGAAATCAAGAATCCCAACCCCTCGGTTCTGCTGCTCCCGAGCCGCGCCCGCGGCCCCCCTCCGTCTCTTTTCTCTTGGTGGGTCGCCAAAAAGCCCAAGCCCCCTCATCCGTCTTCTTCTTGAACTCGGACTCCCCACAATCCACGTCGAGCGCGAAAGCGACTTCTTGGCGATATCAGCCGGACTGGAGGTGGAGCAAGAATCAAGTGGAGGAGGGTGAGAGATCCACGGTTGCTCCGCCGTAATCCGTCGTGGATCCGAGAATATGTCGTCGTCCCGAATCTTCGAGTACTTCGTGGTGTGCGGGATCGGTCCGGAGATCCGGTCCCTGGACATGAACAAGGGCTTCCAGGGGACGGGGGCCATGTACATGCCCTCCTTCCTCGACCAGTACCCTCCCTCCAATCAGTTCCTCTACCCACCTCCTCCTCCACAGCTCCCCACGGTAAGCTAAGCTGCTGCCTCTCTTTCTTGGTCTCTTGCTTCTGATCCGCTTTCTTGGTTTATTGTCTTGGATTCCTTTTCTATTCTTGGCTTCTTTTCTTCAAATCCATTCTCCAACATAATGCCTAATGCTAAGTTTATTTAAGACTTTGATCCCAATTTCTTGATTTCTTTTCTTCTTCATTTCTGCTCTTGTTGATTTCTTCTCTTTTTGACTTATTTTCCTTAGAATCTGAACTCCAACATAGTGCCTAACGTCGAATTTGTCCAGCGCTTTCGGATCCTGGTTTCTTGATTTCTTTCCTTCTCGACTTTTTCGTGGAATCTGAACTCCAAAAGAATGCGTATTATGTCTAATCTGTTCAGGGCTTTGGAATCCTGGTTTCTTGATTTCTTTTCATATTAACTTATTTTCTTCAAATCTGAACTCCAAAAGAATGCCTAATATGCCAGATCTGTTTAAAGCTCTGGACTTGTTTTCTTTCTTTCTTTTGTTTTTAAATTTTTTTTTTTTTAAGCCGTGATGATGTGATATGGGTCGGGGTAGAGTGAGGAAGTCTGCTAGGGTTGACGTTCCTTTGTATTTGGTGGAAGAAATGGGGTGGTTTGCTGATGAACGATCACTAGGTTGCTAAAGTGCATTGCTCGACCGACTAGGACTTATTGGTTGCCTTATTTGAGTTTGAATGTGCTCTAGATGTTAGAATAGCATTTTCATTAGTGCTAGAAATAAAGAGCGATTCTTATAAAGGCGTATTTTTCTCCGTATATTTTTCATGCTGCCTTTCTAACCTTTGCTAATTCTTATATCGTGGGATTGATTTTGACTGGTGAATCCCTTTTATTTTCTTTTTTGAATGGGGTTTCCAGTGATCTTATGAGTTTTGTAGGGGCAATGAATATGTACTTCCACATATTCTATTATGGGGCACTTTAGTGTGCTGAGATGCATTATTTGATTAGAGATGGAAGAAGTGGACAAGAGTAGGACTTATAGTTATCAGGACAAAGGGAAAAAAAGAGTAGTGTAATTGTCCACACTTAGTTCTCAAGTGGATAGGGAATCTTGGTAGAATTCAAGATTGAAAATTGGGGAGGATGAGATACTCATGCTGCTCATATCCAATGAAAACAATAATTTCACTTGATTAAAACTCTGCCAAGTGCACTGCTTGAGTTTGAGTGCTTGAAGAAGCATGTTCTTTTTATGGTCTAATATGGTCACTCTTTCATTATTATTGTCTATATGGTACATTCTCTTGTTTTTATCTCCATAATTTATTCTCTTTGAGCTACCATTGCAGTGTGTCCTGCCAGCAGGAGTTGAATTCTATTCTTCGGGGTTTGACTCTAATGATGTCTCAACATATCCACGTAGCTATCCAATAGTGCTAACAGGTATTTAATTGCTTTAAGTTTGTCACTGCAAGAGTCTGCTTTGTACATTTTCTTCATTTCTTGATAAATGACCACTGCAGTGCAGCATTGTCGTAGATTAAAGAAAGCATTTGACCTTTTTTTTGCTTTCACGGCTTGTTTGCTAAGAATTTTTCTATCTGCCTTTTCATATCGATGCATCATTTTTCCATTTTACTAAATAATAATATACTGATTTAAAGATTAACTGCAGAGGGTGACGGTTCCAAAATTTATGTCAGCTGCATTGCATTTCGGGATCCAGTTTGTGAAGATATTGCTGAAGCATATCAGATTCCTGCAAATTCTTTTGCTGATAAGTGCATCTGTCTTGTATCACATTCACCTAGTTTTCGAGTCCTTCGGGATGCATTGGAAGAATTGTTTATCCTCTGTTTTTCTCCTGCTGGCTGTAGGTAATATTCAACTGTTGTTTTAATCAATTATCCATTCTGCAATTATTATATGCATAGTTGGATATAATATATTGACTCCACCTTGTTGTATATCATGTAATAACCATCATTCTGCATGAAATAAACTGATTTTCCATTATGTAATGTTTGTTTATGCTGTTCATTGATCTCTTTGTGTAACATTGAGTTTTTTACTTTTCCAAAAATAACATTTGGTCCCTTATATATGAATTACTATTTATCTTTGCTACACTGTTTTTTGCCAAAAATGTCTTTGTTGGCTTTATTGTTGTAGTTTTGTTTCCTTTATTTTGGTTGGTTTCTGGTTTTATGTTTACTATGAGGGTTATTTGTCACTGACATCTACAAAAAATTGCTATTCTAATTCTGCTTCCATTATTCTGATGATTTTGGTTGGTTTTCTGCTTGATGTTGCAATGTGAAGCTTCATACGGGGTTTGGAGTGCAAGCATACATCATTCAACTGGATAGTCAGCATTTCATAGACATCTTCTTGAACATAGAATTAAAGGCGTCAATGGTTGAAAATCAAGTATTCAAATATTGTGCATCATTGCCATGCTTGCTTGGTTCTTTCATGATGCACGCAATCTTGTTGTGTTGTGCAAGTGCTTGACATGCAGTGGCACTGCAGTGGGCCAAATAATGGGATGCTGTAGGCCTTATACCAGTGTCATGTTTCAGTAAGATACTGGCACTGTTTATTCTGTTCCATGCTGATCAGTACTTTAATCCTTGTCTGATATAATTTTTGTCAGCTGCAATATAGTCTTGTTTATTCAAAGTTGTACCAGTGCCATCATTTTGAGTCCTTAATTCTTTGTCCATTGAGAATTTTCTTTGATTTATCTTTCCTTGCATGTTTGTCATTCTGTTGGAGATGGTTTGCACCGTTTGAGTGACCTGCAGGATAACTCTGGGGTGCTACCTTCATGTGATATAAATTTGCTCAACTTTCTTTCTATTTAAAACTTGTAATCTGATTTAAGCTGGAATTGAGGTAGACATCGTGAAAATCTGTTGGATCCACTATGCAGTTATTGTGTACATCATGGTAGAAATTTTTAAATGTGTTTGATCTACATCAATTGCTATTTACTTTTTATTTTTATTCAAGAGAATTATTATTTCTCCTGATACATGCAATCTAATCTGTCTTCAGTGGTGGTCACTTTTGATTGTTGTGCTCAAAATATGCTTTCTTATTTTTAGTACTTTAATATTGCTGACTGGAGCATTTTCTTGCCCTGTGCTAACTTTTTATCTATACAAACTTCAGCAAGCCATTGTGGGAGATAATAGCTTATATGGTGTCAAATGTTCCTTTGCCCACACCTGGAAAAGATCGAGTCTTGTTCTCTATTGAGAACTCTCTTCTCTCTGTGGAGGCTCCCCCGAAAGGACTTCCTCATGCAGATGTATCAGTCCATCTTTCTTTACTATTCTTTATCTTCATGTTTTGCTGTGCTCTCCATTTGTTGTCATGGATATTGTTTGACATCTATTAAAGGGTAAATGGTGACCATTTTCTCTTTTGTCCTTCACAGATTTCATTTCAGCCACTGGTGCAGTGCCTGGATGTTGATAACTTGATTCGGCTTTTTACTGCTGTGTTACTTGAAAGAAGAATTTTGCTGCGATCAAATAAGTAATTCTCAAACTTGGGTCTTCATTACTGCATTTTCATTCTCTTTCTGTTATTTTTTTGCTAGGGCATCTTTAATTGTATCAGGTAACTTTTTGTTTTTGTTTAGAATGTTTCCAATTTTTTGATGTAGTTTTGATATTTGCAATTTGGATGGTCTTCCACTGAGTTTGCTTCTAAGTTTGGCAAAACAATCATTCCACTATATGTGGAAAATGTAGGAAGCCATGAGCTTGTGCTTTTCAGCTGCAAAGTTGTATGAAGTGCCTCATATTCCTACTTTGTGTATGCGCATGTGTGTATGTGCAAAGTAAAAAATAAAAAACTTAATTTATATCACTTTTATTTTCTATTTTTATTTTTAAAAATATAAATAAATATATTTGGTTACACTATTTTTACTTTTTATTTTTAATAATATTTTTTTTGAAATCTAAGAGAACTTTTTAGAAAAATAATAATATATATTATTAATATATAATTCTGAATATTAATATATTATAATTATATAATATTAATTATAGTAATATATAATATATTATTAATATTATATTAATTATTATATTATTATTTATATTTATTATATATAACAAATATGTAATTTACATATAATACATTATAGTAATATATATTATATAATATAATAATAGGTTATTATAAGATTGTAATATCGTAATATTATATTATTATATTTTATATTATAATATTTTATATTTTCTTAATTTTTTAGCTATTTTTTTTAAAACATATTATTTATAATGAAAATAAGAGATAGAAAATAATTTTTGTTTTCTCTTACCAAACACATTTTCTATAGATTAGAAAACAAAAAATAAAAATTATTTTTAGAAAATAAAAATAAAAATAAAAATAAAAAATAAAAAAATCTCAAAAAATAAATGCAACTTATCCATCTCCTTGATAGGTAAGTCTTTCCCTTCATTTTATGGCCAAATGATGCCTATGAAAATTTAATAGCCTATTTAATTTCATTAAACGTAGCAAGAGAACATAGTTAAACTAATCGATAAAAAAAGTTTATTTTAATTTCTTTTTCTATCATTCTAAAGGTCATACTTACTAAATTTTTATTTAATTAATTAATTTTATTTTTGACGGTAATTATATCTGCATTAGCAAGAAAACTTTTCTTCTTTATCAAGCAAAAGGAAGTAATTATATCAAGCTAAGGAAAGACACTGTATCATTATCATTGTCATTAAAATTTCATTAAACTTATCTGCAAAAGAACGGAGCCTAGATGCCAGTGCATGCATTTATGAAAACATTATATGTAATTCTATAAATTATCTGCGTTAAAAGAAAAACTCTTCTTCTTCTTATCTCTTAGTGGCATGTTCAATGTAGGGTACCACATTCCTGCTGGCTGGAAAGTTCTACCAGTCCCTAGCGCCGCTCACTTGGACCCTAACGTCTTCCCGGATCCCTTCCGCTTCGACCCATCAAGATGGCAGGTTTGTTCTCTCTCTCTCTCTCTCTCTCTCTCTCTCTCTCTCTCTCTCGACTAAGTTTGTTTCAGAAAATGCAAATTTTTTTCTTTTACTCAAGCTATGGTTCAGCCATTTTTCGTATTTTGAAATGGAGTAGCCAATGATGCGATGGCTTGCCACTGATTTGTTTTAAAAGGACAAAAAAAAAAAAAAAGGTATAAAAAGATTTTTAAATGATCACAGTGCATAATTTTTATCTTTCTTTTCTTCTGGTCCCTTTTAGTGGGAATTAATGGCAAATTTAGATTGGCAGAATCACATTAATTCCTCTATGTTTGCTACTGGTCAATTCGCATCCATGCATCTTAAATCAGAGAGAGCGAGAGAGAGAGAGAGAGAGAGAGAGAGAGAGAGAGAGACTGATGGATTGTGCTTGTCATGCTGTAGAATGGGGACATAAGCAGCAACGCAAGGAAGTTCATGGCTTTTGGAGGAGGCACGAGGACGTGTCCAGGGTACGAGCTCGCTCGTTTGGAGACCAGTCTCTTTCTTCACCACCTTGTCCTCAAGTACTCGTGGACTCCGTTGATCGAAGATGAATGGCCCACTTCCTTCCCTTACGTTGAGTTCAAATACGGGTTTCAAATCGTAATACAACCTTTACAGCCCAACTAGGTGGGTTACATTTTCTTTCCCATCCAACGCCGAATTAAATTTGGATATCACAGTTTCAAAAAAACATCAATGATGATAAAAATATATATATATATATAATAAGATATGTATGCCTTCTTTTGAAGCGGCTGCTAAATGGCTCCTTCTTCTTTTTCTCTCTCTTGGCTCGCTCAATGTAAGTCATGTCACATCGAAAATGGCTTCTTCTTCTCTCTCTCTCTCTCTTGGCTCAGCTCAACGTAAGTTATGTCACGTGGGGAAAAACATTTGGTTCATGGTTTAAGGGTGAGGCAAGTGGTATTACAAAGAGGGGTGTAAGGCTCTAAGCGTTTAGCTGATCTAATTAATTTATTAATAAATTTAAATTATATAATTTTAAATTTAAATAAAAATTAATTAATAATAAATAAATTTGTATTATAAGTATATAATATTTTTTTTCTATTCAATATGAAATTAAATTTGAAATATTATTTGAGTGTTTAGAATTTTAGTAGCTCCAAATCTTTATACATGCCATTTTGGATCATTTTTCAATGCTGATCTCTGGGACAACTTGTAATAGGCTAGTAATTGGCTTGGCAAAAAGCTACTCTATTATATAATGCAACTCTCATCTAAAATCTAAAACTTGTCCATGATGTGCAAACTATGTGTAGATATTTTTAGAAAAATAATAAAAAAATAAATTGGGCTTTTTGCTTTAAGTTTTCATTTGGTTAAACTATATTTTTGACTTTCGAACTTAGGGGTATGTCATTTTAATTTCTAAACTTCAAAAAGTTATAAAATTGATCTTTAACTTTATTTTTTATTTCTCTTTGATCTTTATCGTTAAAATAACGCCGTAAAAAATTTATGGCTTAATTAGCTAACGAATTAAAACAGCGCGCGCTCCACTCTCTCCACATCGCAAAGAGCATGCGCTCTCCTCCACTTTCTCACACGCTCCTCTCCTCTCTCTTCCTTGCCCTCGTTTCCTTCGGTCCTTCCCTTTCCCCTTCTCTCGGTCCTTCGCCTTCTCTCTCCCCCTTCCCCTCCTCTCATTGCGCCGCTCGCGGCCCTTTCCTTTCTACCCTCCAGTAGCCCTTTCCTTCTTCCCTCTTTCTCTCTCTCAATTTTTTTATCATCGAGCATGAGGATCTCATTAGATTGAATCTCGTGCTTGTAATCAACGTTGATGAGGTCGAGGGTGCGAAGACGACGATGCGGGAGGAGCAAGACAAGGAGATGGCAATGAGGTGGAGAGGACTTCGGTGTCGAAGGAGGGGTTAAATATGGACAAGGAAGATTCCAGTCCAATTTCATTAGGTGTGATGCTATATAAGCCCAGCTTCAGCCATATTGAATGCCCTATAGGCGAGTTCCTCAGGGCGTTACCCTGTTTTAATGGTAGGGATCAGCCATGTTGAATGCCCTATAGGCGAGTTCCTCATGGTGTTATTCTGGGATCAAATAGAAATAAAAAATAAAATTAAAGATTAATTTCGTAATTTTTTAATGTTTTAAAATTAAAGTGATGCGTTTCTTAAGAGTCAAAAATATAGTTTAACTTTTTTAATTTTCAATAGATTATTGACATCATTTACTGTTGAAAATAGTGGCGGAGCACCATTAATATATACTAATCAACTGATGCGGTGAACCCAAGAGGCCGAGAGAAGGTTCCATTCAAGACGAGCATACATCAAAGCTTATGGCTATCACAAGGGAAGGGAAGTTAATCCTCTATTATATGGTCCCACGAGCCCGTTGGGTTTGGAAAATTAATCCTCGATCTTGGAGCCCCCCTGGATTCCTTTATGGTCTTCGTTAACGCCAAGCTGGTCGACGATGGAGGCGATGAAGGAGCGGCAGTGCTCTTCTTCTCCGACCCTCACCACCACTACTACTAGCCCAGCGGCCCTGTGGCCCTCCTCGACCTCGCCGGCGGCAGCTCCCTCGCTGCTTCTACCACCACCGTTGCGTCTTCTTTCGATGACACCAGTAAGACAAGTGTCGGAAGAGCCAAATGGAGCAGGAGCACGACAAGTTCCTCGAGGCTCTCCAGCTACACAAGCCTTCCTCTTTTGCTTGCCTTTTAGCTGTTCTTGGATCAAGAATTGGGTTCATGCGTTGAATTTTTGTCGACGCTTGACTGTTTTTGGATCGGGATTTGTTACAGTACCTCCCTAAAATTGGATTGCGCTGATGGTTTCCGTTTAATCTTGCCTTTCTTTTTATTAGCATAGCGGGTTTGAATTGAATCGGGTCTTTGAGTCACGAATGGTTAAATTATTATTGAGGAAGTTGAGGAGCCAAAATATCGGTTGGTAGCCGAGAGAAGTGGGGAGGATGTACCTTATTCTTGGTCAGTTGCGGAAGCGGCGGATCGTCGGACAGTGGAGGCTACCAGAGTTTCCGGTTCGTCCACACCCTTAGGCTGCTGTGACGGAGAGGGAGAAGGTTGAAGGTTTCATCGGAATGGACAAGCAAGCACCAGCTTCTTTATTTTTCCGTTCTCTTCCTCTATTCGTAAGAACAGAGGTTCCCCTGCCTTGTCGCCCCACCGCTTCGCAGAGAAGCGATGGGCACGTGGGGAGGCTTGGGTGGACGCATGACCTGGCACTCAATGCCAGGTCAGCCAGTAATCTCCCACTCGTCCACACAGGAAACATACTCACAATCTCAACTCACCTCTCTCTTCATGCAGTGTAGTGGGGTGTGCGACCCGACGAAACTCACACATAGTGACACATAGTGGAAGTGCTACGTTGTGTTAATATATAACTAATGCAGCACACAAGCGATGTAGTCCAATTTCGTTAGTGTCCTAGAAAATTCGATCACACCTGATCAAGTACTCTCAATCCCTCAAGAGATTCACTCTGAGCAGCACTTGAAAAACACTAAGTCAAATATCTGTGTCCATAATCGTATGTAACTCATGCACACGATTGCCCGGGCAATGGATCACAAACATAAGATGTGGTCGAGAATAATCTTCCTTGAACACTTATACCAATCCATCTTTTATCCAGTCAACTTCCTAGGATTGCCTTATGTAGCCGTATCAATCATGACCCTGGGGGATAAGGCTAAGGAAGTCATCCTGAACTCCAACTTCATGATATAGGTTCAAGTCCAAGAGCACTTTATAGTTGTAGGGCTCACACGGTAACAGAGAGGGAATGTATCACGTTACCTCCTACTGGGTCGACTTTAGCATATGCAACGTAATGCATACTACGGTGGAGATCCCACTCAATGGGTCATGTCAAACTCAAACATCGTACGAACAGGGGTCCAGACATCACAAAAATGCCTAACCCGAGCATACACGTATGCTCTCAGTTTGGCTACAGCAGGCTTGGTATGGATTTGCGGACACATCAATACACATTCTCCGTACTCGACTCTCCTGAGTCTCATCTCAGTCCAAACTGAGGCAACTTTATTTTTATTGGCCAATGGCATGAAATCATTTTGCAACATACGCAACCTATAACTCATGCAATCTGCAACTCATGTAGTATCTTATACAACTTATGTATTCTTCATGCTCTATGTAACACATGCATTTTCCCATAATATTACTACTCAAGCATTTATTATGGTTACTTTAGTCTCATCCTGCTCACTACAAAAGTGCCAGGGCGATCACCCGTGTGAGTGGGCTGATCTAAGCTTGTGACATTCATACACATGTGCCTGCCAATATGAACTCATCATAACAATAGTGAAAACAAACATTTCATTTCAACATAAACCATAACACATAGTCAATGATGTCTATACAATCTCTATCTGTCAAACAAAATACAGACCCAGACTTTTCACATAAGCCTGGAACACATCCCTAGCGATGGGCTTAGTCAACGGATCAGCCAACATCCTGCTAGTAGGGACATGCCTAAGGGTAACCTTTCCTTGCCTGACCATATTCCGAATGAAGTGATATCTAATATCAATATGCTTGGTCCTACCATGGTATTTAGGATCTTTAGCATACTGTAATGCCGCCATGCTATCAGAACATATCTGAATAGCCTCATGAGCATTGGTTGATATCTCGAGTCGTCTCAAGATCCTCCTCAACCACACGGCCTCCTGGACAGCTGCCGAACAAGCAATATATTCGGCTTCTATAGTGGGCAGAGCAGCACAGTTCTGTTTCTTACTGCACCAAGAGACAGCTCCACCTCTAAAGATGAACACATATCCTGAAGTGGATCTACGCTCGTCTCTATCACCAGCCCAATCAGAGTCACAAAAACCCTTTAATCTCAAGTCTCCTTCCTGATAACATAGGATGAGACTAGTAGTACCATGAAGGTAACGAAAAATCCTTTTCACTGCTTCCCAATGAGTAGGTCCTGGATTACTCTGGTATCGGCTAACCAAGCCTACTGCAAAGCTAATATCAGGACGAGTACACAACATAGCGTACATCAGGCTTCCCACAGCACTCGCATAGGGAATCCTATTCATCTTCTCTCTCTCCTTGTCTATTTTAGGGTACTGGTCAATACTCAAAGTACAACCCTTCTCTATTAGGGTATCAACGGGTCTCGAATAGTGCATTCAGAATCGTTCTAAGATTTTCTCAATATAGGTTCCTTGAGACAAACCAAGAAACCTCTTAGAATGATTCCTTAGGATCCTCACTCCTAGCACAAAATTTGCTTCACCCATGTCCTTCATCTCAAAGACAGAGGACAGCCACTCTTTAGTGGTATTGATCACTCTAATGGAACTCCCAGCTATCAGGATGTCATCCACATCATCTGATTTCTTAATGTATACACAGTGATCCTCCTCAATCATGTCTAAGCTAATCGATGTAATGGCTTCATGAAACTTGAGGTACCATCGTCTAGACGACTGCTTGAGACCATATATAGATCTTCTAAGGCGGCACACTTTGCCCTCCTGTCCTTTGGCCACGAAGCCCAAAGGTTGATCCATATAAATCTCTTCATCCAGGTTTCCATTAAGAAACGTTGTCTTGACATCCATCCGATGTAGCTCCAAATCTAAATGGGCTACAACAGCTAGGATCAGGCGAATGGAAGCAAATCTCACCATAGGAGAAAATGTATCCTCATAATCTATACCCTCTAACTGGGTATAGCCCTTCGCCACAAGTCGAGCCTTGTACTTATCAATCGATCCATCAGCCTTACACTTTATCTTTAGGACCCACTTATTTCCTACAGACTTGTGCCCAAGCGGAAGGTCTTCCAGGTCCCACACATGGTTCCTGGCCATCGACTCCATCTCATCTTCCATAGCAGCTAGCCACTCACTATGAGCAGGTGAAGCGAGCACCTCATCAACAAAAGCTGGCTCATCTGGATCCAACGGAGTGCAGAGAAACACATTCCCTTCGACCTCAAAATGTCGACGTGGAACAATTCCATGTTTGCTTCTCCGTAACTGTGGATCTAAACTCTAAGGACCACTCTCTAGTGGTGCATCAACCCTCATGGGCGAACTCCCAGTAGGCTCAGCTTGTGCGCTCCCACTATCTGGTGCGCCACTCCCACTGGGCCCAGCACTCCCACTATCTATGGCAATCCTTGGGACGGGTCGTAATGCCCCTCCTTCGCCAGAGATAGTAAGAAAGTCCTCCTGTAACTCATACAGGGTCAGGTCCTTTTTAATTTCACCAATGCTCGAGAATTCATTCTCTATGAATTCCACATTTCTGGACTCTAATTCAGTGAGTCCTCCATTAGGATGTTCATCGTACATCAGGTAACCCTTAGAACTCTCAGGTACCTGATGAATACCTTTTTGCTAGCCTTAGGACCTAGCTTTCCCAACCTATGGGAGGCATTGTGAACATATCCTGCTGAGTCCCATGGGCACAAATGATCCACGTAAGGTCTCACGTCATACCATAGCTCATATGGAGTAGAGGGCACCGATTTACTGGGTATACAATTAAGGATATGGCAGTAGTCAATAGTGCATCACCCTAGAAACTAATTGGGAGATTTGCCTGCGCCATCATCGACCTAACCATATCCAGTAAAGTCCTGTTTCGATGCTCTGCAACCCTATTTTGTTGCGGCGTTCTAGAAAGAGTAAGCTGCCTGCGTATCCCTTTTTCTTCACAGAGCCTCTAAAAATGCTCAGATAGATACTCGCGGCCTCTATCAGTCCGAAAAGTTTTCAAGGTCCTCTCCTTCTGATTTTTCACCTCAGCCAAAAAGCGTCTGAAACAATCCTGCACTTCATAGCGGTGGGAGATCAGGTACACATACCCAAATCGCGAATAATCATCTATAAATGTGAGGAAATAAGAAGTGTCATTGCGTGCCCTAACACTCATGGGTTAACAGATATCCGAGTGTACTAGTGCTAACGGCTGAGAGACCTTAGAAGCCTTACCAAAAGGCTTTCTTGATGCCTTTCCTACTAGACAAGACTCACACACATGAAGACTTATCTTGCTGAGAGAGCCCAATAGCCCTTCTCTAGCCATTCGTGCCATCCGATCTTAGCCCACATGATTAAGTCTACTATGCCATATTAAAGAATCATCACATGTAGGAATAGAAGTACAAGCAAACGAGGAGTAAGGGTCACACGAATCAGCATGAAGTCTAAAAAACCCTTGTGATAAGTATCCATAAAAGGATAAGACACCATCCATATACACAGACATCCGATCTTCAGAAAAACAAAAAGTATAGTCAAGGGTCAACAAGGCAAGAACAGAACACAGATTACACCGGATTGTTGGGACATACAAAACATCATGTAGGAGCAACATATGTCTACCGCGCAACCTAATGCGATATGCTCATACTCCCAACACTTGCTCACGCAGACCGTTCCCAAAAACCACATACTGGGTGTCTGCTGAAATTCGATGAAAATTGACAAAATCAGCTTAATCTCGCACTATATGTTTGTTCGCTCCCGTATCTACAATCCAATCAGGGAGTGTGTGAGCAACTAATGCATATGAACAAATATTAAGAGAGCTCATTGTGGAGTATACTTTCTTTGGCTCAGTGCAATCATGAGCAAAGTGACCTTTTAGTCCATAGTTGTAGCACTTAATCTTTGCCATTTTCTTTTTTACCCCTCCGACAGCCGGGGAAGATATTTAGCCTCAGGCGTTCCCCTCCGCTTTAGAATAGGCGAGATTCAAAGCTTTCGCCCGAATCTCGCCTATCGACTACCCAACTTGGGACGGGCGGGCCAACTTGATGCTGCAACCGCACTCGGAACCGAGGATGCGACCTACCGTCCAAACCACCTTAATGCCCCCACTCGGGTGATAAGCTCTCATTACCGAGCTGGCTTCACATAGCAGCGGATACCTCCCGCTCTCGACGGTGGGAGGACAACGGGCCGCTGCGCGTCGCATGCTCTGCGGCCCAAGGACTACCAATTCCGGACGTCCACTTTTTTTTTTTTTTTCTCCTACGGCCACCGCGAGGGACAGGCAGCGGCGGCCGCTGCGCGTCGCATGCTCTGCGGCCCAAGGGCTACCAATTCCGGACGTCCACTTTTTTTTTTTTTTTTCTCTTACGGCCACCGCGAGGGATAGGCAGCGGCGGCCATCCGCCGCAGCCTATTCCTTCAGCCTCCCTTGCCGAGTATCGGGTGCCGTGAGCGGCAACGGCCGGCGAGATGGCTCTGATACCATTTGTTGGTTATCAAAAGAAGTGAGAAGAACGTACCTTATTCTTAGCCGGTTGTGAAAGCGGTGGATCGTCGGACAGTGGAGGCTACCAGAGTCTCCGGTTTGTCCACACCCCTAGGCCGCTGTACCGGAGAGGAAGAAGGTTGAGGGTTTCATCAGAATGGGCAGGAAAGCACCAGCTTTTTTTTTTTCGTTCTCTTTCTCTGTTCGTAGGAACAAAGGTTCTCCTGCCTCGCCGCCCCACCGCTTCGCCGAGAAGCGATGGGTACGTAGGGAAGCTTGGATGGACGCATGATCTGTCACTCAATGCCAGATTAGCCAACAATATCAATGAAAAGGTTTAGACATACACTTTTGCTCATGTTTTTGGTCATTTGGAGGCATGACACCATTTTCTTTCTGACAGCGATTTGGTCTCAGCGGAGTTTGGTGCAATTTTTTCTTTCTTTTGGTTTTGGCACCTGTGATGCTTTATTAATCCTTTCATGCTTGCTTGAACGTGAATTTTTTTTTTTTTTTTTTTTTTTTTTTTTTGTGGTGTTGACAGCAGCACATGATTAGTTTGTTAACCTATGAAGTGCGATGTTTCAGTCTGAAATTTGATCAGCAGCATCATGATTTCTTAATGTTGACGCTAATTGGAAGAATGGTTTAACTTCTAAGAGAGCTGAAGAAGATGATGTCAGAATTAGATGTTACATTTAAGTATAACCAAGGTATAAACTTCCCTCTCAAAAGCCTTTGTGAGCATATACGAGAGCAGGGAAACATAACCATGGATTAACATCAACACCCTCATTATAGGTGCAGTCAAATACTTGCAAACCACAAAAGTTTTCATCTTTTAGATTTTCACAATGTAGTAATTATTAACGAAGGAATACACTATTATCATGCGAGTGTAGGGGAACATGGAAGGAGATCAACCAATGGAATGTGGTAAGTACTGACTCTTAACTATTTCACCACCATGTGATCTAACAGCATTTTTGTTCACTTACTGGTTCCAGGAGCACCCAGTGGCACAATAAAGTTGTGGGATTTGGAGGAGGCAAAGGGTATGGACCTAATCCCACTACTAGAGAGTGTTTATAATCCTTATGAAAATAGAATTAGTGATGGTGACTCTTCCCGGCAACAGCTGACTTTAGTTTCTATTTTGCACTTGTTGGCATCCGTCACTGGTCAAAATGTATATCAGTTGATTTTCATCCATTCTGGAAGTTCTTTGCTTCTAGGTCATTGGATACTAATCTAAAGTTATGCGGGGGACAAAAGAAGAGTCCCTCCAGCAAAGAAATAAGTATTAAATAGTTTAACTTCCATGGAGCCTCCAACAGCCTCCGTGGGGAGAGAGTGAGCGAATGAGTGAGCTGATGATGTTTGGGCTTTCAAACGGGTATACGAATATGATTATGGGTTGGATTTGCGATGGATCCGAATCCGATATTGCAAAACAACATGATGTTTGTTCCAGCGCACCCACATAAGCCAGCTTGATGCAGTTTCATGATCCAGAGAGTAACTCAATCCTATTATTATAATTATATATATATATATATATATATATATATATATATTAAATAAAAAATATTTTTTAAATATATAAAATGTGAGGCTTTTGTCATTAAAAAAAAATTGTGGAAGAGATTTTTAGGTTAATTATAAAAAAAATTATTTTTTTCTTTTATATTCAGTAATAAGTTAACACTTCTCTTTTGTTTTCTTTTTTTTTTTTTTTTGGGATGCATGGGTATTACCTCAATGCATATCTCCACCGCTCCTTCCTTCATTTTTCTTTTAGACCCCGTTTTGATCTCTTTGCCAAATCTTTCTTCTCTTTTTTTTTTTTTTTTTGATTGAGGAGGTAATTAAAGCATTTAACGGGTAAAGGATTGAATTGAGATTGGGTTTTGAAGAGAGAGTAGATAAAGGAAGAATATATATAACAATCTGTTCGATGTCTCTTCAAAGTATACCCTTCACTTTGGCTACCCCTCACTCTGATGAGAGAGACTTATGATTTTATTTGGTGAAAGATATCATCTCTAATTTATAGATTATTTTTCTTTTTATGCATAAATTTTGAACTTTTAACTATATTTTCTCGGTATATCAGTATAGTTTAACTTTCTATTGTATTATTAGAAAGAGATATAAGCATTTTTCTATCAATTTTGTTGGTTTTTCTTTACTTATGATGGCTGTATGAATTATTTATAATTTTTTAAATATATATTTTTGAGTATTTTTTTTAATGATTAAACACATAACAATTTGTGCATACGAAGTTATACCTACATATAAAGACTAATTTTATACCCATGCAATTATATAGTTATTCATAAATTTATGAATAATTATTTTTTATAAAAATGTATAATTTATATAAAATTATATATTTTATATTATTTTATAAAATAATATATCAATAGATAAAATTGGTCAACAAAAAAGTTTCTAAATTTTAAAACTTCTTATCCTATTTTTTAAAAAAAATTTAAATCAAATTACCATCCTTACATATGCCTAATATAATATAATAGTAAATAATAGGACAATATATTAATATAATATTTTCATGTTTTATTATATGATATAAAACATATGATATAATATAATATAATATAATACAACGTAAATTATTGCTAATCTATAATTTATGTATTACAATAAATAAATATCATTATAATTTATTTATAATAATTAAGATGAAATAATAATAAAGCATCACGTTAATCGTAAAATATATAGATTTGATGTTATATGGCCGATGATATGATCTTCGGGAATTCGTAAGCGCGATCATATTAGATTATCGGACATCGTATCACCCTCGGGTAGCGTCGTACAAAGGCCAGCTGATCCAACGGCTAAGCAGACCGAGTCACATCGCCGAGCCCGTCCATCTCCACTCCATTGAGAGCGAGTCTACTTATCCGCACTCTGTCCCTCCTCCCCTCGGATGACGCTGTTCCCTTCGTTCGTGCCCTCGAAACCTCTCGGAGGAAGCAACGAAGTCTTGGAGAGGAAGGGCTTCCAAAATCTAAATTCCTTCGATTTGGAGGCTGACCATCTGAGATTGGAGGTTGAAGAATAGATACAGAACCGTCGCTTCCCTCCTTCCAGGTGCGAGCTCTTCGAAACCCTTGATTCCACTTCTCTTTCTTTCCCTTTTGTTTTGTTGCTTAGAAATTTCTTCCTGTAGGCCTCCAGAGGGGGCTAGCGTCGGCATTTCTTCCCCCCAGATTGAGTAATTTTCGGGTGACATTTTGGAACCCTAATTATCGGGTTGATAGGAAATAGGTCGATGATCTCACCTAAGGAAACGACCATCAATCATCGTGTGAGACGATTAGACGAATGGCGATCTCTTCAACTCGGGATCGACCACCTTAATGTGTTTTCAACTCATTGTTCTAGGTCTTCAATAGGAATTTTGGTTTCCTTCTTTGGACTACAACTTCTTTTAGGATTTTGGTCGAACACGTAAGGGGCGATTCTCTTTTCTTAAGTTTATGCGTGCTCCTGAGGAATGAATTTTAATGCTTGTGTTTGAAAGTTGGGGATCAAGCACGTGCTCTGGGATGAGGAGGAGGCTGGGCTAGTTGATGTCTTATAAAAAAAAAAAAAAAGGCCTAGCAGTGCTTTAGAACAAGAGTCTTGCCCTATGTCTGCTATGTTGTCTGTTACTTTTGGACAATTGATGGGTTCATGATAGATAGTTGGAGATCAGTGTTGCTTCCTGTCAAGTGTAGTAATTCAAGGATGGTAACTCTATCAAAACAAAAAGGGGTAGTAACTCATGATGTTCGACTCTTGAAGATCACATCTGCAAAGAGGATTTTGATTGCTTAATTAAACAAATAAGAGTGAATAGTTGGGAATCAAGAAAAATCCAAAATCTACACCCAAGCTGTCATGACTAGCATAGCCTGCGTAAAAACATGCAAACCAACGTGGATGAGATAATTCTGTAACAACAGCAACTAAGCCTTAATTCCTAAATAGCTTTGGTTGGCTAACTTCAATCCCTTTCTTCCATTTTGCTTGGTTTAAGGCCATATTCAGTAACATATAGAGATTTCAAGTCCTTCCTTATTACTTTTCTCAATGTAATTTTTGGCCTACCTCAATTTCTCTTTCCATCATATATGGTAAAATGATTAAAAAAATAAACCAAACTATATATGAATATTTGAACTTTTAGGAGATGACTGTGTCTCCATATATTTTCGCATCGAGATTTGAAAATATTTAGGTGATGTAGGAGTAACTTGGTTAACAAATTTGATTAATAATATCTCGAAGATTAAGAAATATATGATAAATGGAAAAAGAGTATTATAATACTTATTTATAAGAATAAAAGTGATGTTCAAAATCGTTCTAACTATCAATGCATTAAACTCATAAATCATATCATGAAATTAGGACTATAAATGAATCAAATCAGGTCAGATAATATTTGATCCTGATCTAATTTGATATCATATTCCATTCATGATTTTGGAGCCAGATCCGATTTATTTATTGATTAGATCAGAAGAAGCTGGATCTATTGGAAAAAATTTTAAATCCAATGGACATTTGGGTTGGTTTAAGAAAAGTATGGCCCAAATCTAATTTAAAATATTTGAATTTAGAACAAGATCAAGTTGGCATATTTTCATTTGAGTTAAATTTTTAGGTATTATTTTATAGTTAAAATATAGTGATTGATGATTAAATATAGGGTCATTAAAAAATCAGATAAGATTAAAAAGAGCTAACTTAAACTTTAATTCTATCTAGCTAATTGATTATCTTAAGTTATAAATTATGATTCTTAAATATATATTGATTTGCTTGAAGGCATTATTTTTCAAAACTTTTAATTCTATCTAGCTAATTGATTATCTTAAGTTATAAATTATGATTCTTAAATATATATTGATTTGCTTGAAGGCATTATAAGTGAGAATCCATCAAAATACATAATAAAATATGATTATTTACATATAATTAAGTAAAAATATTTGGGGGAAGATCTCGTTGTTAAGATGAAAACAAAAATTAATTTAAATGAGAGTTGAATTGGTAAAGATAATTAGAATGAAGGAAAATATGATTTACATAATAGAGGTTCATAGGTTGAGATAGATCACATTCAAGTTATGAGGGTTAGGTCGGGTTTGCTTGCTATTGATCTAAATATATTCAAATGATACATGGATTAAGTCAGGTTATCAATCACATTGAAAAATATAAGATCCAGACCTGATCTAAAAATTTGATTACATCTAATTTTCAAACCTAATCCAACCTACATGTCTTTAAATATTAAAAAGATCAAATATAATTGAATTAGAATTAGGTTGAGTTATGACATATCTGCAACCCTGGATAACATGGAGAGAGGGCAGCCAGAAGAAAGGGTGGCGATTTTATAATTAGACTTGCCAATGTAACATGTAACTGATTTGCTTTAAGCGATTTTGAGTTTGACATAAATAAGTTTGGGTCATAAATGGGTTGTTCTATTTATATTTGTTTATAAAATAAATTGAATTTAGTTTTAGACCTTTGATCTTTTTTAACTCATTTTGACATATTTAATAATTAAGTCAGATCATGACATGACTCGTTTAACCTATCAAAGAACTGTTTAACTAATTTAAAGCCTACCAAACCTATTTAACCCTACCAACTTAATCTACTTGAAACTCACTTAATCTGCTAAAAATCTACTTACCTAGTTTAACCTGTTTAATCTGATTTGACATGTTTGATAAATAGATTGCATGGGTTGTTTCAGATTACCCATTTAACCAAAAATTCAGGTTTAAATCTAAATTGTAATCTATTTATTAAGTAGGTTAGGTTCAAGTTAATAAAATTTTGGTCCAAATCGACTTGAGTGCCACCCTTAGAAGTCCAAGAGGAAAAAGAGATGAAGAGAAAAGTGGATAGAGTCGTCATAGTGGGTGGTCCTTAAGGTGCATGGGTTCACTTTCCCTTGCCACCATCTTTTATCTTTTTCTTTTTAAATTCAGGAAAAATTTTGAAAAAAAAAAAAAGATCTGTTTTGAGAAAGTAGAAAATGATGTACTGGACCTTTCTTCAAGATTCTTACTTTGTTTGATCTAGTTTTCATATGGAGGAGAATTTGGTTTGTACTAGTTTAAAGTATGGATACGAATGAGTCAAGTTGGATCATGCTATGTTTGACCCCAACTCAATCCAATTTTATATTTGGATAATGATTTTTGATCCGAACCTAACTTATTTATTAATTAGGTTGGGTTAAGTCCATGAAGAGAATTTTAAACTTAACAGATAATTCAGATAAGTTTGGAATCAAATATGATATAAATCCAACCTAAAATGCTCAAATTTTTGTCGAGATCAAATAGGGGCATGTTTGTATTAGAGTTAGGTATCTAATTATGATTTTATAGTTAACATCTTACGCTTAATAATTAAATATATAATTATTAAAAAATAAATAAGACTAAAAAGAAAAAATCCAGACTAAAATTTTAATTCCATTCAAGTGATAGATCATCTTAAAGTCTATAAATTATAATTCTCAAAATATACATTAATATACCTAAAGATATTATGAATAAGAATTTAGCAAAATAGACAGTGAAATATGAATATTTATATATAGTTAAGTGAAAAAGAAGATGAGATAAGATATGGTTTATCAAACAAAAAAAGGATTAGTTTAGACAAGAGTTTATTTAATAAATTGATAAAAATAATTAAAATAAAGAAAAATAAGATTCATATGATACAAGCTTTGAGCCCGAGAATGATCATATAAGCATTAGATTGGATTTATTATTTATTTATTTATTTATTGATGCAAAATGACATTCGGATGGAATCAAGTTGGATTGAAAAATAGATTAAAAGGTCTAAAATTCAAACCCGAGCCAGCTCCCCAAATACAAGTTGGGTGGCGTTTAAGCGAGTGGTGATAACGACGCTTGATCGGCCCTCATCGGTCTCCCTTACTCTTCTTTTGTTGCCGGCCATGCAGGCCCTCGTCCTAGAATTCAGTACACGAGGGTTGCTGCTGAAGGTCTTCGGCTCTGTCAACTTCCTTGGCCGATCAATTGTTTCCCTTCCGTCGATACGGCATTACAAATCTCCATCTCCCTTTTCGATTCAAATTTATTGGTTTTTTATCTGCTTTTAACTTCTTGAAATTCTGATGATTATTTCGATGAGACGCTGGTCTGAACTTTCCAAAGATGAGGGTTCGATTACTTTTAAGCAATTTCCCCTTTTTTTTGTTTCCTTAGTTCTCTATGTCCTTTTCCTTGAGACTGCCATGGAATTCATGTGTTTAGGGATTTATCTATCAATTGATTCTTGAGGTGGATTCCAATGTTGAAGGCAAAAGCTTTTCTTATTTTTCGATCGAAAGATAGTTTCTGATTCATGATTTGGATTACCACTGAATTGGTCTGGGGTTGCTTCTTCAACTGATCAAGCAGTTTTCTTTGAGTGGAGGATCCCTTATCCAAAGAGGGGAAAGAAATCTCCCCTTCTTGACATCAAATAAAACCCTTGGAACCATCATGCATAATTAAGTATGCAGCTTTGACGGAATGAACTTTTTTTTTTAATCAATGATTATAGAGTTGCCAAAAGAATTAAATGATAGGAAAAGATGCAAAAACGATAAACAGTTGTTTGATGACTCTGATCCCAAACACAATGAACAAGCTTGAACCAAAATCTAAAAGTTGGACTGAACTTGGAAAAATTAAAAACAGCCTAGCCCAGCCTACTCAGTCTATCCACACACATACATATATTGTTGTTGTTGTTTGTTTGTATATCCACACACATATATATATATGTATCTATACATATTAGAGTTGAATATGGGCCAAGTGGCCTACTTAGTCCGACCTAAAATTTTATGGACTGGAGTACTAAAAAGAATTTTAATTAGATTTTTAACAACAACAACAACAAAGCCTTATTCCTAATTTAGTTGGGATCCGCTACATGAATCCTTTTTCTTCATTCAATTCGGTTTTAAGATATATTTTTTGTATCAAACAACTGTTTATCATTTTTGCATCTTTTCCTATCATTTAATTCTTTTGGCAACTCTATAATCATTGATTAAAAAAAAAAGTTCATTCTTTGTCACTTTCTTTTATGTGATTTTTGGTGTATCTCTATCTTTTTTTTCTCTACATGTATCAAGTCATTTTTTCGCACATATGCATCTCTAGGTATACGTTACACATGTCCAAATCATGTAAGTCGTCCTTCCCTTAATTTTTCCTCAATTGGAGCTACATCTACCTTTTTACGAATGGTTTCATTTTTTATTCAATCTTTTCTTGTATTGCTATATATTTATCTTAAAATTTTTTTTCCACCATATTCATTTTATGTACGTGTATTTTTTTAATTGTCCAACATTTTGTACCATAAAACATATATGGTCTTATGACTGTCCTATAAAACTTTTCTTTCAACTTGGCAGGTACTTTAGGATCATGAAAAAAAGAAAATTCAAGTATGATGGGTGGGTCTAGGATTGACTCTTTGATATTGGGTTGGGTTTAATTAAAATATAGGTTTGATGACTAAGCCAGATTAGGCCTAGACATGAGCATTGGGCCTAGCTACTAGCGTGTATCCTGGCTCGAGTTCAGTATGTTGATCAGCTCTCGTCTCCCTTCTTCTAAATTTCATTATTCTTTCATGGTTAACTCGAAACATTAGTTATTAAAAACATAAAGTTGATCTAGGTCCAAGAATATTGGTTTGTGTCAAGAAGATGATTTGGTTATCACTATTGCGCCTTTGTTCCATCGTGTAGCCAAAATAACCACTGGAATTGTTGTAGTTATCCGATTTCATGCTATCAATAAAACATAGCTTAAAATACTAAGAAAGTAAGATAGCATTTTGGTTGTGAAATGGTTACTTTGATATGTGAGTATTAAAAATTGATCGTTATTATATTTGCATGCTTGAAATTCCAGAAATGTAAATGCTCAATTTCAATAAGAGCAATAATGAGCAGGTGTTACCTTTACTACGTGTTAGATGAAATAAAGCTAGATGCATCAATAATCTTGAATATGCAATCATACTGTGCTTTCATGCTTTGTACCTGCATAAAAAAGAAATTATAGTCATTTGAGACACTTGGTCGGCTTCCTCATGGCAGATCTAAATAAGAACCAGCCATGCATCCCTAATTAAGTGTTTAATTTTCTCTGTTCTCCACTGTGCTCTTGTTACCTTGAAGTTTGACGGTCTGGCTGATTGTCTGATGTGAATTTCTTTAATTTCAGAAAATAAAGGATGTCATTGTGATACATAATACTGCTTATTGTAGCACTGGTCCAGCTATTAGTGTGGGGCATATCAACCAAAATTTGAAAAATTTCTTATCTTTAATTCTCATGTGCAATTTGGTTAAGAGTTACATCAGCCAAATTTGAAAAAAAAAAAAAAAAAAAATTCGATGACTTTCTCTTTGATTGTCTTACTACAACCAAAAAATAGAAAATTCTTATATTTTCTTTCCTTTTCTTTTCTGCTACAGAAAGGATATAGTTTTCTGTTAGGTGGGCTCTCTGTTATGTCCGGTCCATCAGAGCTAGATTTGCCCCTGGGTCTCATGATGCACGCGTGCACAAGAGAGAGAGAGAGAGAGAGAGAGAGAGCATCTTCATTTCCCAATTTCTAGTTTTTGGCCATGACATATCTAAAAATATTTTGGTTACAGGCCAGTGATGGTTATGGAGTTCAAACCAACTGTGGCTTTAAGGGCTCTCCTTGCAGGTGGGTTAGCCATATTTGCGAAGGTAGGTGGGGCAATGAAGGCTGCAGGAGGCGTGAAGGTGGGTGCAGCAGCAGCTGCCATGTCTGCTGCTGCAACTGCAGCCATTTCAGGAACCAAAAGCGAAGAAAAGGACGCTAACAAGCAGGCAGCAAAGTGAAACATTGCACTTTAAGCCTCCCCTCCCTTTGGGACATGGCGGCTAAATGAGCAGCATGCTTGCAAGAATGATATTGCTGACCTAGAAATCGTGTCAGCATGTCGCCAATCAATTCAGTTTTACTGCAGGAAGATATAGATTTTGAGTCAAATATTTGAGCAATAAGATTATAAACTTTTCGATTTCAGTTTTGCAAGCTGGTTTCAGGCCAAGTCTTGTCCACCTGGCCCCCTTTATCATAATGTAAAAGAGTACAACAGTTGGAGCCTATTATTTAGGTTCAACAAGCTACATTTGCATTTATCTCTGTTTCCCTTGAGCAAAGTCTGTGTGCGTAGTCATTGTCATGCTTATGTGAATTCAAATGTCCTTAGATTGATTCAGTTACCTCCAAGCCTACGTAAAAACGGCAGGTTTTCAAATCCGTCTTGATATTTGATGAGATAAAAATCTATCCCCATGGGACGTAACCATCACCAGTGTACTCCTATTCAAAAAAAAAAAAAAAAAAAAAATCTCTACTAAATTTTGTCGCGCACTGGAAGAACAGAGGATGGGGAAGCTGGTTCGACCACCATATTATCGTCGTTATTTGCATTAAAATCCAAAATACCTATCGGCTAGCGAAGGTAGGAGTGTCTTCTGAAAGACAAGGGGAGGAGGACTCGTAGGAATGGTCATTTTGAGAAGGGGAGCGGGATCCCTTGCTCCTACTCCCCCTGTCCCTGATATCCTCGATCATCCTATACACCACGGTCATCCTCGGGCGATCCTTCGGTTCGCGTGCTACACAAAGCAGCGCCACCTGCAAGAGAGCAACCATCTCACCCTCCGTATCTTTATTTCTCGACAACTCCGTATCAAAGACTTCCGACGTCCATTCTTCTCTCACGACCGTCTGAACCCACTCGGGCAAATTTATCTCGCCTTCCTCCCCTCCTGGTCTCCCCGTTAAGATTTCCAGGAGAATGACTCCGAAGCTGTACACGTCACATTTCTGAGCAGTTCCCCTCGACGAATTCGAGTTCAGAGACTCTGGAGACACAACGTGGGAGGCGGAATTAAAAGAGGAGGATGGCGGAGCGAGAAGCTGTAGGAGTCCAAAGTCAGAAATGCATGCATTTCCCATGTTGTCGACGAGGATGTTTGAGGAGGTGAGGTGCAGATGAGAAAGCTTGGATTTGGATGCACCGTGGAGGAAGGCCAGCCCTTTGGCAGCACCCAATGCGATCTGCAACCTTGCCGTCCACTCCAATGGAATCCTTCCTGGTCCTCGGTTTCCTGTTCATCAGAATAAGCAGGGAATAAGCTTTTCTTTTCTATAACGCCACTTGTATAATATATACGTGCGGGCGTTTGCGCTTCTCAGTGTTAAGAATTAATAATAATAATAATAATAATAATAATAAATCCACCACGAACCGTGCAAGAGACTAGAGAGACTGCCACTGGGGAGGTAATCGTACACCAGCAGCAGCTCATCGTCGTCGGCGTAGTAAGCCCTCAAGCTCACCACGTTGAGGTGCCTCCATCCCCCCATCTCTCGAAGCAACCCCTCCTCCGCCCCCTCACCGGCTCTTCTCTCCCTCCGTCTTCTCCTCACCCTCTTCACCACCACTCCCTCTTCCCCGCCACTTTCCATCACCACCCGGTAAGTTGACCCCACCACCCCTCTCCCCAGCATCTCCGCTGACCCTCTCATCATTTCCTCCAACCCGAATTCCCCGCCGCACCCCTCAAAGAACTCCATCTTCCCTTCCCCCCCCTCCCCGTTTCCTCTTCTCCTCCTCCGTTTCTCTTCGCTGCCTCCTCCCGTTTCCTCTGTTCCCCCTCTACTTTCTTTTATGCTCTCTCGCCGTCGATAAAGGAACACTGCCGCCGCCGACAACGCGGCGCCGGCGACGAGCGCAGCAGCGATCCATATCCATTTCCATCGCCTCCTCCTGCCATGCAGGTTCGGCATCGGATTGCTCCTCACCGTCTGATTCGAGCAACGCCGGGGCAGAGGATCGCCGCAGAGGCCACGATTACCGGCGAATGAGGACGGAGGGAAGAAGGAGAGGCGCTTTGGTATCTCCCCGGCCAAGCGATTGTGAGAGACATTGACGTCGGAGAGGCCGGCGATGAAGGCCAAGGTCATCGGGATGCCGCCAGTGAGGAGGTTGTTCTCGAGACGGAGGGTGAGGAGGCGCGGGAGGAGGAGGCCGATCTCGGGAGGGATGCCACCGGAGAGGAGGTTCCCGGCGAGGTCGAGGCGGTGGAGGTGGCGGAGCTGGAGGAGGCCGAAGGGGAAGGGACCGGAGAAGCGGTTGTGGGAGAGGTAGAGGAGCTTAAGGTGGGGCCGCCAGAGGGCGAAATCGAGGCGGGAGAGCCCTGATGAGAACGAGTTGTTTTTGAGACTGAGGAGAGAGAGTGCCGGGAGGAGGGCGAGGGCGTCGACGGTGCCGGCGAGGCGGAGGCCCTCGAGGACGAGGCGGGCGACGCGGCCTCTGCGGCAGGAGACGCCGAGCCAGGCGCCGGAGCAGGGGTCGACGGCGGGGTCCCATGAGGAGAGGGTGGCGCCGGAGGGGTCGACGGAGGACCTGAAGGCTAGGAGTGCTTGGAGGTCCGGGTGGGGATAACAGATGGAGGCGGGAAATAGGTGGAAGAATAAGAGGAGGGCGACGGGGTATCTCACTGTCATTGTCTCAGCGGCGGACGAGAGTGGGAGGAGAAGGGGGAGAAAGGGGAGTGGATTTATCACCGAGGAGTGTACTACGATGGATATAATATTAAGACGGGAATAAAGGCAAGGGTCGGAAAAGTAACCGTTGAGGGCCGGAGGAGGAGGAGGAGGAGGAGGAGGAGGCGGCGGCATTCATGCAGGGAAGCGTTGGGGCGTGAGAATTAATTAATTTGAAAGTGGAGGGAGGAGGAGGAGCGGCCGAGCAGGTGAGGGGAGCGCGCGGATGCGGGAGCGTCGTGGAGTCGATATTGGAAGGTTGGTTCAATTATTTCTATACGGATTCGGATTTGGATTCGGATTCGGATTCGGAGCCCAAATTGGGTTCTTCCATCGTCCATTCGATCTGCATATAAAGCAAGAAAAATGAGAATGCTCAAGCATTGAAGGCATGATTTTGTGATGGTAAATGGTTTCATCTTGATCAATATATGTTTAAGATATTCTCCTCGCTGTCTCAACATAACATGTTAATAGGTCTTTTGCATTTTCAAAAGACTAAAATCATGTTGTAATGAATATTTTAAGTTTTTCAAAATAAAAATAAATTCTGATATGTTGGGGTTTTTTTTTTTTTTTTTTTTTTTAGGATTTTCTCCCTTTTCTACTGCACTCACAATAAACTAATGTCGTAAGTTGCCAAGATGAGTAAGATATTAACGTTTAGATTTTTATCAGTTTTATTAAAAGTAACAAATGAGTTTGATCAATCTATGACTCAATTCATCTTGATCCAACTGACTTGATTCGTGTTTGATGATTTATAAGTTACATTGGGTTTGAAAATTTAATCTCATCGACATCATATATTTTTCAATCTAACTCATTTTATATGTCATTCAGATCTAATTTCTTAATTTTATCTGATAAAAAATAAAGCTGATCCAATCTAAATGCAATCCAGCCCAATTCATAAATCTACATTATATAAATCTTATTTTCTATCACTTCAATTATTTTTATTAATTTACTAAATAAACTTACGGTTAAACTAATTCTTTTTTTTTCATTTTAACAAGTACATCTTTCCTCACCTTTTTTTTCACTTAATTATTTCTAAATATTTATATTTCATTATTTATTTTGATGAATTATTATTTATAATGCTTTCAAATATATTAATATATATATATATATATATATAATAATTTATAAAGTTAAGAATGATCAATTGTTTGAATAAAATTAAAAGTTTTTGATAAAAATATAAGTTTAAGTTATAAGATTATTTTAACTATAAAATAATATGCTTGATTAAAATGTAAATTCTAATGGCCTAACTCAATCCCAACCCAAAACTGAACATTTTAGGTTCAATTCAAATCACACTCAATTCTAAACTAATTCAAATGCTTTATTGAATTTAAAATTTTTTTCGTAACCATGATCCGATTCAATAAAATTATAATCTAAATATGAAATTGCACTAGATTAAGCTCATGCATGATTCAATCTGACCTGTTGGTGATAAACTTTTCGAGATATTAATATCTAGAATTATCATTTTAAGATTAGGACCAATAACATAATTTTAAAAAGTATAATATAGCGGAATTACTTGTATTGCATTACGTAGTAAGATTTTTTTTTTTTTTTTTCCGTAAACATGTGATATTATAATAGGCTAATTAATTAATACGAAGCTACCCGCGTGATTGACCCAGGTTACCATCGTTATGACACTCAGAATGTCCCTAACTCTCATGTGTAGGCTTATGGTGCAACGTACAAAAACATGATTAGCATCAGCATGCAAATTAAAGTAGTGCCAAAAAGTTCAGGGGACGTTAAACAACCCACCAAGAAATCTTCGGCTCCCCAAGTCCACAGGAGCATTCATCCGTCTCGCTTAGATACATAGTTTCATCTGACTAAAATTATTTCATGACCTTACCCAAGAGAGCATTATAGCTTGTATAATGAAACTCTATGTGCTGTGCTGACGCACTCCCGAGTCCAAGCATTCCATGACCAAAAAGAAACTGAGGATAACAACTGCATTACATGTAAAATTGATGGACAATGGATCCACAACCAGGAATTACAGAGATAATTGTGACCCAAAAAAAGGAAATAAATTATCTTTATAATCTAATTGTTACATGTTGCCCTGAAGGCCTGAACGAATGCTAGATTTGCAACACATGAATGCCAGACACTTAAAGGTGGTAGCTACGGTATATGTCAGGTTGACATGGTAAGCCCTTATTTAGCAGAAACCTGAGATCGGAACCAGCTGTGGGCTGGTAACAGACGAAGTGGTCCCACCGCAGCAATAGCAACATCCTGAAACATTCATTCAGATTATTAGTAACTGATTTTATGCATGTCATTAGGTAAAATTCTAAGATTGTTATAGTGGCCCTCCCATGAAGTTTCAAGTCAAAACCAAGATCGACAGCTTTACTGTCCCCGGCGATCATATGTTCAATCATAGTTGCATACCGAAATCACGAAGAATGGAATGTAATGAAATGTTTATTGCCTTATGAATTATGAAGTTTTTTGCCGTCTCCATTACTGTAGCAGCATCAACAGCATCTATGCGAGTAAAGAGTTCTAGAAATGGCAACACTCGTCCATATGTCAGCATCTGCGCCAAAAGGTTAAGAACAGCGACTCTTAGCACATGGCAGAACAATGACCAGGCTTGAAACCTTTAATAGGGCATAGCATTCTGCACCCCTAGATTAAATACTAAGAGATGTGTTTCCGGTGGAGACTCTGCCACTAGAGCAAATTAAATATTTTTTGTTGAGATGTACCTGACGGCCATTGTTCTCAGCAACTGCAGTGGATCCATCAATATGAAGCAGAAGAGCGGATTTTAACTGCAAATGATGACAGGCATAGTTGTGACCCGCATCACGTCAGTGATCACAAAAAATATATACATAATTATATGAAATTCACCATGATCTAACTACATGGTAGACGTCATCAAAAATATGCGTCAAACAATTTATTCTAAGCTATTACAAGAGGGAAAACAATCCCTCCTTGAATTAGAAATAGGATCTTAGATCATCATAATGACAAGATCACCTATCAAGTCTCCCAGCTACTTGTCTGAGATGAACATGGCAACGCCTTATGTCCAGGCATGAAGATATCGTCTCATGAACAAAGTTATTTATTTCTTAGGCATTGAGTATTGCATATTGCAGTTATGCAGAAAAAGCCTAGAATCAGATAAATCACATGCCCATATTTTAGTCATCCACATATATATATATATATATATTACAGAAGCTTAATTTTTAAAAAATAAAAATAAAAATTGAGTATTTTGAATAGAACAAGATATCACAAGTTTGATGACAATTTTTATGTTAATTTGCAAGAGCATATAAAACATTGATGTCGATAAAGAAATGGGTGTGAACATCATAAAATAAGTTGTATTTTATGTCTTCCTACTCTAGCACCATGACACAGCTTCAAAAGAGCTTCTTTAGGCAGTACCTTCAGTGAAGCACAATAAATTTGACTTTCAGCATGGACAACTTTGCAAGTTTCCAGGTAAGCTTCCAACATTTTGCATACATAAACCTCAGATGGGTTAAGACTAAAAAATACATGCACAAGGTGATTTTTGACTGATTTCTTGCCTATGCTACATCCTGAGAACAAATTAATGGAGCACAAATGAACAAAACCAAGTTTAGTTCATTCCCTAATGTAAGTCAACATCCTAATTCTCTTCTACAAAATTAAAGTAATCTTATGGGACTCCTAACTAACTCTGCCTCTTTATGAGTTTTTTATAAATAACCGGTCCTAAGCCCAGATAAGATAAAGGAGAAGGGTTGCGGTAGGTTGACAGTCAGCGTAAAACTATAGTCACATCCTATGAACATGAATCCAATGAAAAAGGATTTATGTAACCAACCTCAACTAGTTTCGGATTAAGACTTTATTATTGTTGTTTATGGGACCCTAACACAGAAACTAATGCAAAGTTGAAGACAGATATCAAAAAATATTAGGCAAGGTTAACTTTAGAACAAAATTGCTTGATACTGAAAGTTACCTGATTTCGAGCTCGCATTACTTCAGTTTCTGATACTCTGTAAGCCAGTCTCCTCATCTCTTCCATTACTAAACATGACAAATCATGTACATGACCAGGCTGCAATCAACAAGACCCAAATTGCTGAGATAATAAAGAAAAGTGGCTCTTTCCACAACTAAAAAGTAACATAAATATTATTTTTTTGGCAACTGCTTAACAACTAGCAAAAATGTTCTCTTTAACCATCACACTGATCTTGCGAGATGTGGAGATCAAATAGATGTTTTAGAAATGTTCTCTTTAACCATCATAGTACGTACAAATCATGGCTTAAGTTTTAGAAATGACAAACAGTCTGCATAGTGGACCAAGTTACATTATATTTCAGACATTTGCTCAACAGAAAGGAAGAAATTTACCAGATGACCAATGACAACATGAATCAGCACACAGACATAAGAATGAAAATCAAGCCATTAGAAATGGCATATTCTGTTTAACAAGCAAATGGTAGTATTTTTTTAGCCTTTTAAGTTCTAACAATAAATAAAAAATTAAAGCTCACCATGGCAATAGAATAAATGCCAAATAACCCTGTATCACGATAATTGGTATTGAATGCCATGATACTCTCAGCCAAGCTATCTGTGCTGACTCGACGAGCTAGCTGAGATCTGTTATTTCATTGGATCACATGACATTGTTAGTTTGCTGCACAACATGCAACAATTAAGGAAGCCCAATATGTGTACTAATAAAATGCCATCAATAATCTGAATTTATCTTACCCTGAACAGTTACCTACACCTATGCTTTTGTTCCAAGATCCCAACAAGCTTTGGATTACCATAAGAGGTATGGAGTTAGGGTCAGCCCATGCTGCCCCCTTGAAAGCTATTGCCAAATGCACTAGAGGCATGTCCTCATTCTCCACTCGAACCTAAATTAAAATGTTTAGGGAAATTGTAGCATAGAACTTTAAAGCAAACAAACTTATACTGAATTAAGCAAACCTCTGATCCAGTAAAGATAGCTGGATTTGCTTCAACAAGCTGATCTGCTGTGGTTGGATCCCTAGAAAAATTTCTAAACAATCTGGTGACCATATCTACAATCTCATCATGTTTAACTGCACCTGCAGCTGATACAACCTTCCACAAAAACAAAAATAAAACTAAATATAAGACATGGGGAATAAAATCAAAACCTCATGTTATCATGGATTAAACATTAAAAAATAAAAATAGATATAAATAGTCCAAATTTAAGTTGATATTACCATTCTAGGACCAGTATAGTGGGTGTAAATGTACTGCTGCAAGTCAACCCTAGAGATTGACCGGATGTTCTCCTCGGGGCCTAATATTGTGTCCCCTAGAGGATGGCCATGGAATGAGGCCAAATGCAAGTGATCAAATATCACCTCTTCCATCTGTCCTTGCACCTGTCTAGCACACAAACTATACATCCATAAAAAAAGAAAAGCTCCACATGATGGATTATACATCAAACAGAACAAAGGAAAGAATAAGAGCATAAGACTACACCTCACCTCCTCCATCTCACGGAGGATGACACCCCGTTCCCGCCTGATGGCGTGGTCAGGGAACCTTGAGTTCTGCAAGATGTCCGCCAGTACATCAATGGCAACAGGAATATCCTTGCTTTGGACATCAGCAAAGAAGGTGGTCTGCTCACGGGATGTATAGGCATTGAGGCGGCCACCCATGTTCTCTATCTCCTCCTCGAGAGACTGGGCTGTGCGGCGGCGGGTGCCCTTGAAGATCATGTGCTCGAGGAAATGCGCCGTGCCATTGGTGCCAGGAGCCTCAAACCGGCTGCCAGCATCAATCCAGACGCCAATGGACGCCGTGTGAGAGGCAGACAATGGGGCCGACTGAGTGGCCACACGGATGCCATTCGGAAGAGTGGTGACACGGACTTGGGGGAAGCGGAGGAAGGGGGAGTGGTCGAGGAGCCTGGGTTCAGGGGAGCTGTGGCGGAGGAATCGGGGGTCAGGCGTCAGCTCTTCTGAAGGTTTTGGATGGGCAGGGAGCGAGAGGCATCGAGCTCGGACAGCGGATGAAAGCGTTGACAGTTTCCTCCTAAGGCGAGCGAATGCAAGTGCCATGAAGAAAGGCTTCGTTTGGTCTCTGATGGATTTTTTTTTTTTTTTTTGTTCCTCCTAGGTTTTCACTCAAAATTAACAGGCAATCTTAGCACTCCCGTACAAACCGCGGATGCCTTCAAAAGTTCTATGATCCCAAGCCAAAGAAGCAAATCTGAGATCAAACAAGAGCAATCGGATTAATCAGCAACAGTCATACATACTCACAAGAAGACATAAGAAACCAAAAGAAGAAATCTATACATCCGTCTATCCAGCTATCTGTTTATCTATGGTCAGAAAGATTTAAGGTGGGAGAAACGCAAGAAGAATGGAGCAGGACATCTCTGGAAGAAGAGAGATGGAAAACTGAAGAAGATTCAAGCAAGAAATTGTCGGGAAATCTCACAGAAATTTCTACAGTCATGTTGAGCGCAACAAATAAGTTGAAATAGCTCAAATCGAGGCTTGCGAACGGGAAAACGTACCAAGTAATTAGGGTTTTGTCGGCGCCGCGGTGTTCGACTGTGATCTACCGTACGCTTTATACTGCTTATCCCTGTCGCTCCCTAAAACCTCCCTTGCCCCCACGAAGAATAGCAGCGGCGGCTCCGAGCTCTCTGGTAAATATCCGACGCGACCCCAAATCGGTCCTCGTTCGATTGGATGGACCGCCGCGGCGGGGACACGGCACGGGCCGCCCGTTTTGTAGGAAGACGTACGGCTGACGGATGTGGGATACGAAACCCCGACCGGACTGAGATCCAACCCGACCCAAGGGAGGTCTTCTAGGTTTGACCATGTTTGACCTCACCGTCGGTCTTGAATATATATACTCTTCGAATCTATCCGAATTTATATTTTTAAATATTTTTTTAATTTTTTTAATATTTAAAAAAATAAATATTTTAAAACATATTTATACTAAAAAAAAACAGAGACGAAACAATGAGACAGGATTGGCGGTCTCCATCTCTTGCAACAAAAGAGGACTAAAATTATTATTCCATGGAACTCACGATGAAAATATGTGATGGTGTATAAGAAAATAAGAATGGAGACATGGCTGGCAAAAATCAACGCCACTCTTGCCTACCGAAAACATAACAAACTCAATAGTAGTATAACATTTTTTTTTTTAAAAAAAAAGAAGAAGGGATGATTAAAAGATCATCACAATTGGTTTTTCTTTTAAAAGAAAAACAAAAGCATAGCACATGAAAGTTTAAATTGAAAAATATGAACTATTTTTTTTAGTTTTTATTCTTTTAGGAAGCAATTTAAATTCCATGCTTAGAACGGAAGATAAAAATTTAAAGAAGTAATATTAGTCCTCTATTTTTGAACTGAACCATAATTAAGCTATCAATATATAATGGTAAGTGGATTTGAAACTCAATAGATTATTCATCTCTTACATTTACTTTTTATGATCGAAAGTTTTCTATCATCAATACCATCTAACGCATATTTTATACTTTTCGAACTGATAGAAAGAATGTTTCAACATATTAGCAATATTCAACAATACATAAAATAAAATCTTAATTTTAGGTTGCATTTTATAAAAATTTTAATATTTAAGAAATAAATGAGTTAGCCAACAAATCATACCAGCTACAAATCCCAAAACATCTGGCTTAAAATTATAAGAACGTTCGAAGATCGAGAATGAGTTGACTTGATTGCCAAAACTTTTAGATGAGGACAGATTATCAATTTAATTAGCTAAATACTTAAAAAATAATAATAATAGGGCTAAGGTTATTGGGTCAATACTCTTGAAAGCCACTTTAGATCAACTTTATTTTATATAAGAGGCCGAAATAAAATTAATCATCAAAGCTTTCTTTTCTTACTCTTATTAATTTTTTTCAAAATTTATAGCATTAATTACAGAAATGTCAACCAAACAGTAATTAATTTTAGCTGCTGTTTAGTCGATCAAGGATGGTTACCTTATCTAAATTTACCTACCATCCAATTAGCTATTTAGTGTCTAGATGCGGCCTTTGTGAAAACAGCAGCGCCCTCTCATTCAAGCCGGCAGCAGCTGTAGTAGTTGCTGTCGGTGGGCATGGACTAGTGGAGCGTTCTTGTTGAGAGATGGCATTGATGATTGTCATTCATCAACCAATCAATCCATGCCATTCAATAGATACATTATAACTTTTCAACCTAAAGCCAAGTAAACTAACCGAGATGCATTAATACTGTGTGACAGTAGGTATCGCACACGGAGAAAGAGCGTTAGTTTCATATACTCTGTTCCTTTATAATCTTTATATTGAAAACAAATAGATATCACCTGCTTCACGCCATGTGCATGGCCAGACTTCCAGCTTTCAACGTTCTAAAAGGTCAAAAGCTCACCATGGTTTTCGACATAACCTTGAAAATATATAAAGTTGACTTTGGCTTGCGAGGAGCAAAATTTTCCTCTTTTTTTGAATATATATATATATATATATATATATATATATATATATATATCTATATATTTTGCACTTAAACTCTAACTTTAAATTTATTTTAAATCTTAAACTTTTAATTACAATAATTTAATCATTTAAAAATATTGCATTATTTGCATCTTATTGCATAGAATTAGTTAAAAGTGGTATAATAATTAGTTTGCCATCCCATTGATTAGTTTAAATATTTCTATTATGATGATATATTAATTATTTTATTAATTTTAATTGATTAAATATATCAGAGAATGTATGATAAGGAATTAAATTGTAAACTTTAATTTAAAGTTTGAAGCCATAAGTATATTTTAGCATATATATATATATATATATATATATATATATATATATATATATATATATATATATATATATGTATGTTTGTATGTATGTATTGTTGGGATGAGAGGAGTTCCATAGGGACTCGCAATCATCCGTCCGATCAGATCAGAGGTGCCGGCAAACGATCTCTGCCGTTCATAAGTCTTTGCGGTCGAGACCAAACAAGTGACACGTAACCCACGAATACGTGTGTTCCCACTGCCATGTCGGTGCCCGGTCTCTCCAAGTGACACCTAATAAAAGTCACTTCTCGAGTCACCTGCAACGCGACGGAACTTTTAACCATTACATCCCAAAAATGTTAAGCATCATTGTCAAATATAAATTCCACTTTGACACCGCCTTCTTGGTCGCAGTCCATCCCCTATCTCTCTCTCTCTCTCTCTCTCTCTAGAGCACGAGATGGGGAACCTCGGTGGGATCGCCGTCGTCCTCCTCTTCTATCTCCTGCTTCTCCCGTCGGCGAATGCCTTCTACCTCCCCGGCGTCGCTCCTCGCGACTTTCAGCAGGTGATTTCTTTGACCATGTTGATCGAATGAGTGCGGATCTAGTTAGGGTTTGCGCTCCGAATGCATCTTTTTTACGGATCTAGGTTTTGCCATGTTGTTTTCCTGTCGAATCTGGCCTTTGAATGTTCGAAGTTTTACGACCTGCTGGATCGTTGTATTTTATAGGCATCTGCGGAAATCAGGGCGGAGAAATGGTGTTTTAGGGTTTTAGATGTCTTGTTTGGATTCAAGAATTATGCTTCATTTCATTATTTCTCCTGTACTGCACTTATACTCTAGGGTTTTAGACTGCTCGTCTTGATCAAAGAATTAGGTTATGATGGATTATTGCTCTTGTATTGCTTCGACAGTAAATGCCGCCCATTATGGTTGAGTATAAATGATTGAAAGATCCGGTCATGTACGCATTGGAATTGTTAGGTTTATGATCAGTCATCGAATTTAAGTTTCATGATATACGGTGGTCAATTGTTTATAGTTTTATTCCTTGTGATACATGTTTTGGTGTGTTCCATTTGTTTGACTGACTTGTTTTAGTTTGGGAATAATGTTCATGATTTGTTTTTGTTGCTGCATTTGGGAGATTATGGGGATTTGAGCTGGTGGAAAATTGTAAGACCCCAGCACTCGCTGACATTATACAAAAAGTTCTAATTATTTAACTTGCAATTCATAATTGTGTGTGTTTTTGGTGCTTGGATGATGAAACTCTTCCCAACTAGCTTCTTACTGGAATATTGGATAAAAGGTCTTCTATTCTGGAGTACTATCTATTGCACACCGTATGTCTATATATATATATATATATATATACACACAGAGAGAGAGAGAGAGTGCCGAAGGTGTAGCCAAGTTTAGATTCGATTGCCTTTTTCATCTTTGGATCCATATCACGGATTCCTAAAGTGAAAAAAGTGGGGTGGCTTCAAGTTCTGTGTGGATCAAAGGATGAAAAGGATAACCAAATTTGGGGCGTGGCTACATGTGAATGTAGCCAAGTTTTATAAGATAGACTCGACTCCATTCAAAATATAGTCAAGCCTATATCCGATCACCTTTCTTACCCTTGAATTTACATAGTTCACGAATCCTAAAGATAGAAAAAAAATGAAAAAGTTAGATGGCTTCGAGATCCGTGTAGATTAAAAAGTAGAGAAGGTAATCAGATTCTGGAATTGGCTACATTCGAATGTAGCGAAATCTACCTCTATATATATTATATAATTTAAGCTGGGCATTTTGCATGTTGACCATTCCTTTCTTCTTTGAGTACAAACAAACTTAAACAAGTCATTATTACACATAACAAGATATTGCCTTTGCAAAAATCTTGTGCCTAGAGTTTGGAGAGAGTAATCTCCATAATTAGAACCTTATGTCAATAAAAGCATTTCCTTTGAGTTGAGGCTGCTGAACTTTGATGAATCCAAGATATCACCATGCTATCACTCATTTTACCTCAGTGAAAGACATGAATTTCTTTTTTTCAACTCCAGTCAAGGATTCTAACTTTTTCTGTGCTAACATATCAGTGGAATTGAACGTTTCTTTTTAGTTGTGTGTTTGGGGTCTTAGGTGTATTGATTGTGTGTTCCATCAGCAGTGCTGACCAGGAAGCTTTTGTCATTAACTATGATGAAAAAAAAATGCCATGTATTATTAAGAGACACTACTTATTAAGGTTTAAACTGAATTTGGATTGATGTCTCTGACTTGAGTCATATATTTGCTAGATTAATAGGTTTCTTGATGTGTGTAATTTGTTGATATTATGTTATGTTTTTCTTAACAAGTTGACTTTTAGTTATCCACTGAGAGTTGTAATTAGCATGGTATATTGATATTACATTGCTGCCTAATGATCTTCCTTTGTTACGGGTCTATGCTTGGAACTCTCTCTCTCTCTCTCTCTCTCTCTCTCTCTCTCTCTCTCTCTCTCTCTCTCTCTCTCTCTCTCTCTCTCGTGAGCCTGATTTCTCTTTGCACTTTTACTTTCAATCTCTAAATGCCTTTCTCTTCTTCTTCCTCTGTGTATCTAAGTACATTTTTGCCTTACAAATTTCTTCTCAGGGTGATGAACTTCAAGTGAAAGTGAATAAACTTTCATCAACAAAGACACAACTTCCATATGATTATTATTTCTTGGATTACTGTAAGCCTGCTAAAATCATGAACAGTGCTGAGAATTTGGGAGAGGTTCTTCGGGGTGATCGCATTGAGAACTCTATTTATATTGTGAGTCACCTCAACCTTTTAGTCACTCAATTTTTATCATGGAAACAATACAAATACAGCAAGGCTTCAATATTTGATTTCTATTTGACCATGATACTGTAAATCTGTGATGTCCAACGCAGTTTAAAATGAGGATGGATGACACATGCAAAGTGGCCTGCCGCACAAAGCTTACCCCAGAAGCTGCAAAGAATTTTAAGGAGAAAATTGATGATGAGTATCGAGTGAACTTGTAAGTTTCTTTATACAGATTGCTTTTTTATTGAATATCTTTGTTAATACACATCTGTACAGCTTTTAGGGTTGTTACTTGACCTAATATCACTTATGGCGTTGAAATGATTAGTAATTTCATTGTGATTAAGTAATAATGAGAATATGATAGATGTGATGTTCATACCAAATTGGGGAGAAAACCATATTTTGTGATTATAAACATGAATAATTTTCTTTCCTTAAAGAAAGAAAAATAAACATAGTCTAATATCTGACTGTAAGTTTACCATGTCCTTCAACATTTGACAATCCTCTTTGTGCACTATATAGGATATTGGATAATCTTCCTGTTGCAGTTCCAAGGCTGAGGAGAGATGAAAGTCAACCACCAAGTTATGAGCATGGTTTTCGTGTTGGTTACAAAGAAAGCCCATTTCCTAATGTAAGATACATGTGATGTTTTCTCTATGACTCTTGCTTGTGCTTAAATTATAGTTAAAATTTGCTATTTCATGACAGAATAAGGATGAGAAATATTACATTAATAATCACCTGAGCTTCAGAGTTTTGTACCATAAGGACCCTGAAACCGAGGATGCTCGTATAGTTGGTTTTGAGGTTACTCCAAGCAGGTGCAAATGCTCTTCTGTTTCTTTATCTCTTGATTCTCTCCCTTACTATCTTTTTTTTTTTTTTTTCAAAAAAAAGTAGTTGCTCTCTTTTTACTTTTTCATGATAAACTCGTGTCTACTTGCTTGTAGAGTGCCTTATCTCTCTCTTAAATTCTTGATTGTTAATACAGAGAGTGGTTGAATGTTAACTCATTACCTTATCTGACATCTGACCCAAAATGCTAATTATACATACAATGAAACCAAACCTGGCAACACTTTAATCAGGAGTCCTTGCTTGGAACCTCATTAGAGAGTGACACCACCAATTATCACTAAGTTGACTTCTCTTATCCACTGTTGCAGCCTTATGAACTCCACCACCTCTGAGGTCATTGAACACCATGGTAATCCTTTTTTTTTATAAAAAAAAAAATTTTGGGGAGGCTGGTGGGTGCATATGTGTGTGTGTGTGTGTGATGGGCAGGTGATAAGGGATATTGACTGGCAGCTGATTGACGAGTGCCGCATTTTGCGCATTAGCTGTGCCATGTTGTTTGATAAAATTAATGTGAATCAGGTACCCTAAGTTGGTAAGATATGATGCCCATGGCAGCTATAATTCTGAAAGATAAAGAGAAAAGTAAGAACTAGAAGGCAGTATTTTAGATGCATTAGCATGATGAAAAGAACAGGAACAAACCATACCAAATTATGGGTATGCCATGATGGTCTTGAGACTACTGGATATCATAGGGAATTAAAAGGTATCCATTTATTGGTTTGTTCACCGTTGATGGGAGACAAATGGACCAGACCATTGCTCTTGCCACCCGGTTCTCCACAAAGCCTGGTAACTCATCTTCCTAAAAGGCAGGAAGAAAGAGTACCCATTTACCAGTTTCTATTTGTTCTACAATACAAAAATTTTTATTGCCTACCTTGAGAATTGTTAGACAGCTGGACAGTGTGTGGTGTTTAGCCATCCTTATGGTATTGACTATCAAGAATTGGCTATGCTCATGCAACCCATAGCAATGGAATGATCTCAGTTAGTATTGGTGTGACATGACCTCTTCCTACTTGTACCACCATTAATAGGTGCATTGGGGATCTTAGCTATACTAAACGTAAAGGGCCAGCATGGTGCACAGTGCTTCTACCATTGTGGGGTTTAGAGAGGGTCAGATGTACTCAGCCTTACCTCTATGGTAAGGCTATTTTTATGTTTCGAACATGTGTCTTCCAAGTTTCTTCCAAGTTACAATGGAGAAACCTTGCTGCTGTGCCAAGGCTGACCTTCATTTTAATCATGCTAGATACATGACCATCATAATAAATTCTTCTATGGTGGATAGGCAATTGCTTTAGATCTGGGTTCACTCTTAATGGATGGAAAGTTGTCTGTTTGGATGGTAGGAGTTTTTCAACAAAATGTCTGAAGTGCTGAATAAAAGGTCATGGTGTTTTGATGCCATTTGAACAATTCCATGATATGGTTAGCCGCTGCTTGATTCAGGTTAACCGTCACAAAATTGTAATGTAGATTTGAGAGTTTTATGTGCTCATATGTCCTTGCACAACTTTTTTGTTTAAAAAAATTGTTTGATGGATTCTTTGAAAAGTTATGGTGCATCTATCAGATAAGAGTTATTTGTTGTAGTTGATAATAAAAAATCAACTATTAATGAAATTATTGGAAGAAAAGGTAGCTTGAACTAAGTCTATGTGAAAAGCATGTTACTCTACTTTTTTCAAATCAGATCTACTTGATGAGTTGTGTGCCGGTACCACTTAAACTTTAGTAGTTATTATGCAAAGTACCAGATTGCTAGTCGCTATCCTGATGAACCTAATCTTGATTTGTGCCATTCCATGTATGCATTGAACTAATGTCATTTGCTCTTTCGAACAGTGTACGCCATGAGTACAATGACTGGGATGATAAGAACCCTAGATTGTTGACATGCAACCCGAATGCCAAATTAACTCCAAATGCCCACAGTCCAATGGAAGTTGCTGATGATACATATGTTGTATTCACATATGATGTTACCTTCCAGGTATTAACTCACTACTTCTAACTTACTTTTCTTTCACAAGACACAGTGCTAACATCCATGGCTTTGCTTTGCCACTTCAGCCTAGCAATATTAAATGGGCATCTCGTTGGGACACTTACCTCCTCATGAATGATGATCAGATCCACTGGTTTTCTATTATTAATTCCTTAATGATTGTTCTCTTCTTGTCTGGCATGGTGGCAATGATTATGATGAGAACCTTATACAGAGACATAGCAAACTACAATCAATTGGAGACTCAGGATGAAGCCCAAGAAGAATCTGGATGGAAATTAGTCCATGGTGATGTGTTCCGGCCACCAATCAACTCTGGTCTGCTCTGTGTGTATGTGGGAACAGGGGTTCAGTTCTGTGGGATGACACTGGTCACTATGATTTTTGCATTACTAGGATTCCTTTCTCCTTCCAACCGTGGAGGTTTGATGACTGCCATGGTCCTTTTGTGGGTCTTCATGGGCCTATTTGCTGGATATTCCTCATCTCGCCTCTATAAGATGTTCAAGGGTACAGAGTGGAAGAAGATTACTTTGAAAACGGCTTTCATGTTTCCAGGTATTGTTTTCACCATCTTCTTTGCGCTGAATGCATTGATCTGGGGTGAAAAGTCATCTGGTGCTGTTCCCTTTGGGACCATGTTTGCACTGGTTTTCCTATGGTTTGGCATATCAGTACCACTAGTCTTTGTCGGTAGTTACTTGGGATTCAAGAAGCCTGCCATTGAGGACCCTGTAAAGACCAACAAGATCCCAAGACAGATACCGGAGCAGGCTTGGTACATGCAGCCAGCATTCTCTATATTAATTGGGGGTATTCTTCCATTTGGTGCTGTCTTCATTGAGCTCTTCTTCATCTTGACCTCAATATGGTTGAACCAATTCTACTACATATTTGGCTTCCTCTTCATAGTCTTTGTGATCCTCATTGTAACTTGTGCGGAAATTACCATTGTGCTCTGCTACTTCCAGCTTTGCAGTGAGGATTACCACTGGTGGTGGAGGGCCTATCTGACTGCAGGTTCTTCTGCATTGTACCTTTTCTTATATGCAGCATTCTACTTCTTCACTAAGCTTGAGATTACAAAGGTGGTTTCTGGGATCCTTTACTTTGGCTACATGTTAATCGTATCTTATGCGTTTTTTGTGTTGACGGGGACCATTGGTTTCTACGCTTGCTTCTGGTTTGTCCGCAAGATATATTCCTCTGTGAAGATAGATTGATGGTATGGTGAGCCAATGAGCTTTTTTCAGGTTCCAATTAGCATTTCAACACAAAAGGATGGGCTTGTTGGGCTGAGGGATGAGCGGTGAAGTGGAGATGAGGGGAAGAAATTTACCTCGGTACCGGTGAGAGGACTTTGGAGCAATTTGAGGAGTTGGTTTTAATTGTAGAAGTCAGGATAGCATGCTAGGAGTTGGTTTGTATCTTCATTCCTGTTTTTCTTGGAACTGGTTACTGTTTTCATTTCAGTTTCCTATGTTGTAACTTTTTGCTTGGACTCCACAACATTTCAGTGAACAAGTACATATCTACAAATAGAGATGATGCAAGACTTGTCTTCTCTGAGTCTTTCACCGGATAGTTTATGTTTTATTATGAAATTATATGATGATTGAAAATATGGATAAGTAAAATTATTGAAAACGATTGAAATTATTGATGAATGAAATATAATTGATAAATGTAATGTATAAATTCTTAGTCTACTGCATAATTTATGATTGATGATTGATATCGAAACTCATCTTTGTAGGGGGATATATGCAACGATTCGATTTTCATCAGGATTATATATGGTGCATTGGTTTTATCACAAAGATTATTTATGATTATAGTTTAAGATTATAGAGCTATTATTATTATAGATATTAATATATAAACATAAGATTTATGATTTTGAAAATCAATATTATTGTAATTGTTTAGAAAAATATTATAAAAGTATTATCATATTATAAATATTTTAAATTGTATCATTATTATTTGATCCATCTAATTTATGTTTAAGGTATTTACTAGGCATTTGCTTATAAAAATATTGTTTTTTTTTTTATTTTTAGAGGTCAAGACAAGGGATGTGATTTGGGTAAAGGTTGGTATAAATATTTTGTTGAGCTAATTATATAGATATTAAATTATTGTAGTTTAGATTCAAGAAACATTTAGTTCTCTTGATTTTAGCCCCTATAATGATCTTTTAGCTATTGATAGTATATTCGAATTTGATTAGCTTAATTCAATGAATAATTAATTTATTGATATTAAGTAATTATTTATTCATAAAAAATGTCTTGTATGCTATGGAATTTATCTTTATTTATGTGGTGGATCATTATGTCTTGAATTCATTCTTGCATCTGGAGCGCGACGTCGGTATTCTCAATTACTTTGTCTAGATATTTTTTATTATTTTTATTTCTTTATGTATTTATAAGGGTTGTTCCTATGTTTATGATAGTTATTATTATCAGGATTTTTATGGATAATCTCCGAAAGCATATGGATGAACTACTCGCATACCTTTACATGGCAGATTGAAAACCTTTATGATAAAAACATATAAAAAAACTCACTACTTTTTTCATCAATCATAGCATGCTCAACATTGGCTAACCCAAATTATTTTCTGGAGAAAGTAATAAAATAACATAAGAATGAATTATATGTAGAGAAAGATGGGGAGGGGTACAAATGCATCCGGTAATCCAACAAACGCATGCGTTTGCGATCTCAACATATATTTATCACCACTGAGATGCGAGAATATAAAGTACAAACATTTATAGAAATCAAATCAGCTCTATACATATATCAATAAGGTACACAAGTAAAAAAAAAAAAAAAAAAAAAGAAGCAAAGAAAATAAAGTTATGGGGTCATTTCTGAACAAAGTATAACCCCTCACAAAAAGCCCTAAAAAAAGGTGAAAAGTGCCATCCAATCTTCTCTCATACAACCAAGTGTAACATGCTCATCAGCTCCGATAACATCCCTTAGCTCCAACCTTTGACATTGCAGCAGAACGGGAGGCTCTTGCAATTGGCTAAGATCTTAAAAAACCACAGCCAAATGCAACAGATGCGATATTCTAAAGGCTTCACTCCAATCACTCTAATCACTGTGTTAACCGGCTCGAATACTCTGCCCCACTCTCTGACGAGGTCATATGAGAAGATGCATCAGATGTTGAACTGCCATAAATGCCATTCCTCAAGCTTTTTGAATCAAGTTCCGGGTTCCTCTGGGGTTCCGGAGCTGCAGGTCTTTGGCCCTCATCTGCTAGCCTCTTTAGGATGTTCATTACTGTTGGGAGAAACTTCGTGGACAAGGAGAGGAGACCAGGGAGCTGCCCAATGACACAGCCAAATACTCAAAATCAGACCCAAAAAGGTCTTTCCAGCTTGGCCATAAAATGAATGCAAATAGGCGCTTTTATTCCAGACACTCACCATGCCGTTTTGGAATTCTCCCGAGATATCTAGCTGGACCCAGATGGCCTTTCCCACTAGAAAGGCAATGAATATGACAGCAACGTAAAGAGGATTTCTGCAAAGAGGAAACCAGAGATATTTAATTCAAATCAGGAGAGGCAGAGTTTTGCCAGATATATTCAACTCATAAGTTCAAGTAATTACCTTAAAAGTGTCATAAATTCATTGAATCCCAAGACAAGAATGGCAACAATCGCCCATGGAGGGGGTAACCAGTTGTTATTACGCTTGTTGGCTTCCTGTATTAAGAAACAAGAATCGTATAAAGGTTTCGTTGCATGTGAGATACATTGTGAACAACTGCTATCTTAAAATTACCATCATGCAAGGCATGCATGGACAAAACATTATAATTTTTATACAAGAAAGCAGTCTCCCAATTATTATTTACATACATATATCTACATAAAGTAAGGTGTACAATCTACAATGTGACCATGGTAATTGCACAGACCTCAAGAGTATATTGACTAGGAGTGGTAGATTACAATTACTTCCCGCTTTTTCTGAAGAAAATAAGAGAAGAAAATGCAACAATACCTACTTTTTTTTATGCAAATTTACCAACTCTTGCTTCCCTGTCTCTCTCTTTTTTTTTCAGAAAAAAAAAATAGAAAGACCACATGCGAGGACAAGGTGATCAATGAATATAAAGCTAGAGAAAAAACACATACAAGCCAAAAAAAAGAACCCCAATGACCAGAAAGGAGCCCCCATCAGCTCCACTCTAGAACACCATACTACTCAAGTCTAGAACCCAGCCATTTTGAACCTACCAAAACATTTTACAACTACCATTTTTTCTCTCCCAGATGGATCGCCAACAATTAACAAAGTCTACTGCTTTGTGCTTAAAATGTGCGAGTGAACTGTCCTTTAGACCGTCTTAAAATTTCAGAGAGAGGCTTCCCCGCTCATCCAAAAGTTAGAGAAGTTCCCTACTTTATCAAAAGAAAAGGGCTGCTTCATGAAGTTGGCCGTGATACAGAGCCACTTTGTGATCCCCTGGAGTTTCAGGTTTCAAAGATCAGATAGCTAAACCACCAACTCCAATTAATAGCACGACTGCGATGTGCTGACAGTTGCTGATGAGGTTCAGCAGCTGCCCGTTTCCTCAATCTCCAAGTCCTTAAAATTCATTTTGATAATCTAACAAATGTACAGTACACACTGCCTGCCCAATACCAACCCCCAACACAAGGTTATCAAGCCTAAGGACTTGCAAAGTTAGTGGTCAGCCAATGACTTGGTTAATAACCAGCCGCTTTAAAGGCAACATCTCCAATACCTCCTATCACTCATGTTTACAAGTAATTGGCAATTGTTGACCTTCAGAAAGAGCCAGGTTCATGTCTAAGTCTCTAAAACAAATGACCTAACAACACAGTAACAACCCTACCATATCACCATAATGTCTCCTTAGTAAGGTAAAATGAACAAATGAGTGCAAGGACATAAGTTTGTGTGCATGCATGTGCATGTCTGTTTTTTCCACCAATTACTTCTTTTATATTTGTGCTGTAATATTTATGGTATTGATCAACCACAAGAAAAGCAACAAAGATGCAACCCTTTCAATAATTTAATGCAACTATAGCAATGAAATGCTTGAGACAGCAATAAAAAGCGATTACCACTTATAAAAGAATGGATTCATTCAGAAGAGAAAATTCTTCAGTTTAAAGTTGCATTTATAATGCAGTTTTATATCAAATTATTGCTCATAGAAACCTTCTTCCTTATTTCACCAAGCAAGAGCTATCCGTTCCTTTGTAAACTCAACATCCAAATGGATGATGACATACTTCCAGTCCAGGCAAAATTCTTTAGTTCAAACTGAAAGCCATCATCATTTCTATCACCTAGCCATAAATCTCTTCCACTCCTCAATATCAAGCTTTCATGGCATAAACATAATGTTTTTTTAATGAAAAAAGGTACAGTATTTCTGAATCTGACTCCCAGAAGACACCTCATAACAGCATTTGACAAATTAATCAATTTTTGATAAACGATATTACCAACTTGAGATACCACAATGTAAATATAGCAGTAGAAAATATCAAAACCTTCAGAAACTAATCAATTTTTTTGTATTATTGGCATTCATAATTTGAATAGATAGGGCAAACAACATAAACCATGTCAAAAAGATAAACTTGAGAATATACCTGAGCAGCAATAGCCTGAGTTACAGTATACTCAGTTTCTGCATTGAATTGCCTCCACAAAGACTTGCATTGGACTGGTGTAAGCAAAGTTTTTGTTGGTGGAACCTGAAGAAAAAATAAAACATATCAACCTAAATTATCGAATCGTAACTAAGAGAGTAGCACTCTCAAAGAGAATGGAATATGCCAGAAAAATGATGCATTTTTTGCTTTCAAAATAAAAATACAAGGTAGAATTTGCATGGTTGAAGAAAGATGACCACAATCACTGCAATTCTCAATATATACACAAGTGAGACCATTAAATGCAAACTACATAATTAGACCTTACAGAGTGTAACCTCACTATATGCAATTTGTGCAGTAGCTAGAATTTTAGGGCTAAATATATGTGTCTATATATATAATATTATGGGATGGACCATGAACTTCTCGAGAGGAAAGGGTATCTGCTACTCTCTAGTCCAAATCAACAATAGGGTATCCAAATCAAAAATTCACACCATCAATTATGATATATGCCACTAAAAATTCTTAGCAACTAAATATCATATATTTTGGTGGCTCTAACCTATGCATCATGTGAATACAAAAATGGACAGCTTTCATTGTGCTAATGTGCTGTAATACATGATAAGATATTTAAATTGAGAATCTATCTTCTTAATTATGACCTATATTTTGACCTACACATGTTAAAACATATATAGACTGAAAATCAATAATATTTTAATGCTTAGATCATAGCAAAACATGATATCACATCATTTTTAATCATTTATTTTTTGCACCCACTTGATGCATAAGTTGGATATCACCAAATTGCATGATTTTTTATTTGTAAGTATTTTTGGTGGCATAAATCATGATTAACGGGGTGGATTTTTAATTTGGATACTCCATTATTGATTTTGGACTTAGGAGGAGAAACACACATACATATATATAAATAAGACAGTCAATACACTATAGTTATGTGCGGGCTGATTTATGCAAAATCACAAGAATTTTATGTGATTGGATGATGAAGGCAGGCAACTAGTAACCAGAACACCCTGACTAGATGCTCTATTTACCATAACCAGTTGGCCTATCAACCACCAAACAAAAACAGTGACTTGATCGGAATACCATAAGTTAACAGCTTACCAAAAGGAAGGACAAAATTACTAATGCATAAAAGGACAATATCATTGGCATTCATGGCTAGTCCAACAAGAAAAGCTTTAGGAACCTGGTGCAAAGTTATCGGAATTGAAAAGAAAACTAAAATAAATACAAAATGGTTTATAAAAAATAGGCATATCTTATTCACCAAATGCAAGTGGTGGAACTTGATACTCAACACTAAGTGAATTTAACTGATAAAGACATGATTATCAAGCACACATGTCTTGAATATATCAAAACAGGTCAGAAAATTGATCACCTCTTCCCATGAGCTTGAAGCCAGTGGATCAGATGTTTGGATGCTTCTATTTGCATTGCCACTCTTAGCAGTATCTACCAGAGCCAGTGAGAGTATATTCTCAATGTTATCAGACTCATCATCCAAACGAATTGCAGCCAGTACAGAAAGCAACTTCAAGGACTGCAAGCAATTAAATTTTTTGCATAAATATGCATATTTCAAAGTTAATTCACAGTGCTTATAATTATAACAGAGTTATTATTCGTGACATACTGCAGAACGAGCAGTTTTTGTGATTGCTCTGATGTCTTCCTTTCCTGTCCAAACTCTTGGCATTGAGTCAGAGTCTCGGCTGAACAACGTTGCAAACCTGTAAATGGCTACAAAGTTGATCTAATTCTGAAAACAAAGGATGTTACAGTCTAAAAGGAAAAAAGAAAAGGGAGAAAAGCATGCTACCTATCCTTCATACGAATCAAGACCCTTCCAGCTTCTTCTTTAGCCTTAGATTCAATAACATTTCTAGCATACTCCTCTAGTTTTGCAATCATTTTATCTGTAGTTGTCTGGTCAATATCAAATGCTGAGAGGGCAGAAGAAAAACCAGATATAGCTGACTTAGTTTCACGCTGGAGAAGTTTTCTTATTGCTGGCCAGGTATCATCACTAGCTGCATCGAGGAGAGCTTCCACAGGTTCTGCAAGAGCCTTATTCAGTTGCCCCTGCAAGTGTATCAGATCCTTGATAATTAATGACAGCACCTAGAGTTACATTCTATGAGATAACAGCCATCTAAACTCCAAAAGCATTGATGATTTTTGTTCCCAAATACCTTATCTACTTTCCATCAAAATTTAATCATAACTGACATTAGTTTTTTTGTAGTTAATCTCTTACAAGAATCTTCTAAAGAGGCTATATTTTGGTAACATTAGGAAAGGAATAGCAAGCCTACTTTCCTATGTAATTTTCATGATTGTCCCTCATCCACTTTGCGTTCCCATTACTCAATCTCAAACCGCAATCATGTCCTCCCTCTATCCTCTACAACGAAGTAACTAACATGATCCAATAAGGTCAGCTGGGATCTGTCTCAATATACTCCCCCCCCCCCCTTAGAAAAAGCTAATGCTTCCGTCTCTTCTCTAATTTCTACTATAATCCAATGAGAAAGGAACAACTGATGGATGACCCTGAATTAAGAGGAAGAAAATCATTGAAGCTAAGATCATGATTTAGAAGAAAAGTGAGAACACAGGAGGATTGGTTATCTGATGAGGGGGTGTAGACTGAAAAACAAAGTACTTTAGATTTTAATTTTCAATCTCTACACTGGGGATGTAAGATTTTTAATATTCTTATTTCCCTTATGTTGGCCAATATTTTGCATGCTCAATAAATCTATGGGTGGCTATATGATGGAACTGATTCAAGAAAAAGCAGGGAAAAAGACAGGAAAGGAAAGCCACCACCTGGACAGTAAGTGTCTTAGTCAGTTGATATTACGGTTTAAAATAATGGCATTATCATGTTATTGGTCCTGTAACAATTTCGAAGATGTCTGTGGCATGCACCTGGGGTGTATCATATGTAGACAATTTTAAGTTTAATCTCTGTGACCATAAAAAATTTCCTAAATTGGAAAGAAGAAATAGGAAAACTAATAATATCTTAAGAAATACATTCCTGGAAACTAGACTCGATGATATAGCATACAGATATTAATTTGCACCCCCACATGCATTTCATGTGCCCCTATGCTGGTTTTCAATTAAAAAAAGTCCAAAATACCTCATATTGGGCACAGAGTTCAGACAATTTTGCAGCACGAACTGAGGCAACATGTGCATCAATATCACGCCGAAGCTTATCCCGAACCTTTAAAGGGTCCCATTGTGCTTGCTCAATAGCTGCATCTGCAATCCCAATAGGTAACCACACACCAGCAGGGAAAAGAAAAGGGGAAAAAAAAACTATTAGATAGTCGAACAGACAAATATCAGTTAATAGTACATAACATGATAAGATATTCCCTATAAAGAATGGGAAAAACATAAAAACAAGTAATGTAATTAATTGAAGTTTCTAAAAATGCTACCACCTTCACAGCCTTTCTCAAATTTTGACATGAAAGATTGTGTACAAGTATGAGCAGCAACAGCAAATCCTTCTCCTCTTTCCAGAGCCTTGTCAAAAGCTTCCTTAAAATTATCTAGGGTTTTAAATCGCAGATGCCCCAACATAGATTGATAAGCTGGATGGACCATCTAGAAAGTACAGCAAATGCAATCCATCAGAAACAACTGATCACGAAATAACTAGGACAAACTTAAAATGAATCGAATTATATATCGAGAAAACATCAAAGAATGGGAGTACTTTAAAGTCAATTTATAAAATAATGTGCTAAAACCTAAGTTGCAGAAAGCTTGCAAATCCCCAATGGCTTCAGCTTTAGAAATGCAACCATGTGCTTCTTAAGCATATATCTTTAGGGTGCGTTTGGCACATTGGATTAGAAGGGGGATAGGAACCTTTTAATCCTTTCCTCAAGACAGGATAAAATTTGATCCCACAGGATAGCTAATCCCATTAGAAGGGGAATAACTTATCCTATCAAAAGAGATGTTTTTATTTTTATCTTGTTGGACTACTACTTTGTTTTTTCTTTTTTACCTTTATCCTCAGCAATAACTGTTATTTTTTCTAAGGATATAACTATTCTATCAGGTTTATTATTCTGCCCTCCACCAAATATGAGATAGAATAATTTTTATCATATTTTATCTTTTATCCTATCCTGTCCTTCCTTTTAGTTCTATGTACCAAACGCAACCTTAAAGACAACATTCCAAATAAGGAAACATGTTGCAAACCCACTCTTTTTCCAATCTAAGTAATATAAAATAACAAGAGATTTATATACCTCACTTTATATTTGGCAATTCATAAGATATATTTCACATGTATATATGTCATTCCATCATGCTGTAATGAAACCTATACGCAACAAGATAATAACCACTAAACATTTGTGCCTTGAGAACGTTATCAACATCAGTTCAGTAAGGCAGGCTTAATACCATCATTGCAAGCAGAACAGACACCTGAACATCTATATGTGTTGTGCAAACATTTCTTAGGCTCTCCAAGCATCAGACAATCTGTACTTAATACCGAAGATCCCTCATCCCAACTCCAGCATCTGTTATCACTGCACGAACATTCAAACTGACAAACCTTTTTTATGCAGGAAAAATCTAGCTTGGCCAATTAGAATAAAACTTTCAATATCTCCAGAGTCCAAGCATTCAGCTAGCTTACAGTTTGACAAAGCCATGGTTTGGATGTGATCTTCCATGCCTTGTCAAGCTCAACTGTAAGATCATATCAAATTTGTTGCTTATGGAAATATAACTTTAGTTTTAATTCAAGTGTAGCACAAGTCCCTTGTCAATTTCCCATTACTGTTATTTCTTTCATACTTCGGGAATGCACAAGCATAAGTTAACGCAGGAAAATCTCACAAGGAACAAACATATGGATGCCCATCAACTATTCCGCCTATAATTTGGACATAATTGCAACTCTTCCAAATTATAAATTTGATGTAAGAAGCTGAAATCTCTCAAGATATTCTATGGCGATTCTCCCTTCACGAACTCAGCCAAACAAAGTTCTCATTGGGTGCAGCAAGCTTTAAGAAGTTGGTTACGTCCCACCACAGTAGATGTACAATAATTATTTGCAATAATCCAAGAATAGCACAAGGTCTTTACAGATTGCAATACAGATATTACTGCAAGCAGGAAAACATTAGCATATTACCTACAAATTGCTGATACTCAAACATGGAAATTGGCGCTGTCATGAAGAACAAGCATCAGATCAACTCTGCAAGTCTACATTTAATGTACCCCTTGTTCAAAGATACTAGATAATTGTGCCCACATATAATATCACAAGCTTTGTCTCATCTAGAGCTAAAGATTCTAACGAACATGCCAAAGCCATTATCTTAACTAAAATAATCCAAATACAGCTAAAGAACTCAGCAAGCCCAGCATGATTTAATGTGAATATTATGCACTAGCAATATATAAAGTAGACAAACAAAAAAGAAAAAGAAAATTATCATAAATAAAAAGAATTTGGAAAAAGGCATATAGAAATTACATAGGCAAATTAATACAAAACCTTGGAATGTGCAAGCGACATGGATTGCATGCTTATATGGTAAAGGTGTTTTATATTTGTGCCATACCAGTATTTTGCATAAATAACATTAACGGCACTATATCTTGGATTGCATTATGATATTCACTCAGTATAGACATTAAAAAAAATTACAGTTTAATAATACCTCCAGAAGTTTTGCTTCGAGTTGCTGCCTCTTTGCACTTCTCACACCTTCATCAAAATATATAGCTTCTGTATCATATCTGCAAAAAATAGAACAAATTTAATAAATACTTAGGAGCAAGAGCAGAAAGAGAAACATTAGCAAGTCAATCTTCTTGTGCTATAATTTTCCACATATAAATCTCTTCCACTATCTTCTAAACTTAATAATGAAATCTATTTATGGTATGGTCTGGTAGAAATACAGACGCTTGAACTACAATAGGCCGTTATAAGTTTATAACCAGCTTTCCTCAAGCACATAATGCAAATGGCAAGCATCAAAGACCCCAAGATAATCTAATGGGACACAATAGTTATATGCATATATACCTAAGGTAATATCAGCTACATTAAACTCTGACAATACAAGATCTTGGTTGTATATCGCATTTGACTTGACATCTTTGGTTATAATTGTCACATAGTGACATAAAAAAATGACATTAAGTTTTGACTATTCATCTGTTTGGAAGTGTCAAAGTATCATTAACTGTCCAAATGTTATGGTATCAAGAAACTTATAGTTTGAAGAGTTCTACTAAAGCAGACTACAACCAACAACTTCATTCAATCCATTTGGGTCAGCTTCAAGACTCACGGTTTAGCATTTGTTCCTATGAAGTTCAAAGTTGTCTAACACTAAAAGTTCCTTTCTGTCCTTTCACAAGATGTTTATAAAGGTCTTTTCAAGGTCTACTCCCCTTTTTACTACACTGCACCATAGGCCAACTTCCTATTTGAGCCTCCTCCAGTCATCACCAAACAGGGCTGTCCTAATTTTTCTATGGAATGAGATGCTGCCATCCTGTCCTGTCCCATTCCAACACTTAGGGTAGAAGATGTCTTAGAATGCGTCAATTGGGACATGAGGATAATGGCAGGAAAGCCTCATCCCAACGCTTGAAGCCGTAACCCATTCCGATGTCCCACAAGATGTCCCGTTGGATATGAATCCATGGCTGCAACTACTACACTTCCTAGCATTTGCTCATCTTTATCACTAATCAGCATAAATAAATGACTGACTGGTTGAATAACCCAGATATAACTTTCATGTGGGATGACTAGTTCCAAATATAGGGGATTAATGGAGCAAGGACAATTGTCAAGATTAAAGTTTAAAACTAATAAATTAATACTATCTTTCTAAAAGAATAGCAGAGTTTGTTCCAAAATATTTAGGTTTATATTGAGCTCTTATGTCCAGGTTATAATAATATATATTTTTCATCAGGGCAAAATTTATTTAATTTAGATTATGAACATCACTTATCTAGGAACTCTCTTACTTGATTTTTTTTTTTTTTTCATAGACACTTCATTCTCACCTAATATGATGAGTATATGCCTTCTATGCCTTCTTCCTTAATAATATTTTTTTAATCAGGGCACTAATTTATTTAATTTAGACTACGAACATCACTTATCTAGGAAAGTTCTTACTTGATTTTTTTTTTTTTTTATAGACACCTCAACTTATAGATACCAACCAGAAAATTGGACTGCCTTTTCTAAATCCTAATCATGACTAGAACCAATAAAACTAACAAACTGTTCAGAAGATAACAATAAATAACAAGGATGCTTACCCATATAAGCACTTGTATAAGATTGAAGTAAGCTTTTTCCCAAACCCTGGTACTATGCCATGTTGAACAGCCTCTTCAAGTTGAAGCCACTCCTACCATGCAGCAAATAATGCTATAACACTCATGTTTGAAAATTCCATTAACAGAGTATGCAGACATGAATTACAGGATGGATATCAATTACCTCGTCAGCACCTATATAAGCAAGTTTTTCATTAGCAATTTCTTCACAGCGTACAGTGGCTACCATAACCTACAGAGAAAAGAAAGATAAAATTCAAACCATAACCATTGGAAATTCAATCCTGCTACAGAAAATTAATCAGATCATCACCTTGTGTGCAGGCAAATCAAGGTCCTTATTCTCCTTGATAACCTTCCAGATCTGTTGCGCACTAAATGAAAATCCTGAAGCAGGAACAACCCCCCTGCGATCCCCAGCAAGTCCACCAGGAGCAATAGAATGAAAAAATCTTTGCCTTAAACTGGCAACCTTCATTAATTACAATACAATATAAAATTAATAAGCAACCACAAAAAGTTGTCCTAGCCAACCAAAGGATGATGGCTAGATTAAAGGTGTTCACATCATTTCAAGTTGATCAAGCATTTCGTTTTCCAAGTCAAAGAACTTATGCTTTTGATGATATGAGGAGGACTTGTCATTTGATATGAGTACAAGGTGAAGCAAGATAACAATATAAACATTAAAAAATAGGCAAGGCCGTTAGCCTGTGATGTTTTTGAAGACTAATACAGATAAAATGGCTCCAGAATCTAACACTGCAATGTCATGATGACTTTATTGTCACAGCTACAGCTGTTCTAGCATTTGAAATTTATATTTTTAGCAGTAACCATAGATTAATTGAATATAATAAATAACATGGACAGTAATAATATTGTCTACTATATTATGCCAAAAAGATTAAAAAAAATATGGTAGTCCCCTTATTTTTAGCAATGCCAAATGCTCTTGAGAGTTCATTATATCACCTCGTGCATGAACCATAACAAAAGAATTGTCAGTTAATTAAAGCAGCAGGCACCAAAATTTTGATTAACTGCAAGTTCACTTTCCCTAAAAGGCACCAGTATATAGAAGATGATAAAAGGTTTCACCCAAGATGATTCTGGCCAGCTGTTGAGAATAATTTTCTGCATAACAAGTATTATCTTATTTACCTGCTGGTTTTGAAAAGAAGCAAATCTACACTAAAAAGTAACTTCTCTTATCTATAAGCCTAGTACTCGTTGTTACATCTGGTCCTATTTTCTGGAGTCCATTTCGGAAATCTGAATTTTCTACCTTCTAAAAGGAATTGGGCATCCATCAAATTACAATGCAAACTACTAATTGGAGACACTGAGTTGACCAACTTCTGCCCAAGAATTAAACTATGAATTCCAGTCAGTTCTCGTTCAAATACATAGTCATTGGTATACAACTATGGTAGAATTTACAACTGCCTTTTATCTTCCACATAAAAGTAGTTGGAAATTGGAGATGGTCCCATACCCCCACTCCAGTTCTCTCTACAGTGACTTAGCAGTTAGGTTCTTTTACATCCTTTTAACAGTAATCCAGGGTTACTCTAACCCCGTGATATAATGGGTTAACTCCTTACCTCTTATTTTACATTGCATATTGCTAATTTTTTATAGAATTATCCTATGCTGTTTATTGGAAATTAATAAGCTTTCTATTTCATAACAAGTGGGTGCTTCACATTATATATTATGTAGCAACTTGATTTGCATTGTTTCATGCAAGAAACATATGTTCTATGCCATTCAAGTGATCAGTAAAGCAACGAAGCATAGCAAGTATTCCAAATGAATCATAAGTTGAATTGGTTTAGTAGAAAGGCAAGCAGCGTCCACATGAAACGACGCACCTGTTCATTGAATAGCTCTTCTTTCTCTTCATAACTTGAAAGAGCCACAACTTCAACCTAGGTACTTATATCGAATTAGATGATAGGGTAACAACTCCAATTTCATGAGCAATGGATAAATATAATGATCGTTGTCTCATATCAATCGTTTATGATAGCTTACATTGAAAAATTCACCAAGGGGAGTTTCTTTGTGAGCTTGTGGTTTTGGAACAGAATCCCATATCTGCAAAAAATATTTGATATTAGGGGGAGGGGAAAAGGAAACAACATTTATGTAGTGATCAACCATTAGATAGCATGAACCTTTTGAATATCCTCCCTCAGAACAGGTTCCAAATGTTCCAGAGGAGTCTGCACAAGGAAAATAGGAAAAAATGCATAATCAAAACATGTAAAGAATGTATGTTGAGAGGAAAAGAAACACCTTTTCAGATTATGATAGAGGAAAGCAAATGGAACCTTGGTTTTATCACGTATGACAAATAATAATGTTGTTTTACGAGGACTAAACAATCGCATCATGACCTGTTATTACAAAACAAACAGTGAAAACTAAAGCAAAACAACTAAAGCTACAGCACTACATAATTGCATGGATTTCACACATCAGACTTACCTGGAATACTGTCTTTAAAAGAGGCTTATTGGCAGCCTGTTCTCGACCAATATCATGACACCACCTAAATTAAGAAAGTATTTCAGAAACACAATTTAAATTATTGCAAAACTTAAAAAACTAAACAAGCTTAGAAAGGGGAAATAAAATGTGTGCTGCGTGATGACCAGTGGCTTACATATTTATTAGCACTATGTCTGAAATAGCCAGAGCAAAAAGTGCACTCTGTTTTTCAAATGCAGTATCATCCTGGAGATAAAATAGATGATGAATCAGACCTGAAGTATCCAGACAACTGATCAAGAAATTTAGAATAGTGATGCAATGGAGAAGACGAACAATGCTCTTAGGAAAAAGAGATGGTATTTTTTAAAATTACACTTAAAAACCACCACAAATAATCAAGTTATAACCAATCATTTTCATTTTTCTAGCTAAAAATTAATGCAAGAGGGTGCTTCTATAGAAATGAAATGAAATCAAGGAAATAATGAACGTGGTTCGGTAGGAAAAACTCCCAACAAGAAGCAACAAGGAGAATTTCTGGTCATAGATTATTTCTAAATATGTTTTCCATTCTCTGCAAAATAAAAGGAATGTGCAGAAACCAAATTCTTACGTTCTTCACTCAGTCCATTTCTTTTAGTTCACCATCTCATTAGATTGAACACCTTTAAAACATTTATGTTTGCAATCTTTACAGATCTAGGACTTTTAAACATATTCAAAATAACAAGTCCACCAAATGGACGGGAAGCACTCTGAACCAGATGATTTGCAAATATATGGTGAAGAACATATCTGGAATAGAAAGATTATGGGCCTATTTGCTAACAGCCACTTAAAAGTGCCCTAACAGGTAATCCAAATAGGGCTTATATTTTACAATGAGAAAGTCATGTTGCTTAAACTAAAATAAAACCTCTCCTCGCTCTCTTCCGTCAGTGCCCTCCAAATCCATTACAAGTGTACATGGCTCAATGTCAGCACACCTTGCCAACCAAATTCCTTTAGTAGTTTGTGACCTAAAGAGAAAAAAATGCTTTATTTGAGTAAACTTAAAAATAACAGATTTGGAAATGCTGACAAAACAAATAGGAGATAATTAAAAACTTGCCTTCCCCTGAGAGCATCCATTTCCCTAAAGTTGGTATAGAATAGGTGGTTCAAAAGAGTGCTCTTCCCTGTCCAAAATCAAGAAAGAATCACAAAGGACCTTCATAATACAGTCTAACATGGCTGATTTGCATGTGCATGATGTTAGGAGATAAGAAATACAAAAGCTGGCAGAAGCCTGACATTCAGATCCCTTCAGAACTTCAAACTTAATTAAGACACAAGGATCCCAAGCACTTGAATTGATGCATAATGTGCACAGATTATTTCAAATATATGCTTCGATGTCCCTGTCCTTGCACAAACAGACATCTATAGCATGACTGCACAATTAAAACACATGAGCTATCCATGACATTTAAAAATGAGTATGCTTCAAGCAGTATAACATTAACCTAAATAGATGGAACCAAATGATATGGTCTGACTAGTATAATTTTGCAGCAAAATAATGCAAGTAATAGCAGCAATAGAAGCATGGTTGTTAGACACAAGTAATCGGAGGAAAAGTGCATGTTTTGTACAACCACTGTTTCACCTTCAGCACACAAAATAAGCAAACACTCCTTGTTCAAAATTACCAGATCTTGAATCTAGAACTTGAGGTGTGATGATACCAAACAAAATTACCAAACCACTTGACCACACCAGAAAAACTCTTTGCTATGCGCAACCACTCCATCCCAAGTCAGAAATGTAAAAATAGAAACAAGAACATTAAGAAAGTCAAACAGAACATGTTGTCCAAACAATAATATCAAATGAAAACAAGGAAAGCTGATTAAAGTTTTTCTTTTTTTTTAAAAAAAAAAAAAAAAAAAAAAAAAAGCACTCAGAAGACTAGCAAACACACCGCTACTTTGAGGGCCCATTATAGAGACCACTGCATAAGACAGCCCACATTCAGCCAGCTTCACTTTCTTCAAGTAGTTTTCGAAACCAGAAACATTGAATACACCATCTCCATCAATGAGTTGGGTAGAACAACAATCTTCACCCATTTCTGGAAAACAAAATGGAATGTTGACATCAATATTAGAAGTTATTGTGGTACAATTCAAAAGGCACAAAGGCAGAAATGATGGTTAACCGATAGCATAGAGATCGCAGGGTAAAGAAGCTAATTTATCTGATTTGATATTTCATAACATTGCAGATAATAATGCTGTTATTAGATCACAAACTCACCAACCATTTTAATGCAGGAAGAAAAGGAGTTCAACATGTCAGCAAATGGTATGAAGTGATTACTAACAGTTACATAAAGAAAGCGTACAGGAGGGGGTGCATGCACAGGCAGGCGTGCGTGCGCACATGCGCACACACACACACACACATAGATAGATAGATAGATATATATATAGAGAGAGAGAGAGAGAGAGAGATTTACTATTAAAAAAATTGAGAAGTAAAGAAATTCAAAACAGGATATAGCTGCCATTGCCCAAAGTTTTCCAATTTAACAAAACCAGAATTTAGTTGCCATTATGCAGAGATAGTTTTGGATGTTATTGAATCAAGCTCTGAACAGGCTCTGCATGTGCATGTCATCAGAATTTCATAGAACAGTAGGCAATGCTAGTCTACATCATAGGATCTGGATTCTGGAGATTAATAGGCAATACATACATTTTATGTGTCAGTTCACAGTGAACATAAGTCTTCAGATATCATCTCAGCCACAGGCTAAGTGAGACTATTATTGCACATTGCAAGCAAAACAAGTGTTTCTCTTTCCAAAAAGAATACCACCAAGTTGAATATCGGAGAAGACAAATAATATAGGAAAGACACATGTGAAGGGGAGAAAAACTGCAGCAAGGAGAATGAAATCATCAAGTGAGACTACTCAGAAACTCACTAAAACTTCAAAGGCACAAAATGAAAAGGTATTTAAAATCGTAAAATATGAGACAGATTGTAAAGAATAAAATAATACACAAAATTCTAGAGTAAAGCTTATCAACCGTTCTTTTTACAAGGTTCAAATAAACAATATATAATACAAGAGTTTGTGAATTGAAATAAGATTCCACTTGATTAATATCCTTGACTATTTTTCTAATAATGTGCCAATTAACAATTAAAAAAGGGCACGCTCCTCGAAAAATATAATTAGAAACAGTTTCATCATGTTAATAGTCAAACTTATCATTCCTAGGTAATTATTAATATGCTTTTAAGATGATGATGACAGGGTCAGCATTGCCACAACAGTAAGGTTAGCCTTTTGTGACCTCAAACAGCCTCTCTGCACACCAGGATTATTGACATCCCCAAACCCTGCAGTGGAGAGAACCTCATGCCGCTCTTTTTTGTCTCTTTAAGGTAAAGATGGAGTTAGAGGCAAAGTTTGACCGTTCTAACTTTCTTGATATGTTTAAATGATTTGATTGAAGCATGGAAATCAAATTTTCACGAACCTGCCTCAAGATCCCTCAATACCCAGGATTAAGAAAAAGGGCAGAAACTCAGACAATTGCCACAGTATAAAAGAAAAGATTTTTGTGCATAATCAAAGCACTGGAAACTTAAAAGAATCAGTACAGGGAATTTCTTGCTTCGATAGTGTCTGAGATCAGACAACAGTTTATAGTATCCACATCTTTTCCTATCATTTAATTCTTCCAGCAAGTCTATAATCATTGATCAAAAAAAAAAAAGGAAAAAGTTCATTCCGTTAAAGTTACATCCTTAATTATGAATGCCGTTTACAGCGGTTTTATTTGATATCAAGAAGGGGAAATTTCTTTCCCCCCTTTAAATAAAGGACCCTCCACTCAAAGCGAACTTCTTGATCAGTTGAAGAAACAACCCAGACCAATCCAATGGTAATCCAAATCATGAATCAAAATCTACCAATCCAATGGTAATCCAAATCATGAATCAAAAACTATCTTTTAATCAAAATTTAAAAAAAAAAAAAATGCTTTGCCCTTCAAGATTGGAATCCGCCTCGACAATCAATTAATAGATAAACCCCTAATCCACGCTCTCGAGGAAAAGGAACGTTGAGAACTAGGAGAAAAAAAGGGAATAGGAAAAAAGCAATCGAACACTCATCATCAGAAAGATCCGACCTAAATCTCATCGAAATAGTATCAAGATTTCGAGAAGTTGAAACCAATCGAAAAAATAGCACGGAGATTTGCCACGCCGTACCGACGGAAGGGAAAGAATCGATCGGCCGGGGAGATTGGTAGAGCCGGAGATCCTCGGCGGCGACCCTCTCGCGGCGAATTCCAAGGCCAGGGCCTGCTTGTCCGGCAGCGGAAGGAGAGAAGGAAGAGACCAAGAAGGACCGATCCAGCATCGCCTTCCCCCCAGTTTAAACAAGTAGAAACCAAATTCACCTCCCCGTAAAAATTGATTAAAAAATAAATATACGTATCGAACCGGGAAAGAATCCCGGAGGAGGTACAATACATCATTTTCTACGTATTGGACACAAATCTTTTTTCTTTTATTTTCTCGAATTTTTCTTTCTTGATTTTTTTTTTTTTTAAAAAAAAAAATTGGGACCCACGCACCGACCTCCTCTCTGCCCCTCGCACCAACCCTCGAAATTAGACGTCGCGCCTTTCAACGGTGGAAGGACTACGATCCTAACCATCCGCACGATTATTTCGGTGTATCTCGTTAATTTCTACTTAATTTGTACAACCAAACGATCCTGATTCAAAATTCAAATTGATTGCGTTATTGCTTCGATGCGATTAGAGATAGCGTTAAATTGTGGCCTGATTGGACCGATCGGACGGCTTGTGTTGATTTGACCACCTGGAGCAGCGGAATAGGAATATCATGCGCCTTAGATCTGAAAGCTTCTTAGGTTGTGTGGTGGCCAGTCTTCCTTTCAGAATCCAAAAGATCCGACAGTAATTTGTTTCCAAAGTAATCTTGTTTCCAAAGAAGCAAGAGATAAAACGGACTTAGAAAGAAAAATTAGATGATAGAGCGAATCATTTAGCAAGAATTTGGAATCTATTCAATTGAACAACATTCAGAGCAGTGTGGATAGCATTGAAAGTAGATGGAATAATATTTATCTAAATTTAATTTGACATAAAAATAGATATCAATAAAAAAAATTTTAAATTATATTATTATTTTTGTAATACTTATTAATCTTAACACTCATGAATTTTTAAGAAAAATAAATATTATACGCATCCATTAAAAATAAAAATAGATATCGATTTATATATTTGATAAATATCTATATTCACACCCATAATGGATTCAAATGTAGATACATTGATATCCAACTCATTTTTAACTCTAAGTGCAAACTATTCAGAAAACCTAATTCTTAAAACTAGAAGAAATATCTTAAATATCGCATGAGTAGATTAATAGCCAGTAAATTTCTTTTTTTGACTGAATAGTGGAGATCGGCTTCTTAATTTATTAATAGTAGGAACATATATAATAAATTACAAGAGCAAGAAGAGAAAAGCCCAAGAAAAAGCTCTCAAAAAGAAGCCTAGTAAAAATTTAAGGTTACAATAAAAATCTCCCATGTTACCAATAGAAATGTAGCTCTAACAGTTAAAAACAGAATAAGATCTTTTAAATAATGACATATATGAGGGCATTTTAGCATTTTTTTCTTTTTCAAATATGCCACCAAGTAAATTTCAGCATCCAATTTGTCTAATGCAAAATTAGACAAGTCTTGCTCAATATATTTTCGACTAAAACAAGTCTTACTCAATATATTTTCGACTAAAACAAATGAAGGCCTATAAATCTTAATTCCTGATCCAATAGATTTGGAACCATATATTTTGTTTCACCTTAAATTTCCAAGAGATTAATGTGCTTATCAACATTAAATAATAAGCTTGAAAGGGCAATATAAGTAATTCAACAATAACATTACCAATAAAAAAATAATTAAATTACTTATATGCCTCTTCGAACATCAACAATAAGATGTGTATGAATGTGTATATATATAAAGCTAAAATATTCTAAATCAATAAATCAACTACTTTTCTTTTATGCTATGCATATAAATAAATTAAATAATTTAAACTTTTATGTTGTATATATATAAATAAATTAAATAGTAGGATATCACTAGGTATGAGAAATTATTTCCATGATGATCATGCCTCCACTACAAAAAGTTTTATACCATTTGAATTCTATCTTTTTTTTTAAAAAAATCTACTGTTAAATTTTATTTTAAAAAAATCATCTTTTTTAATGTATAGCTTCAAATTAATTAAAGTCTTCAAATTAATAATTTAAATTTAATAATTTAAAACTACAAAAATATATATGTTTTATTTTTCCTATCAATCAAATGCACGAGCATGCATCTGGTCTAATGAAAGTCTATTGCTATGATTTATCTCATTATTCTTTTATTTTACCAAAATACGGCAATAGTTATTAAGTTTCATTTGGATTAGCTATTGAGACAACTTTTAAGTGCTATTTGCCAATAACTACGTGAGATAACTGCTGGATATTTTTATTTTAACTATGAAATCTTTCATAAGCATTGTTTTCCTATTTTTTCTTTCTAAAATGTATCGAGTGCAAAAGGTAGAAATATTAATGGAAGAAAAATTCATGATCGTGTTGGAATATTTGAGAAGGATAAAAAATATTTTTTTTTTAATATGTAAAAAATCAATTTAGATATTTTTTGAATAATTAAATATTATCTTTAATTTAATAGATAAATGATGAATTAGAAATGCAACTTTTTTTATCAAAGTAAAATAATGTGAATAAATTGATCAATAAAAAAATTAATTAATTTTTTCATAAAATTTTTATCATAAAGAAAGAAAAGTTTACTAGAATACTACGTAACGAAAACGACAGCTAACAGCTTGACAGATAATACTGTGCGCATAAAAATTTGAAGTTATACAATCACACGTATTCAGCACAGATTCCAAGTGCTGCACTGCCTTCTTCCACGAGCACTCATGTGCGTCTGTCTTGCTTGTCAAGTTCGTAAAAAGCATCCACAGTCCATCCAAAAAATCTCATCTCCATTAAAAGAAGCACCAAACCCATAAAATGGATGCTTGGTTTGTTGTAGAATTGAATCAAACTTAAACACCAGATGCCAGCAGCAAGAACAAAGAACCAAAACCCTGCAATGAAAAAAGTGAAGCAGCTTCATAGCTGGAAAAGACGCATCAAGTCATCAGCACAGTAAATGAAGACTTTAACACAATCATGAAGCTTATCTGGTGTTCTTACAGAAACCTTCGCTTTTACTTTGTCCTGTAAAAAGCGTCAGGTCGGCACACCACACTGAATAGTGCTGGAGGATGATTGATAACTGAGTGGCTACACATTATGGGTTAACTGCTTAATTTGGTTGTCAGCATGATCATTTCCATGGAAATCCCTTATCAGCCTCATTATAGAAAACCATCTAAATGTATGTGTAGCCATTGTCGATATATGAATGCATATTAGGAATAATTAGTCGGCCAATCATAGTAGATACCAATGAGCTTTATATGTTCGTCCTAAATAAGAATTACTTGTATCATCGACATGGACCATTCTGTACCATGCTGATACTGAACTGAGACTCAGTATTGAAGATGTACCAAGTGTCAATATGCTGAACCGATTTATGTATCAAGTATATCGACACTGTACTAGTATGATATTGGTATAAGATCTAATACTAAGATGAAGAAACTTAAATTCAATTAGCATGCCTCAATAATCTAATATGCCAGCAACCACTAAATAATTTACCATTCATACTCCTGAAAATGGTAGAGTGGGCTTCTCATAGCTTCTTATTTAGTTCGATAGATATTTTTCTTCTTTCCCCTTCCTTGTTAGGAGATATGTCAAACATGAAACCGGGAAAGATCAACTCGGTTCCTACTCCTAACATTGTATGGATATCTATTTATCTGCTTATGAAAGGAAAAGGTGGAGTAAGAATAATTAAAATCAAAATGGAGACCAGCAATCTTAAGATGAATGATCCCTTTAACTAATCAAGAAAATCATTAACCTCTTTTTTGGTAGAAAGGCAATCAATATCTTTAATCCTAAAATAGACCGAAGCAAAAGTAATATGGTCCACAAAAGAGCAATATCAGTGATCTTGGTAAGCACATGTAGGAGACCTTATAGTGCACTCCAGTTGACAGGATTCTTGGAACCATTATGCAATGGCCTTTTAGTTGAATTGATTAGTCACCTAATTAAGAGCGCAAATGGGCCCATTCTGTTCAATAGCCTCCTCTTTCTTTTGATAATTTGTTTTCACCAGGACTAAAAAGGCAAGGCAAATAACATCAAGTAGCGTTCTGCAATAACTCCCCTAATATTGGTTGTTATCAGATTTGACTCCTTGATGACCTCCAATAGACAAGGGCCCACCTAACTGTAGACTATATAGAATGAAAGGTAAAGCCAAATTCTTGAAGTGCTTGCTCCTATTCTTCTACAGAGACATGGATCTGAAATGTATATGATCTGTGCTTTCCTATAAGCATGAATTCAACTGCCAAATACATAATAATAATAATAATAAAGTTTTAATCGATTTTCTCTCATGCTATAATTACCTGGATCCTTCAGTTTCCCTGCAACATACCAGCACCTGACACTTAGAAACAGGCGTGGAGGTGACGCTTTAGTATGGGTCCAGAAGAAGATATTCTTAAAAATTAAAAGGATCTAATACTTAGCCATATACCACTCCTTCACACCCAGCAACCAATTAATACTGCCATAAGAATTTCTTCTAATCACTCCTTCACACCATGCAGCACACATGCTTATCAATCATGTTTATTTCTTCAGACCAAACTTGTGACTGGATAAACAAACATTAATTCCATACAAAATCCCATAGCACTGTTCCAGTTATGCAAGTCATGGTCAAAATTAACCATAACCTAATAGATATTTTGTTGTCTCAACTTCACAAAATAACAGATTTTGGCACATCTATCATGTCATGATAGTTCAAACAACTCGATGGACTTGAATTTTCCACCAAAATTCGAGACTGTTGGCCAAGCATGGTGAGAAGCTTCCTTTTGTGGAAGATATAAGTACTCTTTTAAATTATCATAAGCTTATAGGTTATAACAATTATTTTCATGATGGTCAAGCATTTATCACAGAAGAGTTTTACCTCATTTGAATTCTATCAATTTTAATTTTTAAGAAAATATTTCAGCATCGCTGATTACCTGAAACTAAGTATACAAATAAATCGAGCCATATCATAACGCAACTCAATCCTAATCCAACTAAACTCAACAGGTCTCAAATCTGATTTATATTTGAAAACTGGTTAATTGAGCCAAATTCAAATACCGACACTTCATAGGTAAATAACATTTAAAGGCTATTTAACTTTCCTGTATACATGATAAAAAAAACATAATAATTGATCATTTAGCCTAAATCATTTCAGCTTTGCAAAGTACACACACATATTAGATTTTTTATTTGAATCTTATAAAAGGAACAATTGATAAGCTTCACTCTAGAATTCTGCATATGATTTGCGAGCATTTACTCCAAAGAATTAGCAGTTCAGACCCAACATATGTTAAGATCCTATTTTAAGCGATTGGGAAAATGATGAGACATTTATGCTGTTTGCAATGTGTTGCATATTTCATGTTTTTTAATATATTTACATTTTGTACTTTTAAAGTTGCAGTGAGTTTCTGAGCAGTCTCACTTGATGATTTCTTTTTCCTTGCTGCAATTTTTTTCCCTTTTTCGGCATGATTTCTTTTGTCTCTGATATTCTTGCAAACTTGGTGGTATTTTTTCAGAAAGATAAACTTGCCAATGTGCAATAATGGTCTTGCTTAGACCGTGGCTGAGATGATATTTCAAGACTTATGTTCACTGAGAACTGACACATAAAATATATCCAAAGATATCCTTGCATAATGGCAATTAAATTCTGGCTTTGTTAAATTGGAAAACTTTAGACGATTGCCGCAGGAACCGAAGCCATGTGTCAACAAAAAAAAAATAAAATAAAAAACAAAAAATCCACTCCAAATACTTTGAATGGAAGAAGGCATTCTCTTTGGCTTTTTTTCCTTTTTTTTTTTTTTTTTTTTTTTTTTTTTTTTTTTTTTAAAGTATCAAGGGGCTCATTAAATTTGGAGACATCCGGTGCAACATATGTGACCCTTGGTGCAACACATGACCCTCTAGATGCGACGGATCCATATCTTATGAGTGATTGATGCGCAAAAATGATGATGATCCTCTAACATAAATCTTTGTAGTGTCTTACCGTTAGAGCTTTAATGAATGGTCAATGATTCAAATATTGTTTGACTTCAGTGTTTCTTTCTCATATTGTTGAATTCATTAGATTTAATGAATATAAACAACAAGGTATAATATTTCTTTAGCTTCAATGATATCCTATCATTGCGTGCTCCTTTGGCTTTAATTATATCTTGAAATGTTCTATCTCGACATACCCCTCTGACTTTAACGATGTCTTTGAACCCATGCTTTGTATGCTTTTCTGTAGGCTCATTTGATATACCATTTCTCTTTGATAGGTAAGACTGAAAATAATACATATGCTATGATAACAATGTTCTAAGAATCATTTTTGATAAACATCTTAGCTCATTTGTGGTTTTTTCAAGTAAGGCTCATTAAACTAACAAAAAAGAAAGTACCCATATGTCCATTATTGAATGAGATTTGTGCATTCTCATGTGTGGATGACTATGGTAAGAGCGCCTGCACATGTCCACAAGAAAGAAAAGAAAAAATTATGGTAAAAATCATCATCACTTGTTGCATTTAACGAAGCCTTATTCAATTTTATATATCAATCTAATAATTATGGCAAAAATTGTTGCCTTATATCATCATATTCCGTAAAGTTTCTCTTCATCTCTTGCCGCAATCAATCATATTGCTCATTTCATAAGGTTCATTCTTTCTGATTTGATGGAGTATAAAAGCAATCCATGCATTGCACAAATAACTATCATAGGAATTAGAGCCATATGTCAAAAAAAAAAAAAAAAATGAAAAAGAAAAAATCACTCCCAATGCCTTTGAATGGAAGAAAAAGTTTTTTATGTATCAAGAGGTTCATTAAATTTGAAAACATTTTATGCAACACGCCAACTGTTGATAAGTCTATATAAAAGTTTAAGCATGTGGACATATATTTTTTAGCTTATATATGAAACCAACTTGAAAGCATATAAATAAAAATCTATTCAACTAGTGTATAAAGCTTCGCTATATAATTTATATATATATCTCTTAAAATATGATTCATGCAAATTTATTCTTAGAATGCCACTGTATGCATACATATACATCCTTTCAATTAGATTTATTTTTACAGCGCTCTTCTTTGTTAATTCTATGCATGTAAAGTAAACAATGATACTTCTATATTAATATCTCTAATTTTTTATACAAAATTAGTTTTTATTGAACTTTAAAATTTTATAATAATATTAACACAAAAAGATTTAAAGTCATCTTAGACTTAAATAATTATTTATTTATGCTATAAGTTAAAAAATAGAGTGAATTAGAAGGTATATATTACAATATTTTTGATTAATAAACATACAAGAAATTATATTTATAGAGTATATAAGTAATATTTTATTCTTCATATCTATAAATACTGGCTGTATAGCACATGCTAGTATGGCCTCAGTAATAAATTAAACCTATAATTTTTTCAGTGTGATATTCTAGTATTTATGTAGATTAATATTACTAATTGCTTCTAATATTTACGTCCGAACTTAAAAAGGATAAATAAAATAAGAGTGATAAAGATCCTAAAAGAAAAAATAATATAAATTGCAAATCATTTGTAATTTTTTATTTCAAACTTATATTACAAATAATAATTTTTGATGAATAAATATATCAGAAACCATATTTATAGGGTTTATAAGTAACTTTTTTTTTTTTTCTTTATCTCCATAAATGTTAGCAGCATAGATCATGCCAGTAATGGTGTCCATGCGAAAATAAAGTTACAAATCTTTTATTGTAAATATTATAGTATCTTAAATTAATGATACTAATTGTTTGCAAACTTTATATGTATCTCAAATTTGGAAACTGATAAATAAAACAGGAGTGATAAAGATTACAAAACAAAAAAAATTTTAATACATTTCAAATCACTTGCATATTTTTTATAGGAAACTCAAACTGAGGTTTTGAAAGTGCGATAAATTTAAATAAATAACCATACAAAATTTACATTACCATTATGTTGGAAGCACTAACAAAATAAGCAGGAGTTCAACGAGAGACTTTATTTTTATTTTATTTTATTTTATTTTATTTTATTTTAAAGCTTGTAGTTGAAATAGTTTTCAGCCCTTGTAAATAATTCGAGCCTTGGAAACATTTTAACGGTAAGCAGGAGTCCGCTTGTTTCCTTTGTATTGGGAAAGAGCGCTCCCCTACGGACGATTTCTCTCTGGCTCTCTACATGGTGCAGAGCGAACCCTAACCCTAACCCTAATCCATGGATGCGAAGGATATCCTGGGTCTCCCGAAGAACTCCTTTCCGGCAGCTCAGGAGAAGAAGCCTCGGCCCCCAAAGGATTCCCAAAGGAAGCCCGATGGCGTTTCCCGAGAGGTGCTTCTCGTCGTCCCAATCTCTTTCTTGCCCTAAAACCTCATCCTTTTTCCCCTCTCCAGTGTTGTCCCTCTTCCAATTGGCCTGATTGTCTTGTTCTCGCTGTTCTGGAATTTAGGTCTACGCTCTTACGGGAGGAATGGCGCCTCTCATGCCCTCCATCGAGGTCTCACACTTGAAGAAGCGGCCCAGTTCGGAGAAAGAGAAGGTATGATTGTTTCTTAACCTCCTAAAGGATTCCGTTTGTTTTCATCGCTAGGGTTTTGTAGCAACAGCCTGCCTTCTCGGGAAATATGCAGAATTTTTAGGTTTGCTGTTTGAAATTGTTGTAAACTTCGGTCCTTTGCTATATCACCGACATATCGATACGCAAAGTTTCCTCCATTATCCCTTTACGTAACTGGCAGACTGCATGAGGGATATTGTATGCACATATAGGTTCGAATGACCCGATAATTACGAAATAGTGATATAGAAAAGATGGCTTTCTGCCTTAATTGAAAGCATTTTGGTTTGCGGTTGCAATATGCCAAATTTTCATCGTATGCTACAATATGGTGATTTTAAGCCCTAGTATGTCAAATAATCATGTAAGTTAGTTACAAGAGTGCATTTAAATTTACTTTGAAGAAACACTTGGGTCAAACTATCAAACAATTATCAGGCCATGTAAAGAACATTCTGGGTCATAGAGACTTACCATGTGGTTTTGCAAATTCACATGAAGCTCCTGCTATGTGCCTGAGATCTTAAAATAATTGAAAACATCAATATTCTTCCTTCAACACAAGATGTGGAACAAAGAAGAGAGTGAGAATGACCCAAGAAGAAACACAATCCTTCATGCTGCTTTTAGTATGACTTATGAGCCAAACTGTCCTGGCATCCTTCTAAGAAAAGCTTGTACTATTCTTGGTTGTGCTAGGGCGAGCATAGATCATCACTTTATGAGAACCAGAGCATGGAATGAGAAGGAAGTTACTGTGTGTAGATGGTTCATCCAAGTTCAGAAGATGATGAAAAGAAAATAAACCAGACACATTGAACGTTGCTTTTTAGTGTGAAACCGATTTGCATATGTTTTTAGGTCCAGGCATGCACATGATTGAGTTTGAGTGTGTTCTGGGAAAAAATTTTCTTGGTAGGGTCAACTCTGTCTCACATAGGTCAGAGGTGACACTCATATGGTGGCATGATTTATTTGTTGCTATGCTAAGTTGTCTTTATTTCTAGGTCAATTTGATCAGCTAGAACTGATGGCAACTCATGGGTTCTTTTCTAAGGCTTTACACAGATTTTGTCATCTTTATTTTTATGGAAACATGTATGACATGAAATGCGGGACTGCTTATTTTTTTTTCTCAATTTATTATGCTTTTATGTTGAGATCCAAGAATTGAACTTTGCTATTTGGGTGTCTTTTCATTTCTTCTGACTCTTGTAATTCTAGCATAACTAGATCAGAAAACTTCTCCTCTTCTATTGACTTTGTTTCTGTTTTCCAAATTCAAACTTGCACACAACCTGTGCAGATCACATGGCAGTGGCTTCCATTTACATCATCTGCAAGAACAGATAATTTGCAACTTTATCATTGGGTTTGTTCTCATGCCCTCTTCAACACAAACATAGTGATATTCGGTATATAGAATTCCACCTTAAAATGCCGCAATCAAATCTCTTATTTCTTTTTTGAACATTATATTATTCAGGTCAGGGTTGTAAATGGTGTTCCGCCAACCGGTGATTACTCATTTGCTAAGTACAACAAGGTAAGAACAGAGGCTTTCTCAGTTCTGTATTACATGCTGGCTATGGTATTTCTTTTTTTCTTTCTATAGTTTCACTAGTAATTGGTTATGCCTCAGTCCTTCCAGTTGAAGAATAACATGCATGTCTTATTGCCACATGGATGCAGTCTGTCGACGTGCTTAAATACACGGATGAGGAATATGAAAAGCACTTGATTGATCCTGTAGGTAATAGGTACAATAGAATGTGCAATTTTTAATTTGTCTCTATCTATTTTGCAATGCAATTTATGAACGCACATTCAAGTATATCACTGCAGTGAATAATTTGGAGACCTGCCATTTCTGGATTACTTGTTATTTTATTTATGCATATATTGCTCGGTTTTCCTAAAATATGGTTGACCGGCCATGTAATATGTAACTGAAATGCTTTATCAGGAGAATGAAGATTCAGTTATGCGGTACTAGTGGATGTTGATTTTGGCTAAATTCTCATTCTATGCAACTGTTTATGTTGCTGTCTAGTTAGCTCATTATTTACAGACTGCGGTTATGATAGTCCCTGCATTTAATAAGGAAGATGCATATCAACAGTCAGCACTTAATTTTACATTATTCACCCACAATGCATACATATGGGTCTATTTTATGGACTCTGTTACCTAAAAGTTGGCATGCCCCTGATCATTTTGATTGATGACTGAGAATTTACTGAGCATGTCACAAAGGAACATTTTAGAGTTCTCTGGTAATTTTGACATTGAGAGTTTGATGCATGTGAACCATTCAGCAAGGGTCTTCAATGGTTAGAATATAAGCGAGCTGCCTGGTTTCCAACTGATATTTCTGTGCGTCATCTTGGATTACTATCGATCAGTTCTGTTTGTTTGCATACCACATAGCTGTTAGTGTTAAATATTGGCAGTGTCAATCATATGTGGTGTGAAAGCCTGTATGGTGTATGGGGAAGTGGAAGGTTGACATTAGGCTGGATGCCAGCAATTTGTGTATAAATTGTGATTCATTTTTCCTGCAGTCTCTTTTCTCTGTTGACCTGCTTCAGATCCAAGTTGATGCTCGTCAGTTGCAAATCCTATTATATTGTATAGTACTGACCTGTTTGTGTTTGTTTTTGAGCTGTGGAGTCTCTGTTCTGATTCCAAGTCCTAACTCCATGTTCTTTGTCATATGACTCCTAATTTTGATTTTCCTCAATATGCTGAACTTTGGATTTTGTGTTCTTTTCGAGCCTGACTTATTGCGAGATCATCTACACTAATAATTAGCCACGCTCGCATTTATTAATGATCAAATACCCCCCTGACCCACATTCTGTTTCCAAAAATGTCCAACTCTGGAAGAGTTGTTCATGGATGATGTTGTAAGAGTCTTGTTTTGCAGTGAAGAAACTTATCCTGCATCAAGAGTTTGTGTTGTATAGCATTGTTTTTGTCCATGGTTGCTGCATAGAATGCTCATCTATCTTTCAGGAAATAGGAAATTTCAATATGAATGAGCTTTTAAGAGTTAAGGCTATGATTCTCTGATGGTTTCTCAATCCTTTTATCATGTTCAGCTGACTTGTATTATTGTTGCCACATACATATGAATCTATATACCTTTGGAGTTTGTAGAGCTTTCTGGCTTGCCCACTTATCCTTATTCAAGGCTTTGGTTCAGAGCAGGCATTCTCATGGTCAGTGGAAAATGGTTTTAATTAAACTGTTGAATGCCAAATGGTAATGATGAGAATAATATGGTGGGATGTGGCAAAATTGCGAAGAAGAAACAGTTTTCTCTCATTTTATTTTTCATCATAAGTTTTTTTTTTAATAAATCAGTGACATTACTTGATCCATGCATGGTAGGTTATGAAAAATATATCTATTTGTTGGTTGGTCATATCAAAAGTCTTGCCATAAGCTATTTTTAGTTAAGATGTTGGATGATTCTTTCTCTATACACACACACACATATATATATATATATATGCATGTGTAGAATGGTATTTATATTTGATGGTTGACTATATTGTGGAAGTCCTGCTATTAGCTAATTTTTATCACAATTAATCGAAGATGAAGATAAGTATTCATTTTCCTAAGGAAATACTATATGTGAGGAAATTCTCAAATGTCCAAGCCTTTTATTGTATACAGTACATTTATGTTTTACTCCAAATTAATCTGTTCTTGATATAAAGATCTGATATAAAATCTGCAAACCTGATTTGGTTAAAGATTGTGGATCTTTCTAGCAAGGCTTTAAATACTGGTGGGATGATGGTCCCCTCCATCCCTAGTGGTGGGACAGGATGAATTGGGAAATGGATAGGGGCAGAACAGGATATCTACCATCCCGAGTGTTGAGACATGGGGCACCCCATTCCACAAGAAACGGGGACAGCCCTCCCCCATGCTATTTGAAACCTTGCTTTTTAGCATTTGTTGGACAGGTTAATTTCCAATATTTGTTGATATACTTTTGATGACTTTTTTTTTCACTTTTCTATGAATAGTAATATATTGAGCTTGTTGTTGTATAATCTGAAAACATTTAGCAGTTGCATGCTGTATTGTATTAGAGATCTGATTCGATGTGATTTTAATTAGATGTGGACTAAGGAAGAAACAGATCAATTATTTGATCTCTGTGAAAGATTTGATCTTCGCTTCATAGTGATAGCTGATAGGTTTCCATCCTCTCGAAGTGTGGAGGAACTGAAGAGTCGCTACTATTCTGGTATTGTTTTTACCCTCTTTAAAGTTCATTACAGAAGTTGTTAAGACAATTTTCTATTTCCTTTATTAGATTTTCTGCTAACAATGATATTGTAGATTATCAAGTCATGCTCTGTTGTTCAGGTCATTTGGATATTATTCGATTTCTGTAAAATTTAAATCTACATGTGGAAGCCTCATGCAAAATCTCTCGTGTGGTATTTGCGAACAGTGATGAAAAGTTATAGATATCTATGACTCATGTAGAAACTAATTCAGACATGGGCTGATAATCTGAAACTTGGTAGTCTGTTGTTTTTGATTCTTTGCCATGCAATTCCATCAAACTCTGGAAAAAGATAATTTACTTTAGAAAAATTGTGTACCGATGATAGTTCTATTGGAAGTTTAACGTGCTTGGTTGTTCAAAAAAATGTGGATATATTAAAAAATTCAAATAAACTTTCCTGTAGGAAAATGAATTTTGAATGATGCAAAATGAATAATGCAAACAATTTCTTTTTCTATGGTAAAGGTACATGGTAATTCTTACTCAGAGCATTGTGCATTTTCTTGCAATCACTGGTAATGGCTTTCTTTCTGCATCTGCATTGACATACGATGGGGAAAAATGCTGCTAGCAACAGAGGGCTATAGTTATTTCTTCTTTTTTCCTAAAAACTGACAATTGGAGTTGCTGGCAAACCAGATACACATAATTATAAATTGTAATTGCAACAAGATTATAGACCACGAAAGTACAATTTGTACAACACAAGATGGTCAAGTATAAGAATATAACCAGTAAAGAGGGTTTTTATTCTTATAATCATGCATCAGCAATAAATTAATTTTAAGGCTTGGAAGTAGGATCACAACACAAGGGGCTCATATGACTTCCATCTATAGCCATTTTTGACTCTATGATCGTGAATGCTATCATATGCAGGCTTTGTGCATGGCTATATGATTATAATTGAAATGCAGTAAGTTAAGGTTTTAATATGTTTTGTCTGCTTGCAGTGACCCGAGCACTTTTACTTGCTAGAGCACCCTCTCCTTCTGATGTTTCTGGACATCCACTGGTTAAGGTTTGGTCTTGTCAGCAAAACTTGCTTGTATACTTGGGCCTTTAGTACATGATGTGTACAAAATAATTTCTTTCCTTTTGAATTTCTTGCTTTGTTTAGGAACCATACAATATGGTTCATGAGATTGAACGGAAACGTGCACTGTCTGCAGTGCTTTCTCAAACAAAACAGCAGGAACGCAGAGATGCTGAGGTAAACATCTTGTTTTGCAGCGTTGGCACTGATACAATCATGATCGTGCTGGTAGCGAATGATTATTTCAGATTACGTTTTTGTTTATAATTTTTGTGCCTAAATTTTTTAATGGGTGCATCTCCAATCTGACAACATTAACCTTTTTTTTTTTTTGGTTCCTTTTTTCAGATCCTTACTGAAGCTAAACGTATAATGGAGTCACGCATGGCTAGTAAAGTGAGTATGCAATGGATGAACAACACTTGTCAATTTATTCTTCTTACTGCTTGTTACTTGAGGGTCTCGATTACATTTACAGATGGAAGCTAAATATTTTGTATGTTTTTTATTTTTTAACTTGGTCAAATTGGTTTGATCCATAGTGCAAGTAAGTTATCCAGGCATGCCATGAAGGTTCTGTATACATCTTCTGTTCTATTACCTTATATTGTTTGTCAGATTGAGATCAAGGCTTAAAGTTGAACATGAGGACTTTGGTCATCCAGTATGCATTTGATCCAGCTCTCTAACCTAAGCCCTGTTTCTTTTCTACCATATTTCTTTTCCACACTCTCCATGGGAACCTATTCTGTTTTCCACATCATCAAAAGTTCAAAGCTCTTCTAGTACGTGGTTTTCAGGTGGGGATAACACCAAAGGCTAAGTGTGATACCATGTCTTAGATGTTAATAGATTTTGGTGTAAGCTTCATAGGCAGGTATAGTTCTGGTGCACTCTCATTTTTTTTTCTCCCATCTTCATGTTCTTTCTACATTTTTGTCTTCATTGTTTTCATTTTTCTTACCTCAAACACCAGGGGTATTCATCACTACTGCTGATTCTTCCCGCGGTATACTATATGAACCTCATATTAACATACTAGTTATTCTGGTTTTGTGTTCCCACAACCTTATGTCATTAGTCTCTGTACTTCATGTTTAATGCGCTCTTAAGGCCTTCATATGCTTTCCTTTGATTGTAATTGCAGAGTGCTGAAGATGCTGAGATGCCAGTTAACGCAACTGGTAATGAAAGTGAGAAGGCTACAGCACCTGCTGAATCTGTATCACCATCTGCTAACATCCTTCCGTCTTCTTCAACCGCTGCACCTGCAGCAGCCACAACAGAGAGTGCTTCAACTCCAGCTTCACTCCGGATGGTAGATGCAATACTTTATTTCATTTTTTACAACTGTGGTTTTACCTTCTCATTCGCTTTTGATGCATTTGGTTTCTCTTGCTTGACATGCATGATTGTGATAAGAGAAGGCTACTAATCATCTGCACATGTATCCATTTTGACCCTTCTGAAATTTGAATGCTTTATATATCTGCATCCAGTTTATTTGCATTTAGTCTTGCAATTTATAAACCCAAGATCGATATGATTTGTTGTTTGGTGTGCACATCTTTGTTGGCTAGGTTTTTACTGGATTCAGGTCAAAACCTGAACTCGAACCACTAGAAGTACTTTTGTTTATCTGTCTCAAGCATGAGATTTTTCAGACAATAGTTGCATGTCATGTAAGTGACATTTGGTACTTATGGGTGGTTGGCTAGATGAAAGAAGCTGTTATTAACACCACTGATTTCTATCCACATTTTTAAAATTATGTTGACCTAGCTCTACATTATTTGTCATTTCTTGTCCTTAAGACCTAAGATACATGCTTGACATTCCCATCCATCATAAATTTATCTGAAAGTTAAACTACCATATAACTTTACTTCTTCCTAATCAAAAGCTTAGGGATGAAACATGCTACACACAGCGGCATCAGATAAATAGACGTTCACATCTATTCTTGAGGGAATCTCTAGACTCTTCTATAACTTTTTTAAAATTTTCTGTATGGAAGACACATGGCTATGCTACAGATTGTGTGTGTGTGTGTGTGTGAGAGAGAGAGAGAGAGAGAGAGAGAGAGTTTCAGACGTAAAACTGTATCAATTCTTTGTTCATTATTTGGTGAAAATAAAGTATATGAGCACGTTTTCCTCAAAAAATCATAAATGTTCAGCATGCCATTGAGTTATACCTTGTCTATTGTAAATTCTCATAGCCATTGTAATTAAGCTACCTTCTGCTCTGGATTTGTGTCATGCAATGCAATATTATGCCCTGTTGTATGATTTGATTGTATGAGATGGATCATGAAATATTGATGTACCAAGTCCATGTTTTTTTCTTAAAAAAAGTAGTAAGAGGAACAAGTCTTGACTTTATGGATCTCCCTATCCAAGAATTTTCTTTTAATGCAAGGATGTCATGCAGATGTTATACTGGGATAAATATATTCTCAAATCTTTGTTATATATTCTTAATGCATCTGCCTAGTTAGTAATTGTATATGCATTGACATTTTTTTGTTATGAATGCTACTAATATGAGAATTTTCAGCTTCGCGTATACTTGAGAACCCATGTACTTGACCAAATGGTGCAAGCGGCAAGCTCTACTGCTGGTCTCAGGACTATCAAAAGGGTTGACCAGACTTTGCAAGATCTTGGGGTTTGTTTCCTCCTTTCAGTGCTTAGATTTAGTTATGCAGCAAGCATTAGCACCAATCTGTGAAAAAATATGTCAGATAATATGGATACAGCAATAATTCCTATTTTCTATGTAATTGTTAATAATTTCTTTTTAACTTTTCCTTTTTAAGCTGCTAGACCTGGACTATATGTTCACATTTAAATGCACTTTATCAGCTTGATACTATTATCTTATGATGATCCAACTTGTCTTCAGGTTCATGTGAAACCAAGGGTCCCAACAAAAGCTGTTTGTGCAGAACATCTTGAATTGCGAAAAGAAATACTTACATTGCTCAACCTACAGAAACAGGTTTCTACTTTTAGTGCAATTTATTTCATGTTCAGACCATGACCGTATTTGCTTGTTTTGTTCTGTATCTAGGATTTGCATTTTTCTGTTATATTAACCAGCAAAAGCAATTTTTGTTGCCATGCATGCATTGTGTGCTTGCATGCACCCTTATGTTCATATGCATGCTATCTGTGTGTATGAATCTGTGTGCATGCAACTGCACATGCTGGTGGTCAAGTTATCGCCCATGTTGGGTGTATGAATACCATATATCATCACATTTTAGGGCCAGTAGTCCAAAATTTCAAGGCAAAAGTGGTATAGGATCTGAAAGCTTATCATTTTCATGAATCCTCTGGTCATGCACTCTTCATAATGTGACCTTTAGCTTCTCTCTACACAGCTGCAAAATAAAGAGGCAGAAGCTTCAGCAAATCGTGACAATTCTTATGCTGAAGCACCAAGCACTCCTAAGGTAAATATACTTGTCATAGCTATGTAACATTCTGTCAGTGAGTGTGAAAATGTCAACAAAATTATAAATCACTTATATCAGCGTATAGAGCATATTTTGTATGTATGTTTTGGATTTTTAGTCAGTATTGCTACCTTGAGATATGGATCTGAGTCCTTTATGCAAAAATGGCATATGATAGTTAAATACCTACTTATAATATCATTAAATAAATATATGTGCTTACTCTGTTGGGTGGGTGCAAGTGAAAATTGCATTATGTTTTCCACTGAATTTGATGGTTTAGTTATCGAACTGTGGGCAGCGTTCTTACCGTGCGGATGTTGATCGGCCATTCATCCCAGATTCTGCTGGTTTTGGAGGTAATATTAAAAGAAGCTGTTAGCTTTTCTTCGTATTTGCTCCATGAGTTCGTAATTATGAGAAGAAATGTAACTTGTAACAAATATTATTTTGATGGGTTTTCAGGTGAGAGAATGGGTAAAAGGGACCACAAACGCAAGGTTTGCTATTGCACTCGGCACTTTCTTTTGGTTCTCTCTATTTCTAGAAGTTTATCTTCTTATTGCTATTAATTCTGTGATTTTTCTAGGCACCTGGAAGGTTTATAGATGCACCACCATCACCACCACAATCCAAGAGGCCCCGGAAGTTAAAGGCTTCTGATTGATGTTGTTAAGAGATCAAGAGCAATCCCCAGGTCTTGGTTATTTTTTGCTCTCCGTGCAATCCAAACTCCACGGATCCTTCTGTAACGGTCTAACTTGTAGCAGTATGAGTTAAGCTCTCTCGCTATTAGCGTTATGGTGGCTACTTCTTCGGCTTCTTTTATTCTACAATCATCTCTGTTTCGAATGTTTCGTAAACATTATCATTGTTTTTTCTTTCCCCCTCCCTTTCTCGTATGTTGCTAAGGATAAAAAAGCTGAATGGCTTATCTGAAGAGTAGCCAAAGTGATGACAACTCCGAGCTGATTTCTTCCTTTGAGGAGCTTCTGTTGCGCATCCACCTACAGCTCTTGGAATCCTCTTGCATCACATTGTAGTGTACCGAACGTCTTCAGCGTTTAGTTTTTGTACATAAACAACTTTGCCGGTCCACAAATTGGTGAAAAAAAATTTCAAGGATCCTTTCACATGTTAATGCCTCTTTTATGTATCTGAAAGATGAAATATATATCTGGAGTCTGTCGCCTGGATAGAATGCTGACATGCAATGCATGTACCCCTCTTCACTATTCCTTTAAACTACGATATATATTACTTAATGAGATATATGTTTGGTAACTATGCTTGTCTCGAGTTAAAAAGAAATTCCGTTTTGTTTTTCATGCTATGCACGCCAGGACGCCAACCGAACCTACCCACTCCAGAAAGCTGGGTTCTTATTTTAGGCCTGTGGTCCAACCTTTCAACTTGTTTGCCTTTTATCAAATTATTGCAGATCGAATAAGATTAGTTCGAGCTAGATCGTGCATTTATGATGAAAACGAATGTCTGATGGTTTGCATCTGATTTGCTGTTGTATGTGCTCCTCACGATGTCATGGCCCCAGGAAAGAATCGGGTGCGACCCTAGCTGGTGGAAAGTTCAAGGCCAGGTCCACATTGAGCTTTTTGTCTTGTCTTTTGACTGCTGGTAATTTGATTCCCAACTGGAATCTGTATGCTGGCGATATTTCTCCGGCCTATTTGAATTGATTTCTCTTTATCCGACTATTTTCTCCTTTTCCTTACATGTTGTTATTCTTTTAGTTAACTTTAGCCACGAGGCATTTTCATTAATTTAAAGGGGGTAATAGGAGTTAGTGAGAGAAGTTGAAAACAAGTTGATGTTCTAGCTTATAGCAGCCCACCAAATATACATACATACATACATATATATATATATATATATATATATATATATCTCCCCAAAAGGTGTAAGAACTGCTAATTTTTTTATCAGAATTTTCGCACCATCTGTGAATATCAAATTTTCTACGCTAGATTGAATCGTCTTGCTCTCTTCATATTGAAAACCAGCATTTCATCTCCTTTAAATCTGTGAATATCAAATTTTCTACGCTAGATTGAATCGTCTTGCTCTCTTCATATGGAAAACCAGCATTTCATCTCCTTTAAAGAAAAAAAAAAAAAAAAAAAACAGAGATCCTGGTGGGGTCCGCTTCCACTGGACTCCCACTGTCGGCGAAAGTCATCACAGCACAGCACCACGCAGTCCAGCTCAAATGGCTGAGGCGTTCATTCACGGATATGGGTTCAGTGACCGTGGAGATTTGGTGTCGTGAGCCAAAAAAGACAGGTTCAGGCCAAAAAATAAACCCAGCTCGGTTGGCAGTCTCGTGGCATGGTGTGCACTGTTCTCGGCACCCAACCCCCCCGCCAACGAAAAAAAAAAAAAAAAAAAAATCCCCTCTGGCTTCTAAGTTTCGGACTCCAAGCCACCACCAGCCGCAGAAATAGAAAGCTCGCCTCACTTGTGTGCGCGAGGCGTGCGTGCGTGTAATACTAATACACGGTGTAAAATAAATGGAGGAATAATACTAATACACGGTGTCAAATAAATGAGAGTACCGAGTGCAGGGCCGGTGGTGACAGCTGCTGATCGAATAAAATCCTTGGGTTGACGAGGTCAAATGGCTCCAAAAGTGTGGTCCACACATCTTGGACGAGTACGGCTTTAGACAATGGCCGTGTTTGTCTGCACTCTCCAGAAGGAGGCAGCTTTCTTAGCTTTCTGTGGATGAGCAAAGCCCCTCCACAACACGACTTAAAACCCTTTCATTCCCTCGCGCACCACCTCACCTCAAAATATCTCCAAATCTCCGATCCGTCACCTAATGTCTTGTCCGCAAGCCACAGGCTTATCCACCACTTGCAAACGTGAGCCTTCTTCTTCACTCCTTGGGTGGAGGCGTCCAGCTCTATGGTCATTATTAATCAAAAAATAAAAATAAAAATAAAAAATTAATCGTTGTTCTAAGCTAATCTTGCAGAAGTCGCAAATCCATACGGCATAAGATATATATATATATATTTCCTAACAATAGATAAGATAATCGAGCTGGCCTTTTCTCGATGCACGTTACTCTCCATATCCTATTTAAGACACAGTCTGAATAAAAATCTCTAGGATGGTCACGAGAAGGATTCATCAGCTTAGTGGATGAATAATTTACACGATACGCAATATCTAATTGCATCATCTAAATTCGACGACAAAGCATGGTTGGCATTTCGATGCACGACTTGTATTCTAATTATGGCTTTAAAAATTTCATCTATGATCTATCATCATCAGATGATCTTTTTTTTGTTTTTTCTTATTTCTTCTTTATTAAAAATAATTTTGTTTTAATCAAAGACAATGGCATAGAAATTTTATATATAACTCCAAAATTTGATGTGGATTTAGATTTAATAAAGGCGTTATTATTATAATAATAATAATTATTATAGTAGTAATGTAATCAGTCGGCCGCTGAAATGACAGTGTTTAGCAGCTGTCACCGATGGGCAGTACGGCGTTTTGAAAACAAAAAGTCTTTTAAATATCACCTTTCATTATTCTATCACCATTAACATTTGGCCGCTTTCCTATTCGTGTGGGGGTCATCTACCTCGTGCCACCAAAGCCCCCAAACTACGATGAGGCTTGGATTTGATAATGGATACCATCGCAATGCAATCAAAGAAATCAAGGATGGATGTGGCAACGCGGTTGATCGGTTATTGAGCCTTGCAATACAACCGAAGGTCAATTCAGCGGCTTGAGCGGATCGAAAACCTTGGGCCTTGGGCCTTGGCCTCGGCTCCGGCTCCGGAAAGGAAGAGGGAATCGGGCATGGGAAAACGCAGAGCTGTTTTTAATAATGCTTTTAATAATGCTTAGTGGCTCAAGAAGCACCTACGCCCCAAATCTAATCATCTCCCTCCCCCCTCCTCTAATAATAATAATTGCAGGTCAGTAGCCAGGTCAAAAAGGCAGCAGGCTGCTACGAAACCTATGATTATGAATCACTGATTTCACGCACTTTTTACATGATTCAACGTCACCAGGCTATACTTGTACGTATTGCATGCCGCAGTTCATCATGAGAAAAAACAAAAAAAAAATTATATTTGGATCTCCAAGCTCCAAACACATTTGGACGTGGAACTTGTGTTTTATGATCGGCCCCACAATAATTCAATAACAATTTAAATGATATTTAAAATTATTTGTTATAAATGCAAGTCCGTTAGTGTGTGTATATATATATATAATAAAAGTTAAGATGTTTCATATGGTGGCATTGATCGTTCATGCCAGCTGAATTGTTCGTCCTCCAAAACTTTGGACCAGCCATGATCTTGCCATTAAAGTTGCATAACGGTTGCATGAACTCATGTAATCCCTATGTTGCTTCACAGCTTGGCTTTCAGGAATAACAATCTAAATCAATTATATTAATGATGCCAAAATTTGGCATAGGATCTCATGCATCAATAAAATAAATTTTAAAAAATGATGATTTAAAAAAAAGTTTGCCAACAAGTTTAATAGTAAGAGTCAAAATATTCGTCCATATAGCTTATAATAACAAAAAAAGAGTGTAAGAAAAGATGCCAGTAAAAACCTTTCAATGCTCAAATCAATGAAGAGAAATGATGAAAATGATTAAGTATATAGTTCTGTTGTATATAAATTAATTGTATGGTTTTGTTCTTTCATTCCTGGTTGAGCCTTTTTTTTTTCTTTTTTATAAATGGTGGCATAACATTTCAGCATGGGTCTCATATCTTATAATGGGATTGTATGGATGGCATGAACTGTAAGCCACGTGCTTTGTCATAATAGGGGACCATTTTGAATGGAATTATATAGAGTATCCTAGGCCATATTTTCTGCAACTAGTTTTCCTATTCTTATCAAATTATAAGATAGTCTGTCTAGAGCTGCACACATGTCGATTAGTTGGGTGTGCATCTCATACTGACCTGTTAGGTGCCTACCTCCAGAACATTTGATTTGTTGTGCTTACGATGGTGCTAATGTAGACCAGGTTGCCACGCATCAGCCTGTTGGAGATTGAAGAATTCTGTTAGAATGAAAATAGGCCAGGTTAGATTAAGCTCCACCTAGGTTAGGCTAGTGTCTAAGTTGATCCGCCGAATTGGGATGTCAACATTTGAGCTGATGTGTTGAGCTGAAAGGTTAGCATTTAAGTTGATCTTGCAGATTGATCCTATAAGTTAGGTCCTCTAGAGTAGCTAAGTGCTAGGCTTAAGCACCGGTTATCAAAAGTTCTTTACAATGGACCAACTTTTTTTCTCGATAAGGAGAGTTCTTTTGAGTGGATTAGTAAATGGAACTGACTCTCTCTATCTCTCAAGAAAGTTCTTCTAGAAAAGTTAGTTCTATAGTGGAGCGAACTGATTTCTCTCATTAAAGAAAGCTCTTCCAAGACAGGATGGGATCAATCAACTCTTTCTTTTTCTCGAAAAGAGTCCTTACAGACGATTCTACTCTCTGGTGAAGTGGACCGACCTTCTTTTTCTTAGTAAGGAAAGTTTTTTCAAGCGGTTGATAAATGGGATAGGTTTTCTCTATCTCTTTAGGAAAGTTTGCTCTTTGGCAGAGTAGAGCGGCCTTTTCTTTCTCGACAAGGAGAATTCCTTCGAGCAATTGGCAAGAGGGATTTATTCTCTTTTTCTTCTAAGAAAAGTTTTGGATTGACTCTTTGGTAAAGTCAATCAGTCTTCTTTTTCTCAATGAGAAGGGTTCTTCTAAAGAGTCGGCAAATATGGCTAACTTTCTTTCTCTTGAGAAAATGTTTTTTAGGCAAGTTGGCTCTAAGGCGTAATAGACCAGCCTTCTCTTTCTTAGCAAGGAGAGTTTTTACAAGTGATTGGTAGATGGGATCGACTTTCTTTCTTCAGAAGAGAATTCTTTTGGACGGATCGATTCTTTGGTGGTGTGGATGGATTGTCTCTTTGGTAAAGTCAATCAGTTTTCTTTTTCTCAATGAGAAGGATTCTTCTAAACAGTGTGGATGGATTGACTTTCTTTTTCTCGATTTGAAAAGTTCTTCTAATCAGATTGATAGGAAGGATTGGCTCTCTCTTTCTTCTAAGGAAAGTTCTTTTGGACAGATCGACTCTCCAGAGAAGCCAATCAAGGGTGTGCTAAAAGGCTTCAAGCGATCTCTACTAATCCTCATTTTTTTGAAGGCATTGAGATAAAGGAATATTGAACAAGCTCCCATTATCGATCACAATCCTCTTTACCTGATGATTGTCTATCACTATCGAATTATTAGTGCATCATCGTAGGGGGTTTAGACTTTTGTAAGCCATCATTGGAGAAGAAAATGACCTCAATGGCTCTCGACCTCTTCAATGCCTTAGCTCTGGCTCACCAAACATATACCTTTCCAGTTGAGGAGTTCTTCCCTAGCAGCCAACCTTCAAAGATGACAAGAATCACTCTGGCCATAGGTTGGTTATCCTCATACTTCTTTGCTGCTTCTTATTCACCTCAACTTTCCAATCATTTGGACGAGCTTCCATTACCTTAGATGTATTTCCCAAGGTAGTCTCATTAAGTAAGACTTTTGATTTCATCCTTCAGGTGTTGGCATTTCTTAATGTCATGACCATGGTTCACTAGAAGCAACAATATCTACTCTTGTCCCTATTCTTTAGATTTTCCTTCATTGGTCGACCATCAGAGGAAGAATTTGCTATGAATATCTATTAGGATTTATCGCCTTAAGATGGTTAGCGAAGTGTAGCTACTTTCATGCTGGGTGAACTCCTCATCTTTTATAGCTCAGACTCATAATTCCTCTGCTTCTTTTTATCTTGTTTTAGATCTCGTCGATCAGAGTACCTCTTTTCCAAGGAAAACATAGTAGCCTCATGCTTCTCTCTAGAAGCTTCCTCGGCCTTGATGTACTTTTCGACTCTACTCGGGATTTTGGCCACATCCTTCAGCTCCTTCTTGCTGGGTGAGAAACTAGAGAGTTTATCTAGCAACTCATACATAAGAGCAGTAATGGCCATGAACTATTGAAGGTCCTTGACCTCAAGCATCTTATCATTGAAGCACTTAATATAATTATGCAATGACTTACCCTTGTGCTGCTTTAAAGATATCAAGCTCATGCCGGTCTTCTTTTGCTTAATTCTTATGATGAAGTGACTAAGAAACTGCCTCTTAAGCTTCTTAAAGAAGGCAATGGACTTTGACTTGAGGCTCAAGCACCATGTTCGGGCTACCTTCCTTAGAGTGATGGAGAACACTCCCCACATAATAGGGTCTGGGGCACCTTGGATTATCATCAAAGATTTATAGGTCTTTAAGTGGTCCTTAAGGTCACCTAATCCATCGTACTGCTCCAATTATATCATTTTGAATTTGGATGGTAAGAATTTCTGCATAATTTTCCTCCATGAATTGAAGATCAATCTCCAAGTCAAGGTCATCCAAAGGGTTAAGCATCCTTCAAACTTCCCTCATTACAATGTCGAGATGCTAATGCATGGCTTTGACTTGCTATTTCAAGTCAAGATCTTCTGGCGTAGTATTTCTAGAAGCGACTAAGGATTCTGTGATTTGGCTCCATTTGTGGTTCATCACACCTTCTCATTGTGAGTCCTCGATCTCAAAGTATCTAAGAGGTTCGCTTCTTAGTGGCTGTGATGTGATAGTGTTAGCTCGTTGGTGGTGTTGGTTCCATCGATTTCACCTATTGGAGGATTAGGTTCCGACCAGTATAGTAAGTGCTTTAACTAGCTATTATAGCTAGATAAATTACACAACTATAACAACCTTTAAAGGAGGTAGAGAGGGGAATCTAGTCTCAAAGCTTGAGTGGTGCCATTATTACTAACTAAAGCTTTTTTGCTAAAATTATGTAGCATAACTTTTCCTTCGTTCACACAAACAATGCTAATTTGATGATGCCAAAATCTAATTTGGAGCCCTATGTACTAATAGGATACATGATGAGGATTTAGAAATAAGGTCATTGGCAAGTCCAATAACAATAGCCAAGATATCCATCAAAGTAACTTATGATAGCAAAGGAAGAGTGTGAGGAAAGATGCCGGGAGGTTTTTCAGTAAGAACACTTTAAAACTCAAATTAATTGAGGAAATAGGATGTATAGAGAGACAAGTGAAGTACAAGCTTACTTCTTTGGAGTTTGGTTGTGCATAGATTAGTTATATAATTATATCCTCTTTTTGCTTGATACTAGATTTTTCTTTTATAAATGGTTGTGCAACATTCTGATATGAGTCTCGTATCTTAAAATGGAACCATACAATTTATCCGAACTGTTAGCCATGTGCCTTGCTATAGGGCTGCATAAAGTATCCTGGGCAATATTTTCTATAATCAGTTGTCCATTCCTATTAAATCATAACATGGGACGGTTCATCTAGTGCTATGCATCTAGACTTATCAGATGTATCTTACATGAATGCTGATGATGATGGTGCTAATGCAGATCGGATTTTCTGGTGTCTATTCGAAGTCAAAGAATTCTGCGTCACTTTCTTGATAAGTGGATTCTGGCATCATAAAATCTTTTTAGCTCTTAACCGTGAAGACCGGCTTTTAACCCCTCATAAAAACGATCAGCCGAGTGATTGAGCAGCCCGCCACCTTGTCTACCCTCCCTATCACGATAAAATCATCCACTAATTAACTTTATCATTCTAGATTAAGAAATTATACATCAAACAAGATTCGTCAAAGCCAACAGAAATTTTTTCTTGGAATATCTGCCACTAGTTGACAGAGAATTGTGAAAAGTTGAGAGATGCTTCGGAAAATTCACACTCAAGATAGGGACCAAAAAAAAAAAAAAAAAAAAAATCTAATATTAAAAAAAAAAAAAAACCGACTAACATGCGAGCTGCCACATGTTGCGCGTGATAGTTCCCATCCGATGTGCATGAACAGGTATTATTCTTATGAGGAAATATAGAGAAAGGGGAAGGATTAGTTGGACCACGTGAGCTGGATCCCTCTCAGTGATACCATTAGATTAGGGCGAGCGAACAATCAAACAACCAAAAAAATTAATAAAAAAATAAAAAAAAAAAAGAAAAAAAAAAAAAGGAGAACTTTGGATTTCTTAACATCGTTTCCCAATGAAGGGAGGGGAATCCTCGCTCAAGTTTCCATTTTTTACTTGTCCAAGAAATTGGACTTTCACGCCGAGCAGCTCCATAAATTTAATACAACTACTGTAGATGTACGTACCATCTTCCTTAAAAAAAATTGCTCTACAAACTTTTTCAAATCATTAGAGAGCAGGAGGTTTTAAAGAAATAAAAAAGCTCTGATTGGGGGCAAAGCTGGCATGTCCTTGTGCATGGCACTAGGACATACCCCTTCGTTCCCTCTTTTTTTTGGGGGGGGGGGGTGTGTGGAGAGGAGAGAGAGGTGTGGGCAACTTAATTTGACGATGACCATTGGATACTTTCCTAACAAGATCTGTTTGCCCGTATGTGGAATGAAACTATACGAGTGGTAAAGGGACAAAAGTGCAATTTTGGATGAGCTATCCATAACCAAGCTTCGGTTTCGGTGTTGCTGTTGCTTCCTTCCATCGAACCTGGCCATATTTAACACATGACTTGCTCGACTTAAGTTCTGAGAGGCAACTGAAAAGAAAGCACCCAAATTACCACAGCATGAAACATGTTTTTCTCGCCTCGCCTCGCCTCGCCACCTCACGTCATTCCGTATTCCAAACCAACCACCACTCGATTCCGCGATCCGCTGACCATTTGGTAAGCCTACCATCTCCCTACCCAATCCCTCTGCTGACATTTGATGGCTGGCATCCCGACGAGCCTGGCCCTACCGGAAATAAAAACGAGAGGAAAGAAGCACCGAGCGTCAAAAAGGAGAAAGAAGAGGACGGGGGTGCAATATTAGGGTGCCAAGCTTAACACGAGGACGACCTCACACTGAGCGCAGTCCGTGTTTAGAATCAGGTACTCATGTGAGCATTATTGAAAAAGTGAAAAAAAACAAGCGAAAAGGAAACGGAGAGACGAGGTGGACCCTCGGAGTCAGCATCCTACGGGAAAGGAAGGAAAAGAAGAAAGAGGAATGATGATAAAAAAAATTACAAAGGGATATTATGTTGCGGTGGAGGAGAGAGCTACATGTCCCCTCTTCCTTTTCTTTCTTTCTTTCTTTCTTTCTTTCTTTCTTTCTTTTTGGCAAAGATAACCTTTGATACTCCTGCAATTCAACCAATAGTTAGTTTTCACTGTAAAAGCAATAATTCAGTCCACTTTTATTCTCTGCCAAGGGATATAATGGATCATCTAAGTTATTTTAAAAAACATACTGATCAGTTGAATGATTAGAAATCATCAATCCTATAGCAAAACATTTTAAGTCCATTGATTAAATGATCAAACAACAAGTTCTCAACATGCATTACAATATATATATATATATATATTATGAGTAATGCTTTAGTAATTCAATCAAAAAAAGAAAATGTGACTTGTGATCGGCAGACCTATAACTTTCTTTAAGTTAGAATAATGAAATGTTATTACATATTTCCAAAAAGATATATTTAAAAAACAACTATCATTTTTTAGGTTTCACTAAAACAAGACCTCCAGTTGCAATTTATGTGTGGTGTTAGGGGAAGATAAATCATATTAAATGAGAAGTTAATCACATATGAGTTACTTTTGAATTCTTTTTGTGTTTTGTTTTGTTTTGTTTTTTTGTTTTTTTGGAATTTTGTGAGCATTGATAAGAGCACAACTCATTCTGTTTATTTATAGCTAACATGCATGTAATATAGGCTCAGCTATTTTCATCATATTTAACAATGCATCAAAGGTGAGTGAGTAAATTGGGCGGAAAAAAGAAAAGAAAAGAAAAGAAAAGAAAGGAGGGACTCGTCCTTATTCGATTCCCTAGAATTAATTGAACCCCCTGCTCCATCTGTCTCTTTTATCTCTCCCCCTCTTTCCTTGTTGCCTCTCCCTTGTCTCTATCCTCTCTCTCTCTCTCTCTCGCTCTCTTTCTCTACTATTACTTCGGTCTTCCCCTAGCCTTGCTTCTTTATAATAGCACCCCCTCATCTTCGCCCCTAAAATATCCTCATCAACTCCTATACTCGAGAGCTCTTACGAGAAATAATGGTGTCCAAGAAGCCGAGAATAGTGATCGTGGGGGCGGGGATGGCGGGGCTTACCGCCGCGCACCGTCTCTACACCTCCTCCGGCGACCTCTTCGAACTTTGCGTCGTCGAGGCCAGTGACCGGATTGGCGGTCGGATCCGTACTAGCGAGTTTGCCGGCGACCGCGTCGAGATGGGCGCCACCTGGATCCACGGCATTGGAGGCAGCCCCATCTACGCCATGGCCCAGGACATCCTGGCCCTCTCAGACCCCCGTCCCTGGGAGCGCATGGACGGCTTCCCCACCGACCCACTCACCGTCGCCGAGGGCGGCGCTGTCGTCGATCCCGGCCGCGTCGTGGCCCCGGTCACCGCCCTCTACCGCCGCCTCATGGACTCCGCCCGCGCCGGCGACGCCGCCATCGATCCCAAGGACCCCAGCGTCGGCTACTTGCTCCGCCACGGCCTCGAAAGATACCGCGCCTCCCGCGGCGACGCCGGAGGCGGCAGCGGTAGCGAGGGCGACTGGACCCTGGAGGCGCTGGAGGACGCCGTGCTCGCGATCCACGAGAACACGGAGCGGACCTGCACGTCGGCCGACGACCTGAGGGGGCTGGACCTGGCCGCCGAGAGCGAGTACCGGGACTTCCCGGGCGACCAGATCACGATCGCCAAGGGGTACTCGCGGATCGTGGAGACCCTGGCCGCCGTCCTGCCACCGGGCGTGATCCGCTTCGGGCGGCGGCTGCGTCGCATCGAGTGGTGCCCCGAGGGAGGAGGCGGGAGCGGAGGTCCCGTGAGGCTCCACTTCGAGGGAGACTACACCCCGATGGCCGCGGATCACGTGATCATCACGGTCTCGCTGGGGGTCCTCAAGGCCGGGTTGGGGCTGGGGAAGGAGGTCGGCTTAGGGTCACCGGCCGGCCCCGGTGTGGTGTTCTCCCCGAGCCTTCCGGATTTCAAGCGGGGCGCCATCGGACGGCTGGGATTTGGCGTGGTGGACAAGCTCTTCATGGAGATGGATGTGGATGGGGATGACGGTATTCCTTCGGGGCGGTTTTTCCCGTTCCTCCAGATGGCGTTCGACCAGGCGGGGTCGTCGGCGAGACACGTGGCGAAGATCCCGCGATGGATGAGGAAGACGCACTCGATCTGCCCGATCTACGGCGGATCGAAGGTCCTGCTGGCGTGGTTTGCGGGGGAGGAGGCACTGGAGCTGGAATCGCTGGACGACCAGGAGATCATCCGCGGGTCCCACGCCACGCTGGACGCCTTCCTTCCCCACCTCCACTACCGGCGCCGGAGGATCGCGAGGGTGAAGCGGAGCGCCTGGGCCAGCGATCCGCTCTTCCTCGGCTCCTACAGCTATGTCGCCGTCGGATCCAGCGGGGACGACCTCGATCTCATGGCGGAGCCTCTGCCGCGTCCAACCAGCGCTGGAGACGCTACTCCGCCGCCGCTGCAGATATTGTTCGCCGGGGAGGCCACGCACAGGACGCATTATTCTACCACGCACGGGGCGTATTTTAGCGGCATCAGGGAGGCTAACCGCCTTCTCCAGCACTATCGCTATACCAGCACTTTCGTATAGTAATAGTCATCATTAAAAATTTAAATCGATAGATAGTTATCATCCCGGTATTCTTAATTTATGCTTATGTAATAGAGGGAAGGGAAGGGAAGGGAAGGGCAGGGAAGCTGGAAGGGCAGGGGAGAGGGCGCTATGTGTATGAGAAGATTTTTTCTTTTTTTTTTCCTTCTTGGCTCGTTGTTTTTTCTTAAATTTTAAATTGTCCCATATTTCTGTTCTCTCTCTTTAAATCCTCTAGGTTTGATGAAGTTTATCAGGTTAAAATCTAGACGGATTTTAATTCCTCCAACTATCCACCCATCTTTCTCCTCCTTACTATCAGGCTCTAAAATTTTATTAGAATAAGTTATAGCTCGAACTAATCCCTCTTTCTGTCTAACCTCTCAAGCAGTTCTGGTCTTGCCAACCAGGAATGGACGGCACCTAGCAACGCTAGCATTGTCATGATTCTGGCCTTGCGAATCAGGAATGGACGACACCTAGCAACACCAGTGTTGACGACAGAATCATGACATGGGGCCATACATTGAAACAACGCGTGTTGAGTCAGCTCAAATACTTCAAAAATACCAGGTCAGACCAAACCGGAGGTCAAACCATGCCGTGGATCCCAAACACCAATAGAGTCATGCATAATGCTACCGATCTCCTCTGATTTAGGGGGAGTGAGATATCATCAATCGCTAAAGCCAATCTCTGGTTGGTAACGATCCACTGCACATTGATAACATGCTATGCACATAAAGTCACATGGCATATTGGCATTTCTAAAGCACGATCTTCCTTCTTGTATAGACTGTACCAATAGCATGCGCACAGGCACTTGCATGCAGTGGAAGCCTCACATGCCACCCTTTTTTCAGGTAGACCCCGCATCTCGCAAACCTCAATCATACCTAATGATGATGGGTGTGGGTTATATAAACACATAATTTGTATAAGGATTTTGCTTCAGCACGTGTAGATTTAGAGCTTACCCATATCAAAAAGTCGTAGAGCGTGCGGGAGTAATGGAACAGAATCCGATGCGCACAGCCTATTCCAGGCCGCTTTCCCTTGATGTGCCACAGAAAAACAGCCAGATCCGGTCCTGTTCCATGGGCTTGTTCCAAGATCTGAGAAGCGATTCTGGTCACGGACGACAAACTTGTTTTCTTGCGGTTTTGTTGGGTTATGTAGGTAGGGGCTAACTGTTGATGGATGTCAACATTATTGCTGTCAGCTTTGTTTGCCAGCAAGCCACGTGAGGTGGGGCGGATATTCCCCGATTCTGAAACCAAGTTGGCCCATCTTACAGTGGCATGAGGTGAAACCATCTTCTATAGTGCACGCACAGTATCTCTTGTATGTAGTACCATTTAAACATCTCTGCCGGGAACACAATACTGTACTCTTGGCTGGCGTATACCTGACAGGCTGTCCACTTCCAAATATTATCAACACAATCAGGACGGTTTGATGTGGCACCCAGCATGTTGACACACAAATTTAGTGGTAAGCTTTTTTTTTTTTTTTTTTTTTTTTTTGATGGGTGAGAAACACAATAGAGATACCACCATCAATGTCACTCCACGTATGCACATGACAAGAGATTATATGCAGGCATTAAATTTGCTGGCATGCTAAATACCTATACATGGAGCAAGAGGAAATGACACGTGCCAACAACAAAGATAGCAGCCCACAGCGTTTGATAGAGATATCTACAAACGCCAATGCAGGATGGCCTTGACTTCTTACATATGCAAACACAATCCACCCCTAATGATTTGCCCGTATTTAGGAACAATCTGGCACAACGTCCCTTTCTTAGACCCCACTCCATGTAATCAACCGCGCCAAAATAAAAGGGCCTCCAAGTTCCAACCACAGCTGTCGGTTTGGGCTCTCTCTCTCTCTCTCTCTCTCTGACTCACTCACACGCTCTCTCTCTCTCACACACACACGCACGCACTAGTATAATAATATGAGGTATTCAAGTGACAAGGCCGATAAGCTCTCATGGCTTATTTTCTATCATTATGCTCTTGTATTTTATGTTTGTGTGTGTGCGTGAAAGTTTAAGATTCCTATCATTATGAGAAGCTAGAAGATTTTAAGGCGCCAAAATTTATATCCAGTGACCAATCAAGGAATGACTTTTATTGTCGGGTCCACCATATGCATGATAATGTCGGAGGTACAGACCCCACCTGTGACAGCCATCTTGCTAGATCTTTTGCTGGATAGCGCCAGCTGTAGGAACGAGGTCCCATTCTAAAAATAGGCCTGCTTTTTTGCTGGCTCTAGTACATTTAAAAAAAAAAAGAAAAAAAAAAGAAAAATAGCAGTGTGTTTTGATGCGTTCCAAACGCCATAGCAAATTGGAACGACCGAGGTACAACCCTTCTATAACATACTTGCCTTAGTCCCTAACCTTTCGGCGTTGTTTTTATGATACCAACCATGCCTATCTCAGAAAATCGTACGGGGACTTGTCTTGTGTCAGTCTTTATTGGTAAGGATGGTAGGCACTCCTACAAATCAATATACAGTGTGATAAGCCCAAATCTTTCTTTCTTAGTTAAAATCTCATGATGATTCAGCATTTTGTATGACAATTTGGAAGCATTCTCCTTTTTTTTTTTTTTTTTTTCGTTAACCTAGTTTCATGGTGTAGTCTGCTTAATAGTTGCAGTAAATGATTAAAAAGTTGCTGTTTTACACACCAAATCAAATGTCAGGAATCAAGATGCACATAATACATAAACTTTTTGAGAATTATATTAGTATCTGACTTTTCACAAGCAATACATCAAATGCATACATGTAACGAGTTGCCATCGTGCAAATATATGCGTCTTTCATTGTTTTAACCATAAATGGTTATTTTATGTTTGTTGCGGTCATGTTATTAGAGTTGTGCAACCTTGGTTTGTATGATAAGTAGAACTCAAAACAACAGGCCTCTCACTAAATAACAGTCAACCCTTCTCTAGAATATTTTATAATTTGAGTTCTAATATACTAATAATAATTATGAGATATCTATTTACTTATGTATTTGTTCCAGTGACAACCCCATTCTAGCTGGCTTTAACTAAAAGGGGTTAATAACAAGAAAGAAACCGTTCCCTAGGCAGGAAACTGATGTTCAAAAGGCACCCATAACCACAGATGCACAGAAAAACAGGAATAAAATATCCAAATTGGGAAAATATACAGAGCATGCGCTGTAAAGATCCAGATGGGTACTTTGACTACAAAAACATTTCGAGGCTATGACCTATGTGTGACACAAAAAGAATGGGGCCCTAAAAACTATCATGAAGGCATTAGGATCCTTAGTCCCTCCCTATCAATGATTGGCCACTTTAACGCCCCTCTTCTTGCTGTCCTCGTTGATATGAGACAACATCCATCCATGAGAGCAACATAACCGCCTAACAAGTTTGGCTAGAAACAGCCAAATCCCGAGATTACGTGTATTTCATCAACCAAACACAGTTTGTATCCTTGGTAAGAGTGTCCCTCACGCATGATCCCCGCCAAGAGGGCAAATCATCCTGTGCAAGTGGGCAAAGGATCAAGGACTCACAGCAAGAAGAACAGGGGCATGTAATCTAAAAAAACATGCACACTGCAAGCGCTCAAAAAGAGCTTGCCATTTTAAATAAATTGATGGAGGTCTTTTGGAAGATTGACGATATCTGAGGTACAGACGAGAAAATGCATCTTTTATCTTGTTTGCACTACAATAGCTCCTAATGGAGATTGTGCAGATGGGATAACTTCTAACAACAGCTCCTAATGGAGATTGTACAAATGGGATAAGTTGTAAGACATAGGTAGAATTAACCATCCACCCGCTATTAATAATAGATGTGGATGTTGGAGAGCAAGGGATGCTAAAACCATGTAGATCAATCTATCATGTCATTTCCAAAGTGCATCTTTAACAAACCTAACATCAAAGGCTTTTTTTCTCAGTTATGAATCAATTTGTTTATCAACTATATACAATTCAAAATTTTCAGCTTGATTGGATGCTTCAACACAAGCCTTGACATTCTCAACTCTGTAAGATATTATCATTCTATTCAAATACAAAATAACAAATCACAGATTGACCAAAATTGTGTGTATGCATTGAAATCATCACAAAAGGTACTGACTTCTGACAGTATCACGGCCACCCATGAGGCAATTATCTCTTGGCAGTAGATATGCAAATACTCGTGTATGAAACTATCAGGGAGAATAAAAATGACCAAGCATTCTGTGTGAAATGAATGCTTTCTGACAGGTAGGTGTATTACTCGCACCTCTATGGCCAAAATGAGCTAACTGTGAAGCACCATTTGAGTAGCATACTCTCTAAATATTTAGCTCCATATCTACCTCTACCACAGATATCCAATACTCTTTAACCAAAAAAAAAAGATATCCAATCCATCTCATGCATATAAAGTTTACTGCATCCACAAACATATGGATTCTGGTAGAGTATGTGCAAACTTCCTACATAATAAAATCACCTTTTAATGTTATTAGTCCTAATATCAGGTTAACAGGTTTCCTGTCCTAATAAGGTGTGTGCAAAATATTATATAAATGGACAGTGAATTGTTGGTTAATGATACAGTTTGTTATACTCTAATCAGAATTATTTTCCAATGTTTGTTCCAGACAAGAAAAAACTTTCGATATCCTATAAATTTTTATCTGAAGACAGGAAAAACAGGCATAGAAAAAACAAACAAATAAATAGGTCAGCATAAAGGCAAAAATGATAATTAAGTCATGATAGAGAACTCTTACAGTAACTCATTTAGCAGAGTGTCCTGTGTATAAGTCGCAGGTTAGAGTTGTTCGCACCTACTCCAAATGTTGTCAGGCTTGCACCAGAGAATTTCCAGCTGATCCTGTCCAAGAGAATGAACAAAAATCCAACACAGCTAATCTATCTTCTAAACACCTGAACCTATCATGTAATATATTGAAATACTTTCAAGTAGTGACATTTCATGTCAATCTTCATGATTGAAGGGACTATTACTATCTGTGGAGTATAAATGGCTTCCTACAAGCAGGATGTCTCTCTACTTCCGAAGCTATTGCTACTACCAAGATCTTTTGCTGCAGGACAATCCTCTTTCACTTTCTTTGGCTAACCCTCCTCCGTAATTGCTCATCGAATTCAAGTGGAGAGGAAAAGCTTGTATACCACAGGCTCTGTCTAGCAAGCATTCTAAACACCATTGATTGAATTTTCTCAAAATTTCAATATTGGTCTTTATACAAATTCCATCATCATTTCTTAGCTTTCTAGACATAGTGGTAAAAAAATCCTTATGCACAAGGTCTGCCATACCAATTAGTATTGACACATACCGGTAAGATACTAGAATGGTACTAAGTTTCTATTCGATATGAACTGAACCTGTTCAAACTGACTCATACCGCCTAGTACCAAATGGCTAAAAATGAAAAAAGAATGGCACCCTAACTTGGTACGGGGTGCACACCGTTCCGTACCATATCTATCCGTATTATACTAAACCAATAATGTACTAAGGTCACGGTACCAATTTTACAGACTTTGCTAATGCATCTCCAATAGCTTCACTTAACTTTTCCTTCCAGAGCACCAATTATTTATTATTTATGGACTACAATGTAAATGCAAACACAAAAATATATAAATCATCCAAAGTCTACTTCATACAAAATAGAAAAGCACTTTCCAATCATTGCTTTATACAATTTTTTTCCCAAAACCTTTGCTTATTGTCAAATTCGTCTCCTCTTTTTTTTTTTTTTAATCCTTCAACATATTTAGGAGACCTTTGTGGCCTCTTTTATTCTTTTGTTTTCTTTTCTTCTTTTTGGAGAGGGGGGGGGGGGGGGGGTGTTAAACACAAGAGGAAGCCCCTCAATAGCATCCTTGAAAAATAATTCTAGAAGCATCAGCATTTACAAGCAGCAGTAAATTACTAGGGAAGTTAGAATTCTAGAAGCATGGGGCAGCAAGGGAGGTAGCTGTATTAGAAAGAATGTTGGTTGGTTGGTTTCCTCTGTGCATAATAACAGAAACCTGGAACTGACCAGTATGTGGCTTACCATGCACATGGTGCATTCCCCACACTTATTTATAATGTGCAATAATAACTGAAAACATGATACTGGTTTGTTCTTTCTTACTGTTCGAAAGCGACATGGCAAAAGGTGTTTGATTTGCTAAACATGGTTAGATCCACCAGAAAACTGAGAAAACTACCTTGTTGACTCCCTTGACAATTCCTTCCATCATAATGCCTCCTAAAGGTGAGATACAAATCAAATAATCTTGCACACACAGCACACATGTTGATATGCAGCTTTTTCCAGAAAACTACATGTTGTGAGAAATCTGGGGTTCATAATCAAATACAAAACATGATTAGAATCAAGCAGCAAGTGGAAGAAGGTATACGCGGAAAAAAGGTATGAAAAATTGCCAGCCCCTACTAAACTAGGCCATGTCAAGTTTGCTTACAGTAATCTTGAGATTGCAGCAGCACAATACTTCCCACAGTATACCAGACCAAGTCTTGTGGATTTGTTGCCCAGTTATAACTGCCAAAGTTACTTATTTGAACATATTTCAAGGGAACAGAAATGATATGGTTGGAAACAGATTATAAAAGCATGTGATAAACATCTGTGGTGGTGGCGCATGTGTACATGTGCATGTGTGTGCACGCGCATGCATGTGCATGTGTGAGCCCTATTATATTCTGTTAAATGAGACTCTTCTGGCATCCAATTCAATTAAATACAATAAGTTTGGAGGAAGCCAATTGGACCAGGATGAAGCTTGCGCAGAGGAGGCGCTCCAATTTGCTAGCAAGTCCATCGGCTGATTCCTCTCTTGGTGGATGTGTTTTGCCGAAAACTCAGTTAGAGAGGAGGAAATATTCCATAACTCCCTTAGGAAGATCTGTTGAAGCACCCTTGTTTATCCAAGAACGACAGTGCTGGAATCACCCTTCCTGATAATTCTGTTGACCTGTAAGTAACATGTAGCGTATGATAGTCCATTGATGACAGCAGTGAGCTCGACAATGCGAGCTGAAGTTGACTTAATAGCTGCTGCAGCAGCATAAAGAACTCTTCCATGGAAGTCGGTGATGAAGAATATAATGCCAGCTCCATGCTGACGAATGGAACTATTAAAGTCAACTTCACATATCCAGGTTGGTAGGGCTCCTAGCAAATGAGTTGAGAAGAGGTGAAAGTGCAAACCTCCATCAGGTTGGAGTCCCAGAGGCCAGAACAGTGAGAGGAGACCTGTCAGTCCTTGTTCAGAAATTAATCAGCGTGTGATGTGGCATAGCTGATCTAAGGATGCTGATTGGATTAGTTCGCACTTTAAATACCTTGGAAGGACTCTTATGTTTCTGACTCCATATGCTTCATAAGACAGTTGTCCTTCAGCTGTTAGCTGCTGCAACACCTTGGGAGATGGTGATTGCTTCAGACCATGAGTAGGTGGTAAGAGGAGTGAGACCAGACCTTATCAACTTAAGTGCAGGTGGAGACCAAATGATCCATTTCAGTATCACCATGGCATCTCTTGCTGGTAGCATAACTTGAAGAAGAATATTAATTACAATCATCCTTGGAAGAAAAAGAATTCTGATGGAGAAAATGGAAATACGTTAATTGATTGGAGATTATATAAGCCAGGTAGCTCAAACATTGGTGACCTTAGGTGACATGAAGAACTAACCATGCAGAATAGTGAATCATTTCCAGAAGGTGTTAATAATGATGACACAAGCTTAAAAGGAAAATATCTACAACCCTTTAACATATTTCAATAATATAATATCTTTTTTGGGGCTAATAATTTCTGTAATATTAGCATCTAGGTCTACAAAATCAGTGCTATGAACCACACCGGTACATCACTAATTTGGTATAAATTTGTATCGTGTACCTTGAACCAAGTCAAGATGCCATTTTTTTTTTCTCACTTTCAATCATAGTACTATTCAAAATGAGTGGCACAAGTTGGTACCGAGCAGTATAGGACAATTCCACTTGGTTTGGACAAATTTAGTTCATATTGAGTCAAACTTCAATACCACATTAAGCCGGACTGTTGTGATGGGCTGCAATCGAATTGAAGACATGATGGACGTGTGCTCGAAAGGAAAGATCACGATGGGCTTGTGTGTGAAAGGCAAGATTGCGATGATGAGTTATAGATGCAGAGAAAGATTGGCCAAATTTGGGGCTCCGATGTGATATTGTTAATGCAACGAGTGTGAGAGACTCCTCTTGATGCGATCTTCATAGATGCACCAAGGTGTGAATGATGGGCAAGTAGGCCGAGCTCGTGGATGATGCGCAAAGGCCTTAATCCAATGCTTGAAGGTAAAATCAGCCAATCAACAACACAACATAATGAAGCTCTCTACATCATCCACATCTGATGCAGAAGGATTAAGAAAAGATCTGTTAGAGCCTAGGCGCATGGCACTACGTCAGGCAGGTGCCTTGAAGAAATGAGATGCAAGAATATCAACATACAAATAATAACGAATAGATAACTCTAAACGCATTTAACAATGAATCATCAATTTATGAACACAGGCACGAATACAAATTCTAATGCATTAAGTAAGATTCTATACAATTATCTGTTTTTGATGAACAGAAAGATAGCTGCTGCTGCTGCAGCTAAGGAGGAGGAGGAGGAGGAGGAGGAGGAGGAGGAGCTACTTTCTTATCAACAAGAGCTGGACAATGGCCTCAAATCATAATTTGCTTGTACATAGCTTTAGGCAAAAAAAAGCTTGAAAATAGCACTAAATTGAGGCTAGATAAAGTAGTAGAAAAACACCTGCAAACTTGACAGATTATTATAAATAACTATTGTAGGTTTCAATGAGAGTCCGGATGTTTAATGCACCTGTAGATGCAACATGTGATGCCAACACTTGTCATCACTCCAAAATAAATAAATAAATAAGATATAACACTCCAAGATTCAGCACTTTAGCCAAAGCAAGCATGATGTACGAATGAATGAATGCAGTGCCACAAAGGTAAAATAGTTTAAGATATATCACATCCAACCATCCAAGAATCGTCAGTTTCAGAGCTCCAATATTCATAAAAAAAAAAAAAAAAAAAAAAAAATTAACTCTGAAGTTAACACTTTGATCTTTTAAATTGCATATCAGAAGCTCCTCCCACTTATAAATTTAAATCAGGCATATTCCTACTTATAAATCTTAAACTATTTTTGAATCATCATGAGAGTGTGGTAGGCACCAAAATCAACTCTTACCTTGTAATCATGAAACTGGATACATGTTTATAGCTCTTCTGAATACAGCATGAAGTAAGACAACAGCACATAAATCATGCGAGTTGAAGTGTTGAACAACATTTTAGCTATGATAGAAGGTAAGAGGAGATAAGCAATATAAAAGAAGATCAGATCAATGTAATGCACAGTCAAATTTTTTTTTTTTTTTTTAAAAAAGAGAAGCAAAGTTTTAAAGCAGAACGTACTCACCCTACCGGCTAGAATTAGTTCATAAAATGATGCAACAATCAAACATAAAACTGACATTGTATGGTTCATTCTGTGTTTGTAATGCATCAGAATTCACCAGTAAGCATACTTTTCCTTCACAACACTCATATCATTTCTGATAAAAACAACAAATAATGCATTAGGACAAAGAGTTTGATAATCTGTTTGATCATGCTTGTATATTGAAGAATTATGAAGTAATATACAATGTAACATCCAATAAAGTGATAATGGCAGATGTCATGTGGGAGGTGGTGTTGCGGTAAACTAACAAGATTTTTTTTTTTTTTTTTTAAACTTACATGATTTTATCACTGCAAAATCGTACTAGGTTATATGATGCAAGAATCGTTTCGTTACATATTATCTCACTGAACTTAAACTTCTGACACCTTGCGGCAATTTTTGATTTAGCTAAGCAAGCACTTGAACATGAACCAGCATAAATGCTACAATTGATAATTGAAGAATTTCATGTGCCATGCCTTTTATAAGACGATATGGGTCAATTTTGATTTAAGTATCTCTCATGGAGAGACGACAATCCTAAATTAATTGAATGAAAGAAAGTATTCATAAAGCAGGTGCTAAGTAGATAGAGTCATATTTATCTTCATTAAGTCAATGCATATTTTGTTAGACGAAAGATAATTTTAAAAGTGCAAATCACAAACTCATAATTATTCTAATATTTCAGAGTATTCATTGCACAACAGAGTTTCATGAAGTATAACAATAATTATGTAGAGCAAATGGCCAAAAAAAAGAATATCTACATTCCAGCCTGATGATACCTTATTAGAAAGACTAATTTAAATTCTATAAGGAATATTTGATGTCTAAAGGCTACCAATTACAGGTTCAGAAATGAAGTTGTGATATATCAACTTTTCAATCATATAAGCACCAAGAGGGAAAACAAGCAGAGCAAGAGCATGGTTTACAAACCTTGGAATTTTCTTTTGGATCGTTCACAACTCGTATCATGGATTTCATAGAAATTACATGAAAAACCAAAAGAAATCGTCAGAAAGGCACTAGCTTTAATATGACAATATCAATGACTTGAAGGACTGAAGTAATTGCAAATATCTGTGTTGAAGTTAGGAAGTCATAGAATTTTCAAGAAAACTAAAAAGAAATGATCAAGACAGGTACTGCCTGAAACATCAATGACTTACAGGACTGAAATAATTGCAAGTATCTATCGTGAAGCTAGGAGATCATATAAATTTCAACAAATCCCAAAAGAAACTATCAGAGGCATACTTGCTTTAAGATTACAATATCGATGATTTGTGGGACTGAATTCTGAAGTAATAGCAAATAACTGTGGGAAAACATAGAAATTTCAAGAAAACCCAAAAGAAACCAGCAAAGGGATACTAGCTTTAAGATGATAATATTAATAACTTTATAGGACCGAAATAATTGCAAATATGTGTGTCGAAGTTAGAAAATCGTAAAAAAGTTCAAGAAAACTTATAGATAGCATCAAAGTAATTCGAGAGACCAACACGTCTGTCGAACTCTATTGACCTCTGATTCGAAAATCAAGAAGGAGAGAAAAGAAACGAGGAACAGAGACACAAAATGTTAAATTCTAACGGATTATTACGGGCAACCTTCCATAGAATAAATCTAATGGCGGTCGTCGGATTCTTGGAAGAAAGGAAAGAAGTAAGTTCTTGAAAGAAAACCTCTAATCAAAATCAAGAAACAAATAAATTCTGCCAGAATAATACCTTAGAGTTCTTTCAAGATTTGGTGCGGCTGGAGTTTTCGAGGAAGAGAAATTGGGGGAGTTCCGAGCGATGAAGACGAGAGTACTGGCTGGCCAAGAATGGCGTTATCGTGGCCGATCGAAGCCGCCAGAGGAGAAGAGATGACGCCTTCTTCGATCAAAGCCGCCGAAACGGAGAAGAGGAGACGACTTCTTCTATCAAAGCCGCCGGAGTAAGAGACGACGCCTTCGTCGCCCCTCCTCCCCCCGAGGCGGAGCAGGGAATGCGAAAGGGGAGAGCAGCGAGTTTAACGGGACCCAACGGACGATCATAAGGGAACGTCGGTATTTGTAAGGGGCAAGGCGGTTCGCGGTTTGAATCTAACCGGGACAAAAGGTTGAGCCGGGTTCAAATATATTGAAATAGACCTAATTCTAACCGGCTTGAGTCGGGTCGCTGCTTGAGCCGGTTAAGCATAAACCTTCGGTTCGGCCACCATCATTTTTATTTACTTTTAACTTACCTAGCTTCCATTGAAGGTCTAAATCTTTGTGTGACTAGCTCTCAAATTTAGACTTCAAATTAAAAAAAAAAATTATTAGTAATAATTGCTGCTTCTGTGCTAAGCTAGTTAAATTGATATCTTATTTGTTACTTTTTTTTTATCTTTTCTTTTTTTTTTTTGTAATAGCCTCCTTTAGACTTAAGATTCAAGCCTGATATGATCATCATGGAGAACAAGACTCATTACACATCAGTGAAAGCTTGCTTCGGATAAATTAGCAATGTGCATGTCCTAGTATATTTGAAAGAAAAAGAAGCTCTAGACTCTTCTCCTCTAAATTATTCTCTTTACCCTCCTTATCCCTATTACAATCAAAAACAAAATTTATCCTAGCTTCCAAGTAGGTTTTCAAGGGCACGTAAGACAATGAAGTCCATTGTCCATGTTTTGTAGATTTAATAAATCATCTTATATTTTATGCAATTTTTTAAAAAAAATTTTAGCTAACCAACTAGTTGAAATTAAGATTTTTATTGTTATTATTATACTTATATTCTTTTATGATTCCTTGAGGCTCTGCAGATGGAGAAGTAGATCAGATGTCCAAACAAATTTTTTCTCCATCAGGATGTCAACTGTTATTCATCAAAATCTTTATATGCATGTGGAAAGGGGGAAGTAGCAAAGAAGAAGAAAAGAAGGGATTTTGTGCACTGAGGAAAGTTTTGGAGTTCATCAAGCTCAAGTTTTTGAGATAATTCGATAGAAAGATATTTCACATTATTCTTTAGATTTAAAAATAATGAATTCCTTAGCTATGAAGAATCTAATTCTTACAAAGACAATAATAACAATAAAGCTTGAATCCCAAACCAACTACGGAATAGATTCATATTCATATGATTAGACTACAGTTTTATACTAATCATCAATTTACTGTAACTCTTCTTTTTTATTTAAATTTGTGGCTCGTTATGCATGAAAATTTTATACCACGCAAAGTTCTCTAAAATATCTAATTCCTCCTACCTCGATTTGACTCCACACCTTAGTCTCTCACCAGCAGATGCACAACTTATCAATATATATTTTGTCCTAGTTCAGACGGCTGAATACATTATATTTAGATAAGAAATGCTCTGTAATTAGAGGGAGAAAAGAGCAGCTAATGAGTAAGCAAGATTGCAACGATCGAGGGATCCAAGAAAGAGATTATATGTGAATATTGTTTTTTTTTCTTCCTAACTTTATCCCTGTCTTAATGTAACTTAATTTCAAAATCGACCTTATCCCAATGGATAAGCTATGCAGTCATCAAAACAAGCCTTGATACTAGACTATCCCTGAATGTGAATCACCCGGAATAATTATTTTCCGCTGAATTGAAAAATAGCGAGCATACAGCATTAACATGAGATTTGACATGATCCATTGACATCGGGAGACATTCTAAAACTCCTTATTCGCAGGAAGATGAGCTCATTGCGTGCCACAAGCGTAAAAAGATCTAAATGGTGCACATATTACCATGTAAGCAATGCTATGGGTTCCCTTTGTGCCTTTGCTAGACCTCTGCAAGTGATCTTACCATATAAGCCAACCTTCGGAATGACCCTATCATGGCTGCAAGATGGGACTCTTAAAACGAACATTTGTTCTCCATGCCATCCTATAAATATGGTTCATCATCATCCAATATCTAAGATGGTTTTTTGGCACAATATCAAGGCATCATAAATTTACTTTTCAATACTCTGTTTTGACTGCCTATGTACAAGCTTATTTTTTCAATGATACAAGTAGAAATTGAAGGACGAGTTGTATAAAATATTCACAGTCGTTTGCATTAAAAAATTAAAGATATAAGTGCGTCAGAATTGTATAAGCGTATGTTTCTCTTGATTGGAGAATGATTAGGCTGCAAAATAATTGCAGTGTTTGGATTTTAATCGGACAATTTGCATACCTGATCCATGGTTTTTTTTTTTCAGTGTTAATCAAATTTTGCGTATCTATATACAAAACTTTGATGGGGCTGAGAATGTGTTTTGACCATTTGAAGTTGATCTCTATTACTCCAATATTAATGTCCACAAAACCAAATGCACTTGGGGATCTGGGGTCTTATCATTTCCATCCAATCTCCCAGCTCTAATTTGGTGTAGGTTGATACATGTTAGCCCACTCCTAGTCACGCAATGAGGATAAGAACAAAGAATGAATAGGACATTGATGATAAGAGGTTTGGATCATAATGCTTGGGTGCTCTTTGGAATAAGAATATTTAGATTCCTATATATATATACATATGCTTTATTTCGAAAAATAAATTTTTTTAAGAATCAAAAATTAATATTTTTTTTATTAATTTTTTATTTTTAAAATTGAGTGTAAATAAGATTTTTGAAAATAGTTTGCCAAGTTAGGAATTTTAAATGCTGATCAATTCACTCAAAAATCTATATGAAAGTATTCATTTCAAACAGCCCTCTTAAATTAGGAAATTGGGGTTTTGCCATTGAAACAATTTGACAAGAGTCTACTTCAACCTTCTAATCTCCCAGCTCTAGGTTGGTATAGGTTTACAAATGTTAGCCCACTCCTAGTCACGGAACAAGAATAAGAAATAGAATGAACAGGGCATTTGTGAGAAGACGTGTGGATCACGATGCGTTGGTGTTAAATTTTAATTTTAATTTTTTAATTTTTAAAATTAAATAAAAATAAGATTTTTAAAAATAATTTATCATAATTCACATATTAAAATTTCAAACGCCTTCGATTTATTCAAAAATCTGGATGAGAGTATTCACACCAAATAACCCTTAAATTAGGGCATTGGGGGGTTTTGTCATTGCGAAATTTGAAAAATAGTTTACTTCAACCATCCACTCCCGGTCACGGAACCAGGAAAAGAACAACAAGGGATTACAATGCCTGATGCTGTTTGGAATAAGAAGGTTAGATTCCTATAGGTATATGCTTTATTTTTGAGAATAAAAAATCTTTGAGAATCAAAATTAATCCTCCTCTCTTGTTAATATTTTATTTTTTAAAAATTAAATATAATTAAGATTTTCAGAAATAATTCATTATACCTTGTTCTGAAGTTTCAAATGCCGAACAGTTTACTCAAAAAATCTGTACGAAGATATCCACCCCCAGACCCCAAACAACCTCTAACTTGCAACGAAAGCACACCAAGTTCTACGCTGCTCTTACAATTCAGCGGCAAGACTAACGCAGCTCACTTAGCCGTTCAGATTTCAGGATTTCTCAGAGACAATTCTTGCACAAAAGAAATCCAAGCTCCGTGAACACGAATCGAGCCAGAGCGTGCCTGCCGATTAGCCTCCACAGGAAAATCAATAGGGTACGGAGCGGTCATCGAGGAGAAGCCAACTCCTGGTAAGTCCGCTCACCAGACGCCCCCAATAGATACCATGCCACTGTTATCCCTTTCCACTCACGAAATAACATGACACCCAAAAAGCAAACCAGGAAGCAAGCCTCGCCCAAGAAGGAGTCTCGTTGGAAACCAAACAATGAAGCGATCGCTTAAAAGAGTAAGCGTACAGAAACCACAGCATGTGCGGTGTCGGCTAAAGAAAATTTATTAGCTTGATGACTCATCGAAGATGAAGTATCGGCATAAACAAGTAAGGTTCAGAACACTTAAAAGACTAAAATAATGATATAAAGCATTGAGAGCCATTTTCAGGCTTAAAAGCTCCCAAGATACTAAAGAACATATCAAAACTATCTCTCTCACAAAATAGATGAAGTAGAATAAATGGAAATTTTGGTGCAATGATCAAATTACAAACTATTAAGATTAATTTCACAAAAAAAAAAAAAAAATCAAAAATAACATTACTTTCCACGATTAAGCATGTCCTTGTACCTCAGGATAGAATCGAGCCGCTGAAGCTTGAGCTGCTGCTTGAACCGGTTAATGAAATCGTCCGCCCTAGCGTCCACCTCCAATTCCTCATCCACAATCACCTCGCGGGCGCGGGCCCTCGCCGCTGCCGCCGGCCGCCGCACGATCTCCGCCTCTTCGAAGTGCGCGAACGCGGAATTCTCGCTCGCCGACTTCTTCATCCGCCCCGCCAGGTTCCTCTCCTTCTCCTCCGCTGGCACCTCCCGCGGGTCCGACTGGCTCCGGCTGAAGTGGTGCTTCTCCCCGCCGGCCGAGGCATCGGGTGCCTCCGGCGGCTCCGATTGGGGGGCGGGAGGGGAGGGAAGGGCGGCGTCGAGGGGGAAATCGCCGGATCGGAAGCGGTAGAGGCCGATGGAGCGGAGGCGTTCGAGGACGGCGGAGGGGCCGCGGGAGATGGGACGGGGGTCGTCGTCGTCGTCGCCGCGGCGGCGGGAACGGAGGGTCTTGGAGGTGAGGGCGATGGTGCCGATGACAAGATTGAGGAGCAGGAAGAGGACGGCGGGGGAGAACCAGCCACGGACGGAGGGCCACAACGACGACCACGATGCTTCCATCATCATCATCGCTGAGACGTGGAGCACCGGAGAGGGGAAGGAGCGAGCTAAGGAGAGGGCAAGCAGTGGGAGAGCCGGGAGCGAACTTTAATAAAGATAAATAGTCTGGTAGCTGAGGCACGTGGCTAAGAGTTTATGGCTCTCACATGGGGTTAAAAACGAAAGAGGAAGGAACGGTGCAAGGTGCGAAGGTCTTTGTTTTAAATAATTATTTTTCTTTGGCCTTTGTATTTGACAGGCGGACTTCCTTGGCCGCCTGCCCCATGCCATGCCACGTGGTTTCACGGGGGCGCAACGCTTGGCTGACCGCGGATGTTCAAGTCGGAGCTATATCAGTCCATCTTCGTCGTTCGAGTAGATGCTACGCTTAGTTTTAAATAATAGTTTTATTTTTAAAAGATTCTACAATGCCTCCCATATATATATATATATATAAATCTGGGCCGTTGGACCTCAAAAGAACGGTCCAGGTGACACCATCGCAACCGGTTGCGGCCTTGCGGGCGAGTATGTTGCAGGTGTTCACTGGCTGGTGCACTTAAATGGTTTATGATATAAACAAGAAAAAAAATTAAGGATAAATAGGAATAGCGATTCAAAAAAAAGTAGTTCAAATTGATTTTTTTTTTTTAAAAAAAAAAATCAACTGTTAAATCCAATGACTTTCTTAGGTACGATTAATGTTGATTTAACCGGTAACAAATCGTCTGCTATCAAAAGGGATGGTTAGGATTTCAACACTAATCCTCACATAAGTAAACAAAATTTAAAATATATATATATATATATATTGTCCTTCATTTTAGTACAAATATCTAGCATTTATCTACTCTCGCTCCACGACCTGAACCTCAATGCTTGCATTTGAATTTTTTATTAAAAATATATCTAACCGATTTTTTTTTGTTTGTTTGAAATGAAAATGTATTTGATTAGCAGTAAAGTATAACCATTATTGCTTGCCCTTGTACTTAGTAGTATTGGTTTATATAAATAGTTTTGGATTTTGTTTGAACGCGGACTCGCAAAATTGGGACAAATCGAAGAGGATAACTGTCTGGACCAGGAGAAAGGATAGGGTGTGCATTTCAAAGTATGAGAACACGTTGGTCAAATTTGGTGTAACAGGGGAGGGGAGGGAATTGCGAAAGTGGTTGAACAAGACCTGTCACACGGCTGCTGCATCGAAGGAGCGTGAGCTTATGGCGTTTGAATTGTGCCACTAAGACTGAAAAGGATAATTATTTTATGTAGGTTCTATTGATAAAATTTATTTATATTCCATCGGGCGGTCCATTTGGGAAGTTTCGAGCTACCTGGTGGAGTTAGATGCCACCGCCGTCCGAACAGTAGTCTAATCATAGCAATCCATACATAAAATAATAAAAAAAAAATTAAGATACCAAACCAGAAGAATAATTTTTAAGAATTAAGATTAGCATCTATCATGACTAGTAAATAGTAAATACTGACCCATTTCAATAGTGTTTATACCATTGCCTAGCATAACGTAAAGTAAAACTTGAGATTATTCATGCATCCAAATAATAGATAATTTGCTTGGAATAGCTATCACTTTCTAACCAGTATACTGCATCATTTTCAGCTCATTGTGAGCTGACCGTTGTGTTGTGAAAGCCATCCATCCGACATCAATACGAGGGACCGATAGGATGACATAAAAAACCTTATGCTTAGATTTTTTTTATTTTTTATTTTTTCCTTCCCTTACTTTTTTCTTTTTTTTTTTTTTTTAAATCCCCTTGTAACAGGGACTGCTGTACAGGAACGATAAATCTAAATTTACACTCCCACTTAAGGGCCTCGTATTTATATTTGTAGTTGACGCCCTCACTATGCGTAAACTAAGCCTGAGAAGCCAATAAAGTGGGGATGAAATTAACGAGGATGATGAAAAGGAGAGAGATGATGCAGTCCGTAAAAAAACACAATTGTCTTAACCAAGATTTCTAAAAGAACAAAGAAAAAGAGCAAAGGGTGCCTGAGGATTTCTAGCAAAAGCCCCCTCTGATACAAGCCAGTGAGGGAAAAATGAAGATAGCCATGAACTTTTTGTTTAGGAGAATAGAAAGGAAAAGAAGAGATGGGGACCAATCCATATGAAAGAGTGCTTAGTCTTACCTAAGCTTGATGGTTTGGTATGATGAAAAAGTGACCTCTCCCTAGCTTGAGATGAACCTCCATCCTTAATTGGTGTTTATATTCGATGACAAGACTAAGCAGCTCATCACATACTTTGTCATAAGGGATCCACTTCTTTTATTATATGCTTGTTGCTCTGCATTGTCTACCAATTTGCAAGCTATGGATTTCTACCTTAAGGGGGTCAATATACATATAATCTTGCAATGCTCTAGCGAAGCTCCATTGTGACCTAACTGAAAGCTAATTGGAGACTAATAATTTATGCCTTATCACATACTCTCCACTCAAAGGGTTAAGTTAGCCTACTTAAGTAAAGGAATAGTCTGGATACTTTGAGCGTTAATCTATAGGTTTTTCATCCAAGGTAGGCTCGTGGTTTCTTGAGTGGTTGGAAAAGTTCGTAATGGATTGTTTATCTCTTTGGCTACCCTTAGCCTATAGGGAGATACAATTCCCAAGCAAGGGCCCTTAAAGGAGTTAACCTTGCCCAAATCATCGCAACCCTAATGTTGATCTATTAAGGTCGTCAGAGTATAGGGGCATCAGGATGCCTCTTTTTCAAAATTCCCACATTAGAGGGAATGGACGCTTAGGCCCTTCAGACGCAACCTGTGGTCTCTTTGATCTCCGGACATGACGTCTACTTAATGATTGCATCGCATTCAATGTCCTTGAATTCACATCACTTTTCGAGGTGTTTAATTGGGCTTGATCTTTGTGCACCCTTACCTCATCCCATGGGATCGCAACATCTATACTCAGGGTGCTTATCTGTTTGTCTGGTCCATCGATTAGCAACCGTTTGAGTTTTTTAAAGGTTGTCCAGTTCGTTCCTCTTTCCTCGTTCCGCCTTCTTTCTCTAATCCTTTCTCTACATCTTCTACTCCTCCTTTTTAGTGTTCACCTTGGCCAAGGTATCTTTCTATTCCCTTTGCCATGGAGTCTTCTCATTGCCCTTTTAGAGCTCTAAACTAGTCTTCCTTGATTTTCGAGGACTACCTGAAGAAGCTTAATGATTAGTATAGGATTCTATTAAAGATGACCCTTATGGCCCTTTCAGTGTAAGATTCGACTTAGGAGTCTCCCTTTGGCTGCCTAAGCATCTATGTGAATGCGATGGCTATGGTCTTAGAGTTTCTATTCATGAATCTCTTTTGAATGCTTATTAACAATTCTAAATTTTTCTATCCCAATTAGTCTTGTACTCTTAACATCTCTTAAGCCCTGTTTGGCAGAGCTATTGATAGTAGAACTTTTAAAAATAGAATTTTTAAAATAGAGTTTTTATAAAAAGCTATTTATTATTTGATAACTACATTTTGAGCTAATTCTATTTAGCCCTCCTTAACTATAGGGTATACGTACTTTTCTTTTTAAACTAAAAAATTTTGCAATCAACCCATAATTTTAATTTTAGTTGTAATTGACCCTCGCTATCTAAGTCTGAGGTTAAAATAAATAGAAAAGTAAAGAAATGAAAGAGGTGATGTGACCTAATAAAGAAAGCTCGAGTGTCCCAACTAAGTTTCTGCATAGACCTTCTCTTTTGAGGGAAGAGAATGGAGAAGAAGAGATAGGGAGCATCCCTAATGAGAGGGAGCTTAGTCTTAGTTAAGCTTGATGGTCTGGTATGGTGGGAAAGATCATTTTTCTTTGGCTCGGGATGAGCCTTCCATCCTTGATTGGCTTCCGTATTTGATGACAAGATCAGTCAACTCGTTCAAATCATGTGCTACATAAACGGTTTACCTTCTGCACCACGTATTTATTGCTGTGGACTACATTCTCTATAAGGAGCGATTAGCTCTAGTAACTTGTCATAGAGTATGCATGTCCTTGCTAGTCGGTTATGTGCTTGTTGGTTATGTGCTTCTGCCTTGAGAAGTTAGTGTGTGTGCAATATTGTGAGAAACCTAGTTGAGCCTAATAATTTATGCTTCATTAGTAGTGAAAAAAATTAATATATACTAGAGTAGATATTAATGGTAGGAAGAGATTACTGTTAAGTCTGATACATATTGCTGATCTGTTTCTATCAATTTAAGCTTTTGGGATTAATTAATTACTTAGCATGATATCAAAGCCAAGACTTGCTGAGGTCATGAGTTCGAATTTAACATATCAATAGCAACCCCCTCGCACCCAAGCAAGATGTATGGTCAATGACTCACTTGATTGTAAACGTACGAGGGGTAGTTCTCTATGATCAAACGATGAACTAGGCCTCTAATCTAGCAAATCCAGTGGTGGCTATAACGATATCATCATTCCTCAATCCATTAACCCTCTGCTTTACATCTCATTAGCAACTCAGATGATGAAGCCAAGTTTGTTAGGATGTTGAACTGTAAGTAGGCCTCAGGAATTAAAGAGGAATTATAGTCGATTTGATTGATAAAATTGAGATGGTCTGCTAAGATTCAATCTATTGGCGAAAGGGTTGCATCGGTTAATTCGGTTTTATCTTCTGTCTTTATTGGTACTTCAAGCTCCTTGTTGGGTCATTAACAGAACTGATGGACTGAGAAGGGACTATTTATGAAAGTATTCGGCCTCCGTTTAGAGTGGATTTTGCGTAGTTAATTGGAATTGTTGATCTTAAAGACTTCGGTGTTGCTTTATGGGAAAAGAGATGGTGGAAACTGTTAAGTAATGGAGATTAGCCAAGGGAAAGAATAATTCAGAGTTATATGGATTCCAGGAGGCTTTCTCCATAGTGGAGGACTGCAGTTGGAGTTTCTTTCTTTTTGGAAAAGGAGTCCTGGCAGCTAAGGATAGTTTTGTTTGTGGTATTTCTTATTGTGCTCGGCAAAGGAGAACATATCAATTTTTTTATGGATGGGTTGGAAATTTGCCTCTATGTGACTGGCTCTATTTTGTCTTTCTAGTGTTCTTGGAGAAGAAGAACTAGTAAAAGTTTTAGGACCAGTTGGGAAAATTTGTCCTTCTTTTATCTGGTTTGTTGGAGGGTTTTCAAACTTCAGGCCAACTTGGGAAGCCTTGCCACTTGAAAAAATCCATAGGCTTTGGAAGTTTTTGGGCTTTGAATGACCCAGAAAATTTTAAGTAAAGTAATGAAGCTCAGAAACCTACGTTTTAAATTTTATTGCTATTACTGTTTTGATTTTTGTTCACCTACTTTTGTTTTCACCACCTTGTAATTTTCACGGCTCCAGCTGGTTTCAGCTTTCAACTGAAATATGACCTTTTCCTCCGATTTTTAACAATGTAATTCTCCCTGGACTCCATCAAATAACTTCAAGAAAATTATACAGAATATGATTCACAAATAAAAGAAACAACCAGGTGTCACCTTGGAAAACATTCAACTACAGATAACAAATTCCCGGCCATAGATTTCTCTAAATCTTTGCAGATCAAAGTCATGAAGATGAATGAACTAAGATTAATAAGAGCTGGGGTGGTGCACTTGCCCCCTCTATTCCATCCTAAATAAATAAAAGTAAAGGAACTAAGATTGTGATGAGAATATAAATGAGTAGAGGATCCATGTATCTAGTTAACATATATATTGGAGAATGTATATCTGCATGCATTGATGCATGAATGTGAATTCTCTAAAAAGTGAAGAAATATTAGACGTTCTATACAAAGGATCAATGCATTACATTTTTTTTAATGAAAATAAATGCATTACATGAAGCATAACTTTAGAAACGCTGGTAATGGATAAAGCGATCGAGTGGTAATGGTAAGAGAAGGTATCGATATATATGATCCATGGGACTCATATGTGATGCTAAAATTATTTAAGAGCTTAATTAAAAATATCCTCTTCGTCCGCATTTGGATCAAATTGGAGAAGAAATTATGTTTGCACATAAACCCCCACCAAAATTATTGATAATTCATCCAAATTTTGAACTATTAGAATAACATTATTTTAAAAATTTCATCTCTAAGTTTAAACTAGCTCAAATGTTTGGAATCCCTGAACTGCTCTAGTTCATAAACCACATCACAACATTTTAACAAAGATATTGTAGATAAGCTTCTAACAAAACCTGCAAACGAATTCATGTTTGAAATGCGAGTAAATTTTTTTTTTTTTTTTTTTTTTTATGTCTTCTAATATAAATTATCATAGTTTCATAAAAATTTTATAAACATATATAATTAACGTGCGTGTAAGAAACTTGGGCCCAACCGCTGCTGATTTCATTTCAGAATCACCATTCGTGAGCCCATGAAAACTTTGCTCCTTATTTGGCTGATGTCGAGCGATTATGTATCCAGACATCACGGCATTCCATCAGCTCACAAACCAGGCGTGAATGCGGTATGCTAATGAACTACTCTGCTTTCTTTTTTTCTTTTTCTTCTTTTGAGTTAACGCAACGTACCTTGAGGGTGATGTCTGCTATTTCGCAATTTGATTGATTAATATATGAGCTATGCTATGAAAGTACATACCACTGGAATATCTGGGACAGATGGAAGCAACCTTTGCTACTTGTACGATGAGTCCTTATTAATATATGACAGCGTAATTCTACTCTCCTTGAATCAAGGCCCAAAGATTTTGTTACTTTCAAAAAAAGTACAAATAGAATTAATGGAATTAGATTGTTTCTCACTCCTTAATATATGAGTAGGCATGATCCACCAAGTTATAGAGATCAGGTTAATAAACTACTTCTAAAGTAAGTTACCGGCATAAAAAAAAATTTACTTTAAATATATCTTAATAAAATATTAAATTTGATTCTCCGATCGAACTTATCTTTTTTTAAGCTCAGTTATTACACCCAAAATCTGAATAGACTTAAGAAGGCTCAATGTGAACCTATAGACCAAATAATTAGGCTCAAACCTTAAAATTTTGCAGGCCAAGCAACAGCCTATGTGCACCCCTAAGTGAGGTATGATTGGCTAAATTTTAGAAGCTAATTTATAGATTACTCCTAAAATAAGTTGCTGATTGATTCTTGTAAATAATACCTTTGTGCATATTTATAATGCTATAGCCATTTTACTCCTATTCAATTTTGGGAAGCGCAATTTTAATAGTTACACTTCGATCTTTTATATATGTCTCTTGTTTCTTTTTTTCGATCAGAGCTATTATGCTACTGGATCATAAAAAATAAGCTTTAATATTTAAATTAGAACAAATGTTAATGACACCAAAAATTAAAAGAAAATAAAATAAACTTATAATATTTAAATTAATTTAATATTTTTTAATATAAAAATTTGGTTAAGCATTTAATGCATTAAATGCATGCAGATTGGCTTTGGCTTCTCTTTTAGTAAGTTTTTTTCTTCCAACCTTTGCTCAGTACTTTTGATCTAATTGTTGAGCGAAAAATAATTTATAATATAAGATTGAAAATACAACATCAACAATAATCAAATAAATTTGTTATTTTCTAATAAAGATACGATGTTGAGCAATTCATAAAAGTCCCATGCACAAAATTGAATCGAATTCTTACTTTAAAGTTCAACACTCTAGTTTGCCGAGAGAATGGACACAGTTTCCCCATGTACAAAAATGTGAGTCAAAGGAGCCGAGGTTATCTCCTTTTCAGCTCTCTACTTCTTCCAAATATAGCTGCTTGAACAACCAACTCTCAACCACAAAAAGTAAATAAAATAAAATAAAAATCCCCACGTTGACTCCTTATTCCTGCATGGTAGTATATGAATATTAATTTAACATCATCAAACTTAGCCTGACCGGACATTATAAATTATTTTGTTAGAACGTGACAGCAAATTTCATGCAAGCCATTGAAGATGTGCACTTAAAAAACAGGGCGTCAAATCTTGACACTGTTGCAATTACTAATTGCTAAAGGTGAACCCAAGGTCATGGGCTTAAAAAAAAAAATGAGCTACAAAAGTTGGCACTGTTGCATCTACTAAAGGTGCATCTATTTGTCCCCATGGAATCACTATCTTTTTTTCCTAAGTGCATGAATTGGTAATGGATGACAAGCCACTGTTCAAGCCCTCCAATTATTTCGAATGATGTAGCTAATTGTACTCACAGATTCATCCCATCTTTCCAACAAAATCAAAGTACATGAATTGGCAATACATGACAAACCCCCTCGTTCTAGTCTTCCAATTATTAAATTAATCATTGGTTATTTAATTGTCTAGATCATGCTCACTTAATTCAAGTATTTGTTTTTTTTTTAAAAAAAAAATTTAAATGTAGATGTTACCATTAGAACAAGCCCCACCATGAATAATAAAACCAGTGACACAAAGCAAACCAAGAAGCCAGATGATAGAACAGAACATGGATTCCCAGCTGGCACATCGGTGGACCCCATGATTAATATGATCAAATTTTCTGAATTAAGAGAGCGTGTGTATTGATCAAAATTATCAAACGCGTTCCAACTTTCCTGCTCAAATTCCAAGTGGAACACGGTAATTAGCAACAACCGACCGGCCCTTAATTCCGCCCGTTAGACGGAGCAAAGGGACAAATATCTCTATCACCGACCGTTGGATCCCAATCAAACGGACGGAGCTCTTGGATTCCGTAATAAATTTCGCCCCGCTCCCTCGTTAAGGCCGGTAACTACCCGGAAATTGAAGCCGCAATCAAACAACGCGAAGAATCTTTCCTCCGCTCGCTTTTCCACTCGTCTAAATCGGAGTGCGACGGCGAGCGTTTTCTTTACCCCTCACCGCCTTTGCTCTCTCGTTCTCCTCCTCCTTCCCACGGAAGCCATGGGGGACCGGGCCTACCCCTCCTCTGACCGTAACGCCATCGGTGCTCGGACCCCCAATGGCAGTGTAGCCACCGCTAACGGCGGCGCCCGCGGACCCCCGGCCTTCCCGCCCACCAAGGCCCAGCTGTACGGCCCCACCCGCCTCCCCTACCGCCCCCCCGCCCGTCCGCCCCCCCGCCGCCGCGGGCGCTGCTGCGCTTGCTGTCTCTGGCTGACGCTCCTCCTGATCGCCCTCGTCTTCCTCGCCGCCTTGGCCGCCGGCGTCTTCTACGTCCTCTACCACCCCCAGAGCCCCAGCTTCTCCGTCGACTCTCTCCGCCTCTCCGCCCTCAACCTCACCTCCTCCAATCTCCTCACCTCCCGCCTCGACCTCGCCGTCACCGCCCGGAATCCCAACCGGAAGGTCGTCTTTCTCTACGACGACGTCGCCATCTCCGCCTACGCCGACGGGGTGCAGATCGGGGAGGGCTCGTTCCCGGCGTTCGTCCACGGCACCAAGAACACCACCGTCCTCAAAGCCACGGTCTCGAGCTCGGGGCGGAGCCTGGAGCCAGAGGAGGCGGCGGATCTGAGGAAGAGGAAGAAATTCGCGCTGGAGATCGATCTCGACACGAAGGCCGGGGTCAAGATCGGTGGGTTCAAGGCCAAGTGGATCGGGATTAGGGTGTCGTGCGACGGGATCGACGGCCGCGTCGACAAGACTTCGACGGCGGACGCCCGGTGCCAGGTGAAGCTTCGGATCAAGATTTGGAACTGGACGTTCTAGACGAAATAATTCCATCATCAATTTAAAATCATAAAATGCGAAAAAATATATATATATATATATAGTGTATGGTTTAGTTTTTCACAGATTTTTCCCTTTGTTTGTTTTTTTTTTTTTTTAAAAAGTTTGTGGAATATTTGTTAGTGGTTGTGGATCGAATATCGAATAATTTATGGTCTTTTATTCTATTCGATTACATTGTTATCTTCTATTCAATAATTTACTGTAAGCATAGAGTTAGAATCAGATATCCATCTTTATAAGTTTTATGGTGGAAGAAATATTTGCGATGGCATCGTCATGGTCATGATGACGTAGCAGCGTCGGTAGAACCACTAGGCCTTGGTCCCGTACTTTCCACGCGTCTTCATGTTGAGCGTCGGCGGTCCTTTTTCTTTCAACATAGTTGACTCTAGCATGAAATGCACCCCATATTGGTAATGATGAATATTAATTAAATTTAAAAAAAAAATTAACCTATTTTTAATAAAAATATATTTTTCATGCTTAAACTATCATTTATAATTTATTTTAATTCTTAATTATAATAATTTACTTTTTTATATTTTAAAAATATTATATTTCTAATACTTTATTATATGAATCAATTAAAATTAGCAATATAACTGCCATATTATCTTATCAATTAATTTTAAATTATATATTTATTATTTTATATTTTTTAAAAATTTTGACTGTAATTACTTTATAAATTTTAATATATGTATTTTAATTTCGAAGGGATGGTTGGGTTGAAATAGAAATTGAAAATTTTTACGTCTTAAAAAAGTGATGAGATATGCTCCTTCTTGATGAAGGGATCATCATATCAGCTGAAGCTGAAGCTGAAGGGATTTGTTTCGCATTTCAAGCAGTCACAAATAACAGCATAGAATTTGTCTTCAATTTGACAAGCTGAACTTTTTCTCCGATCCCATACTTTTCTTTCAATATTATTCATTTAGAGTGGGAAAAAAATGAGGGATAATGTGAGCAGCCTCTTGATTGGTGTGCGTGCACCGACTGACGCCAGCCATAGGAGTGGTTATTTTTATTTATTTTTTGTTTTTTGTTTTCAAAGAAGTAGGCCGGTCAGTGGACGACCGGACTTGATTACTGTGGTGGCAACTCGCTGATGCTCGCAGGTCCACTGCGTGAGCGAAGGACACGGGAAGGGAGGGAATGCGTGGGGACCGAGCCGTGGCCTTATCCTTGAGTATATTTTCTTTTATTAACTTAAATGAGAAAGGATCATTATATTCACTGAAAATAGACAGTGGTAGGGGAGAGTTATTAAAAAGGACGCATGCGACCAAGTATTTGCGATGCAAAAATATTCATGCTTCGCTGCGTGATGGTGGTTGCTAATAAATTTGATACAGGCAACTATGATTGGTGTTTGGATCCAAATTTCGTTGAAGCACAATGGCCAGCTCAAAGTTTAAAGCTTGTCGGTGACGTGTTATCAGTTTGTTTGGATGAATGGAATTTGTCTTGGAATTTGTCTTTGGTACCTAATTTAAGTAAGTCCGTTTTACTTTACCTTTTGGGAGACATTTGTTGGCATCCCTTGCAGCCTTGTCTTCAGGATCCAAAGCCCTCTTCTCGGAATCTTGTGTATAGCAATCTGGATCCATAAAAGATTACTTTCACTGAATCAATTTATTTAATTACTTTTTGAGACAGGATTATGATTTGGAATTATCCTATGGTATGGTATGGAATATAATTTTAATGAAAATTAGCCTATTTAAAGCGAAGAGATCATTCTAGAAGATGGCCTTGCTGGCTTCAATAAATGGTAATATTGAAGGCTTCAATATTTAATTTAAGAAGCTGGAATTGAAAATTTTCTCTTTGCCTATGTTCTTCTAAGGCAAATCAAAGATGTTACAACTTCAAGCACACAAAACTTATTAGCTGTTGAGATTGTAAATAATCTCCTTACCTGTACCCTAGAAAAAAAAAAAAAAAAAATCCTAATTTCAAATTATTAGTGATGAGAATTTTTTTCCTATTTTAATAGGTGCTTTGATTTTAAAAATATAGACTTCATGAAAATTCTATTTGTATGATAAAAATATGTAACCACGTGCCTTAATTGTCTATCTCTTTAATCCAAAGACGACGTATAAAATGACAAACAGCTATGCTTCAATCTTCCTATTTTTCAAATTACTTCTTAGACTCTCCATGAATTTTAACTTTTTCTTATCTTTAATAAGAGACTTTAATGGATCACCTGCCATGTGCATCGCAGGCACGAACATTCTACCAAATTACTGATCTGAAATAAGCAACTGAGGACCACTCTATATGCCATCTTAATTACATTCATTGCTGGTCCACATTTACGACTAGTGAAAGGCACTCGTTGCTTGTGCTCGTGCGGTAGGAAAGGAGGTCCTTCCGGAAGAAAGGCATTTTTGGAAGACCTCAAGAATAGTTAAGTGCCCTGATAGACCGGATGATTTTTATTTTAATTTTTTTTTAAAAAAAAACAGCTTCTTGACATCACAAATCACTTTAAAAGTTTGAAGTAATATATATTGGTAGATACATCCACTTATTCTGATTAAATATTTCTCTTGCTTCTCCCTCTTCTGTTTCAAATGAGAATATGGTATTATATATATATATATATATAACTTGATCAGTCTCGCTGCCTGCGTATATTTTTTCAAGAGAGAGCTACGTTTATTTAGTTGGTTTTTTTGGTTCATTTAGCTGCTTCCTCGAATTATGTGCTGGATCGATAATTTTATACAGCTCTGGCCGCGTAGCACGTGCGGCCACGAGGGGTGGCGACCTTGTACGGAATTCAAGCTATGACGTGGGCCGTACGGATGGCATGGCCCGGATAAGATTCCACGTGCGGCTCGAAGGAGCGCGCCAACCCGTCAAAATTAAGCACCGCCATTAGCTGTCCGTGGTCGTACCTCGGTACCTGAGGCTTCGCTTGGTTGTACGATGGTGCAATTCCACCTTTCCCACTTGACTTTTGGGAGCAAATCGTTCTGACCTCCGGATGGTCCACCTACCTAATAAGTGACAGTGGCCAGGTTCCGACCCCTATGATTGGAAAAATTAAATGATCATGCTCTCATGAGCAATACCATGACATGTGGTCCATTGAAGAAAGGATTGGATGGCTTATGGATGTGGAAAAAAACTAGCTTCACCATCATCTCTAGTAACAAAAAAAACCCTGCTAAGATCGTGATATGCATCCACATTGCATGCATCGTTTGCTATCTCTAGATTTGTTGGCTGGTATTGGCCTCTAGTGAACAGCTGGTACCCATAACAAAGAACCTAAGGTTGGATAAATGAGTTCCTTTGATGTCCACATAAAAGCCCGCCATCAAGATAGTAAGAAAAGTCATACTTTGGTCATTTTGATTTGGAGTCCTGCGCACAGATTCTCTCTTCTTTAAAAAAAAAACTTTTGACTAGCCCCTTCTAACTTTTAATCTAAGTCAATATTACTTTTCTATAATCAATCTTTATCAACAAGCTGTCAACACAAGCTATCAGGTGACCATCGCGTGCCCTTGTTGACAGGGCTTCTGCCAAAATTACCTTTGTTAGTTGGAGATCCAAAGATGGTAGGGTGTTTAGTACTTACTATTAGCATCGTGCGATCCTTCATTGCTCTTCTTCTTTAAATAGATTCATGCCAAACAAAAAATACAAAAGGATAAAAGCTAAGCAAGAAGGGAAAAAAAAAAAAATAAAGATAACTTGGATAGACCTACCATTACTTTCACTCACACTGATATCAACCAATCGCATCACAAAAAAGCAGAGGGAGAAAGCATGTATCTTGGTTAGAACTAAAGTCCTCTCCATAATACTTTAATCACCGCTACCTTGCTTCTATTTGTTTGATTCATTTTTTTTGGACAAATATCCTTAAACAGAACATTTCCTTCTCCCTTGTTCTCTCTCAACCTTTATAGATATAGACCGATATTTATGGACAACAATCAAAATGCTAAGCCATAGAAAAAGAGAAGGAAACAAAGAAAATAAAGTGGATGACAGCTCATTTGCTGACCGCTGAACAATGCTTTCGATGAAGAGAGATGATGTTGCTCCAAGCGATTCAAATCCTTTTGATGATGGGTGGGTCCGCATCACAGGGGTGACAATAGTAGCAGCAACAGCCGCCAACTCTACCACGAATATTACAACAAGCAACAGTGCAAATGCAAATGAAATCAAAATAAAGCTGGTGGTGATGGTGGCAACAATGGCATTTCTAGTCTTTGCATTCACGTACGTAATCTTCTTTAACTCCTTAAGGCCATTTGAACAAGTTGCAGCTCCACAGCTAAGAGTATTTAACTTTCTAAATAGAGAATTTTCGATATATTTACATTAAAAAAAAAAGAAAATGAACAAAGAAGCTTTATGATTTAGAGTCAATCATCGCCTTCCTTGTGCGTCGAAGGTAAACCTACAGCCAATTTTCTTGAAAATGCCGTGAAGACCTTGCCAGAGTTCATTCCGAGAGGGAATCACAGGAGGGCGTGGGAGATAAGCTCACTGTTGGAAAGGTTGAGAGGGTGGAGGCTTGAGAAGTTGGCGGCGCTAGTAGTAGCGAGTGAGGGGGAAGGGCAAGGAGGGATTCGATGATAGGGAAATGATTGAGGGTAGTGCTACAGTGTTTGATGGCAAGAGAGTCGAAGGTAGTGATGAAGAGGGTGGAGGGGAGGTCGTTACCGAGGAGGATGAGGGCAAGAGAGCAACGAAGGGCGAACGGGTCGAACAGAGAAGGATTAAATTAAATAGCAGGGGGCGGAAGATGCTGGGTCATGGCCCGAAGCTGGAAGGGAGGTCATTGAGGTTAGAGGTGGTGGACGGGAGGAAAAGGAGAAGAGGTTTTTGTTGTGGTTGATGAAGTGGATGGGCTTCTGATCGGTTAACAAGCATCGCTAATGGTGTCATCAATGATAAAGATAAATAAGCTTTCGTCCTAAATGATTGTGGCCGGCTATCATCAATAAAAAATGAATCATTAATGGCGTCGTGGAGGGTAGCCCGAATTTTATAAGTGTCATTAAAGACGTTAATTAAGGCATTTTAAGGGAGATTAGGTCTGCGCCATTGGCTGAAAACATTTTGAGGGGTCAAATGTGATTTTTCCAAGGTAAAAATGGTGTCTCAAGGCGCGGCAAGCGAGTCCAATGGTGAATCTCTTGCTGAACTACTGCCGCCTCCCTTTTCTTCTCCTTTCTTCTCGTCTCGATCCAATCCAATCTCCGACGTTCATCCATGGCGACGCTCTCCCATTTCTGCCCCACGTTCTCCATTCCCTCCCCGAGTCGCCCAAACCCTTTCGGCAGATGCCGCTCCACTTTTGGCGCTACCGTCTCTTCCCAACTCTCAGATGCAGCAACCAAGGGTACCCTCTGAATCCATCCATCTCTCTCTTGAAATCCATGCAACGAAATCTTTTTCTCTGTTCCTTCTAATTTGCGAGCCATAAATTGCATTAATTTGTTCCAGACTTAGCCTACTTGATGAGGAATTATTGCTTTCTTTACAATCGACTCTGAAAATCATGAATTTCGTTTCATTTTCTTACAGTTCTTCATTCTGATTTGCTAAGTGTTGAATACAAGGTCGTGTTGGTTCTCTAGGTCTTTGAAGCATGGTGGGATCATGACACAGAACCTTGTAAAATCTGGGTAATGATGATGATCATCATCATATCCTATGTAATCCTCGAATGCGTTTGTTGATTCCAAGTAATAGGACCTTCAATTCTCCCTCAAATTAAATTAGAAAAAATTATGAAAAAGTGCTGGCATGTCATCATCGAAAGGGATTTTCAAAGCACGATGGAGGTACTGCTAGAAGTAATGATCTTCGCTTTTCATTTTTTAAATCGGGGTTCTGGTCTGTTGTTAAATCTCATAAACTATTGTCTTATGAAAGATTGGACTGTTGTGTTATGCTGTCAATGAGAATTTTATCACGAAAGGCTATATGCTAATTGAGGAAGACAAGGATGCAATTAGGTAGCCATAGCTGATGGTGTTAGGCTGCCCGGCTGTGTTGTTCTAGTCTTGTCTTCTCCATCCTATTGCATCCTCTTGTCATCAGAGTGCTAAATTTGAAGAATGCTCATCTACTTTCTCGTACTCTGAGTATTTTACAGAATTCATGAGCTTACTGCAAGTGTTTAAATATTCCACTGAGGTGGTTTCTCATCACACTTGATATTATAATTTTGTAGTCCTTAAAGGCTCAAGTCCATTTTAAATTGAACATTGTTTCAGTTTTCAATTTATATCTGAATAACTTGAAGTAGTTGAGAAGACTCATTATGTATCTGCAAGCAAATGGCTATTTAAAATCGAACTACTACTTGCTTTTCCTTTTTTGCAGATGTGAATATGTGATATTACTGTTTAGCATAGAACAAAGAGCATGTGCGATCACCTTGTCAACCTTGCACAAGTTATTTCATATCAATAACAAACAACATTTTCCTCTGGATTATTTTGTGTCTCTGTTATCTATGTATCAATGGTCCATGCATTTGTTCTGCATACCTAAGGAAAGTGCACTTTTCTTCACACACATGCATGCATGCACAAAGTGATGAATGATGGTAGGTGTATTCTACCGCATTATTTCATTATAATCTGCTTGGATCTGTATCCTTGCCAAATCCAGGACTGGTCTTTATCGCTGCTGATCTCCTTGAAGAAACAAATCCTGGATATCAATGACATATATCTATAAATGAGGAAAGAAGGAAATGTTAGGTCATTTGTTCTGGTTGAAGAGTACCGCACTTTTTGTTGGGCTCATGTACAATTAATTAGTGGGTGTCTAATGCTTGTAACACTGTGGTGGCTCCAGCCATTGTATTTTACACATCTACTAGGTACGCATCCAAGGATATCTTCTAATTGATTGAAAAGATAAGCTGTTTAGTCCTAAATATATTTGCTCAGTTTTAGTCATTTACAAATGTGAATTCACTCAAAGATCACACATTTTGTGAAGTCATATTTACTACAAAGCTCAGTTGAATGTATGTCCATCAAACTAATGGATTATGCAGTGCACTAATCATTTTTTCTTTTGCTTGTAATGAACTTGGTTATGGGCATCACTACTATTCATTTTCATTTTCTTACTGTTATTGTAACCCCTCCCCCCCCCCAAAAAAATAAAAAATAAAAATAAAAAAGGTGAGAGAGAGAGAGAGAGAGAGTTTATGTGTCAACTGCATAGGCTTTTTTCCTCCCAAGAAATGGGGATGGAAGGGAAGAACAAGTGATAGATGCTATGATCTGACCAATTTCCTTTCATACCAGTATTCTATGAGCAAATACTTGTGCAATAGGATTTCATCAAACACTACCAGGTTTTGTTGGGTGATGTGTAATGCCTTTTGTCTCAGCTACTGCGCCAAATGTCCCAGCTTCTAATTTTTGGAAATATTTATTATTCAATTAGATATGAATAACTGAATTATTCTTGTAGCATCTTGTTTTTTCTTGAAATTTTTCAGATGATTATTCAATGAAGCACTTCTTCTTGTAGTTAGATCATACAATAGTATTTTATCAATTGATATTTCCTTTCAGATTTCAACCAAAACTGCTTGAGGAGGTGCACATGCTTCACCTGCAGGTATGGATCATCACCAGCACAAGTTGCATCATCTTGCATTGTGACATTTGTGATGCTTGCTGACGCTGCAAGTGCAGCATGTATACCATGGTGTAATTTGTTCATATGTGCAATCATATTTCCTGTAATGCTATAGCTGATATTTTCCATGCATAGATTGATGTTGCATGTGGGACAAGTGGAGATGCTAAAGGAATGGGTCCAGAAAAAGTGTATCCTTACCTTTCTATGATAAATTTGGAATCAAAATTGTAAAAGCAGCTGTTCTTGTTCTCATCATTTTTGAAAATATGATACAATTCAATCATAAGCAAGATATTGTCATCTCCTTTTTTTTATCTTGAATTCTTGATCAGGTCTATTTTAAGTCAGGTCTGTTATGGTCCCCATCATGATCCATTTGTGTTCCTCAATTTTTTGATCTTGAATACTTGACCAGGTCTATTTTAGGACAGGTCTGTTATGGTCACCATCATGATCCATTTGTGTTCTTCCTAACTATTGTCTTATTGTTGCAAACTGCCCCTTTTCATGGAACTATTCCTATTCTCAAAATATTTAGAGAAGTAGTGTTCTAGTCTGTTACACGCTGCTGTACGATGTTTGAAAGTGCATACACTCTCTATGCTGCCTGCTGCTTGCAACTATTAGGAAGGACCTTGAAAATTAAAATTAGAAGAGAAATATGCCACCTCTGTATGCCAGATGCTGCTTGCACCTCTGAGCATGGACTTTAAAAATAAAAACTTGAAGAGAACAGGTCACACGAAGATAGTTTATTGGGAAAGTTCTTACCAGGGTTTCTGGATTTCATCAAATGATTTCAACTGCCTGCCTCAACGCATTCTAGAAACTCATCAGACCATTAGAGCCTACAGTCCATTAGCATGAGATAGTTTTTCATCCATCTAGGACTTTGTCTTCAACACGACCTTGCTGCTGTTTTATTGGTGGTACTTGATGTCTGTTGGTTTGTTTCAAGCTGGAGTAAATAGCTGCAGTATTATTTTTGCTAATTGTAATATTAAAATAATATTATGACTATTTCCTTTCCTATCACCAGTATCTTGATGTCTCACCATCATGGTGCCAACTTGTGTGTCAGTGTGCTTCCATGACATAGCAAACTGTAGTGCTTTTTTGACAGGCTCCAGTTTCAAGCTCCAAAAAGGCTGCAGAAGATGGGCAGCTGATTTTTGTCACTGCAGGTAAATTTAGTTTGCAGATGTAGCCTTTAGTTGAGCTCATCTGTATTGGTTATTCAGTTATTCTGAATTGTGAGTTCCATAGCAGACTAAAGTGTGGTTGTTAAATTTGCAGATGATGCATAATTATATAAAACAGTGGCACCACTTTTAGATATCATCTTAGACATCATGGGGAAGGTGATTCCTCTCATCTGCTGCTAAATTTTATTCAAGAACATGCCTCACTTTGTGTTTCTATGTATTAAGATCTGCTAAGACACTTGTTTGGTGTGTGTCTAGTCTACATTCATTATGCACGATGTTGATGCTAGGTAGGTCAAGGAACCTAAGTATTACCTTTTTATTAGCCTTTTTGAATAAGATCTTAAATTATTATAAATAGTATAAGAACAAATTCAGCCCATGACTCATACGGAGTAGAGAACACTATAGCATGGGCCTATTTGGGGCTGATCTTAGCTTGATTGCAGCATTTGTAATTGGATTTTGATGAGATTTAGATCCTTAGCTTCATGAGAATATTAGAGCTTAAAAGAGGAGTTTGCGAGGACCTATATGGCCGGGTATTTAGTTTCATCTCGGTTATATATTGAGTAGATATAAGGTATACATATAAGGCCAAAGAAGTCAAATAATGCCTACTTTTTGGGTGAAGTCCTTGGTCGTTACAAAATCTCTTTCCTTCATTGCGATACTTTTGAATACAATTATTGCGGTCAAGAATTTGTATTGGGGAGGTTGGAAATGGTGCAGCTATTAAACTCATTGCCAGCATGATCATGGGAAGGTTGGGTTCACTCCTGTCTGGCCGTGTACTAGTCTAAGTAGATGCACCTCTTAACTAGACTGTTCCAATGTGCTGTTTTCATTTTATTGTGTTTGCACTATTGTAGTATGATGGCTTCCTTTTCAGAAGGTTTGCTTTCTCAGGGAGAATGCTGGACTGGACCCCAATGTTCTTTTTAACGTAGGTTAAAATTGAGTGCAGGAAACTGTTCATCATTTTTTAAACTGTATTCACAGTTCATTACCTTGCCGGATTTTGTGTGAACTTCACATACTGCAGGTTAGTGCATGCATGTTCTCAGTCAAGGGACCTTCAATGGTTAAAACCTCCTATCCAACTGTATTTCCTTTGAACCATCAGCAGAAGGTTTGTAATCTTTTTGGATGTCTAAAATTGTGCTGAAACATGAAGTAGATGTGATTGTAGATGTTACTAGAAGGCATTCTTTTTATGGCAGGATTTAAGGCTTGCTTTGGGCTTAGCTGAATCTGTTTCTCAATCAAGTCCAATGGCAGTTGTTGCTCATGAGTCATATAAAGTTGCGAAGTTTCATGGCCATGGTGATCAGGACTTCTCAGATAGTTTTTGAGGCATTGAGAGGGAAATTGAAACGTCTAGAATACTGAAAAAACTTGCTACACCCTTTGAACTCAATTTTTGATTTCACAAGTTTATTACGATGGCATCTGAACAACTCTGTGCTATCGAAGTTTTACCCCAGATTTCCTAGAGTGTAATTTGCATTCTAGTTTCTTGATCTAATATAAGTTATACTACCTCAAATTGTTTTGTAAAACCTTGTCTTTACCTCATAGCAAAGAAAAAGTGTTGCACTTGTCAAAGCTACAGCACAGAACGATGTTAAAGTTAGTTTTGAGAAAACTTCAGGCCCTTTATTGCAAATATGTACATCCTCCAAAATCTAAATTCTCCTGTGCTATTATTAGGATATTTTTCTTATTAATTCTAGATTACCCTCTATGTGTGTATTAGTTAGGAATTTGTTGTAGCATACCCTTGCCAGGTAGCATTGTGAATGTGATAAAATTTAAAGCGCTCTTACATAGCAGGTGCAGACTCTAAACATGACCTAAAGTTTTGATTATAGATAATAAAACTTATTGTTGATTTGTAAACAAAGCTTGAAAGATTGCAAACATGGTATCAAGTTTTGGCTGCAAAACTCTTGATATCCTACAGGTAAAAGTTTGCACTGGAGCCTAAGAGTAATACTTCAATCCTTTTTAGCAGTACTCAAGGCTTTTCAACATCTCTAAGGACGTCATCTTCAGGTGAAGGCTGCTTGGTTTTAAGCAGATCAGTTTGTCATGTAAAGGGATTTAAATTGAGATTTCTGCTCAGCAAGGCATCTGTATGGGAGCCAATCAAGTGACAATTAGTGGATGAAAGTTTTTGGACAGCCTTTATGCTTGGAAACCTGCAAACTTTCCCTTATCCTAGCATGGTTGGACAATGTCATCTGACAGGTCGATTATAACGATTCTCCTAATTGCATCAAATAGGCTCCTGCTTCTGTTGAGATTGGTTATAATCTCACCCATCTACGTTTCCTGGAAGGTTTTCATGCCAGGTGAGAAATCGGTTTGTTTCTGTCTTAGAAGTTAATACCATGTTTTATAAAATTTTTGCCCTTATTATCCTAACTGATGTAAACTGATTTGTCATGAGATATCAGCAAAAAATTATATATATATAAAGAGAGAGAGAGAGAGAGAGAGAGAACATGCATGTTTGATTTGGCTAGACATAAGTAGATCATATAATCAAATTAATGCACTTAGAGAAATTGATGCAGCAAAAGATCCTTATATCCTTCGATAGCTTAAATTAAATACGATGATCTCTAGAAGGAAAACTCATTAAAAAAACTCTTGTGATGGATGACCAATGAGGTATAAAAAGAAAATATGGTTGCATTGCAAACTATATCTAAACAAACTTAAAAGGATGATCCTATAAAATTCATATTAAGCTATAATGGTGGGATGATACATGCTTTAAAAGATCATTAGATTGATGCAATCATTTATAAAAGAATGAAGATGCCACTTAATGTAAGCCTAAATTTGTTAGGAGCTAAATTCTTTAAATTGAGGAGAGTTTATATAACCCAAAAAATAAAATAAGATATATTTTGGTCAAAATAGGAAACTTTATTAAGTATCTTTTTAGGAGTCTTATTTTTGTTAATATAAGTCTTATTTTTATTAACATTGAATAGGTCCTTGATTAGTGATCTCTTATTTTTAGAAATATTTTGATTCTGGTTTGATTTTTTTGGGCTAGTTTTGCTCTGTAAATAGGCTTTGGTGTATCTTATTAAATAAATGAATTGAGTTATAAAATTTTGAGAGTTTGTTCTATTTTTTTGACTTGAAGCATTTCTTTACTTGAACAGTATGAGATTATAAATTTCTTTAAAATAGTAAAATGTACTAAATTGAAGATTCTCAAAGAGCTAACATGAGACCAATAGTGATTCATCTTTAGTTTGCCTGCATCATGGATCCTAAGTCTAAATTGAATGATAAAGGTCTCACATCGATGTTTGCATATATGCATGTATCTATGAGTGTATAAAGAGAGAGTGCCCACATACATGGCTCATTTAACTAGACTCAAGTGGGTCATACATTCAAATCTCAAGTCTACATTAAATGATAGGGGTCTAATACACTCATATGGATTATACATTCAAATCCCAAATTAAATGGAAGTCTCATATCAATAACTTAAGCATTGGATGCAATCTATCGTCTTTAAAATAATTGTATACTAAAAATCATATGATTTGAAGATTTATAGTCTATATATTAAGTCATCAAAAACTTGGATAGTCTATATAACATGAAGTATATAAGTTTTTCTTAACCATTTGATGTTAGAGGTGGGCATGGGTTGACTGGCCCAAGCTTAGTCCAAAAAATTCAAGGCTCAAGCTGAAGGTTTTTATCCCATATGACTGGGTTAAGCCAAAATTTCTAAGCTCATTCAAATTTCAAATTGATCGAACCTAAGAATAGATATATATATATATATATATATATATATATATATATATATAATTTTTTATATTTATTTGAATATAAAATAAGTTTTTAAAAATGGCATGATCGAGAATATAACATAGGTCGTTCGATTAAAGGATGAAGAACCTTACTATCCAACTACTTTTTTTTTTGTTAAATATTATGCATATATTATATTATATTATATTATATATATATATATATATATATAATATAAGCTAGGCTGGGCTCAAGTTCCTAGAAAGTCTCATGGGGTCAAATTCAAATTGGCCATATTTGACTCAAACTCAAACTGAACCTAGGCTGGCCATATTTAAGCCAAGCTCGAACTGAATCAGGTTGCATTTTTTATCTTTAGCTTAGCCCATCCTACTAATTTAAGGTTTTTCAAGTTATATAATATTTTTTATATAAATATTTTAGAAATAATAAATTATAATCAATATTTATATCATTGATGTGAAATTTTTATTATCTAAATCTAGATTTGATTGAATCCAAATAGAACCCTCTTTGAGTGTGATCAAGTAAAACACATTCTTTATATGCTATTGGATATCAAAATCAATGTTTATTGGGGAAAAAAAATAGTAATCTCAGTTTTATCTGTTGCCACATGGTTTCCTGGTTCATAAAAGTCAGCTGAAATATCAAAATATCTTGATTTGTTCAAGTCTTTCCGATTTTCGTTCCCTTTTTTTTTTTTTGTTTTAAGTTGTTCTGGCTAAAGCAAGTCAAGGTCTTCTCTCATCATGGTTTGAACCATCAACTGCAATGGTCAAGGCATCAAACTTCAAGAAACTTATCTTCTGATTCCCTCCTGGCGACGGAATTTACCTTGTATTTTGGAAGATCATAGCGATCTCTCTCATGTATCAGACTTTTTAGGTGGAACCCCCAGCTAACGATTTGGATGGCCGAAGGAACTGGTCCACCAAAGAAACCTTCTATCTGATTGAATCGTCGTGGCCGATATAAAATCGAAATTGCTGGGTCATCCCAATGGTCTTGCAGCCCCAAATCATTCCACCTCGTCAAATGGCATGTGCTAGCGGACAAATATAATGGCACCAGGAAGAAAGTTTTGGACGGACTGAACCGGCGTACGAGAGTCATGAACTAAACGAAGCTGCCAACCTTTAGATGTGGACTAAAGCCTGACCGTCTGGTGCACGCAAGGTACCACCAAATATGGATCAGGGGTTAGGTTCTGTGCAGTCCGGAGACAACACGTCACCATAAGGAAAAGATGTATCCCTTCTTAAACGTGACGGCTGACTCACTGGTCTACGTGTAGTACTGTCATCTGACCGTCATGATCGCCTGCACCGTCGTCGTGTACCCAAATTTATGTACTGCTGCCCTACTGCAGTGTACTGTGGCCTTGCGGACCAGAAGAGCCGCACCACTGTACTGCATGATGGATGAACTCGTGTCTTGTTGTGTGTGGTCGGTCCAAGAGAGGTAGGCACCAACCAAAACTTTTCATTCCAAAAAAAAAAAAATATTTAATTAATAGAGGAGCTGCCACCTAACTAATTCGCCGCGACGGTGCTGAATGGCTGTTATCCATTCATTAAGTTTCACGTATTAGTTACCTTTGCTACTTACCAGCTTACATACATAACAAAGCATGTGATCAACTAATTGGATGTTTAATTATCTAGTTTCATAATTAATATTATATATATATATATAACATAAATTTGTTGATTTATGTTATCAAGCGTCGTTCGAGATTATAGTGTTTGAAAAATATATATTTTATAGTGAAAAATGTTCAAGTTGTCGGATGGTATTGAGGTAGAGGAGATGAGGCCAAAGTATAAAAGGCAATAACAAAACAAATTGCGCCAAACCCGGTTGTTGGTCAGTTGGAGTAGGACTGGTCGCTGCCATCAATCACCTAAAGTTTCTTCTAGAGAATAAATCAGTTTGCGAGGGTGGAGGGTACAATACTGCCCTCAAAATTAAAAATCCTCGTCTTTGCTTTGCAACGATGAAAGCGCCTCTCGGAACCGCGAATGGCTTCTGGCGCGGGAAGTCGGGTCGCACGTGCCGGACGCGATCACGCTTGCCGCGTGCCGGTTTCGCGCTCGCCGGACGCACGAACCCTGCGGCGCCTCCGCCTGCTCCGCCGCGCCGCTTGTCGCCGACGGTGCCCACATCCCGGATAGCAATCACTGCTGCGGGCCCCGCTCTGCCACGTGGCAGACGCCGGACACCGACGGATAAATTATGGCGGAGAGCGCTTCGTCCTGGTCCAAGTGACGACATCCTCCCTAACTTTTTTTCGCTAAATTACCGAAGTACCCCTAAATTTGATATCTTCTCCGTTTCTAACGCTTTCATGCTTTTTTTTTTAAAAAAAAATATATATATATATATATATATATAATTGGAAATAAATAAATAATTTAAATTAAAAAAATATGTTTCTAGATTATCATGATTATGCTCGCTTTTCACCAACCAAATAATTGAAAATTTTAAATTTTTATTTTTCAAATACTTTTCTCAACAATTGGACTTATCGCATTATCAACAGCAAAAATGAAATATAGGAGTAATCCAGCTCAAAAAAACTTCCAAATTTATGTGAAGATGGCACCCAATTGCAAATCAAAATTTAGTTAATTGAGATAATTTAAGTGCTCTCAAAGTTAAATCATGTTGTGCATGAAAATATATAAAATATATATTTATCTTGTCAAAAAAAAAAAGGTATCCCTTACTTGAGCTGCAAGGATTATGCAAAACTTCTTATCTGTCCCTATAACATCTTTTAAAATTCCACTGCTCAATTTTTCTATTCTTTTGAAGATTATTATTACCTTTTCCTCATTATCACCCTCTAAATTCTCTTCTTGATGTATATTTTAAATTCTTAAAGTAACCGTTAAACTTGAGACTCCATGTAACTTATGGCAGAAGCAGCTCACCAAAGTTGAAAGTTGTGGGGTCTGTAAATAGAAAAATGTCAAATAACATTTAGAAGTACATATGATATCATATCAATAAAACTTGGTATTATGAAGCCATTGCAATGAAAATACATTTCTTTAATTTATTATTAGAATAGCATGTGATATCTACTAACTAGAATGCCATTGTGTTTTGTACATGATTTAATGTTTAACTTAAAACGGTAAAATATCATACCCATCTTCTTCATTTTTTTTTTTCATTTCTTTGCCTTCTCCATTCTTTCTCTATCTCAAAATTATTGCGGTCATGTCCATATAAAACATGGTTATTTAGCCTATTAGCATTTTAAGAGTGTTTAGCACGTAAAACAAGATTTTCAAGGCATTTTGTTGGAATATTTTAGATCCACTTGAGTATTTAATTTGTTCATGAAAAATATATTACCAAAAAAATGTGGTAATACGATTACCACCAAAAGAGATGGTAACGTGCATTGTCATCTAATTGAAATGTAAAATCAAAATTCTCAAATCAAAAAAGTTTCTTAAGCAACTTATATATTATAGAACTATAAATTAATTATATATAAAGGTTATTAAAAATATATATATAATTAATATTAATATAAATAATACAAAATATTATGTTAGAATATATATATAATAATTAATTAATTAATATATTATTTTTATACTAATATATTGATAAAATTAATATTATGCAATATAATATTAAATTTATCATATAATAAACATAATTTAATAATATTATTAGTGTAATAATATTACATTGTTATTTTACATTGTATTTTATAATATAATAAAGAGTATACATCATGAATATAATATATTTATTATATTACAAAAATATCTATGAATATTTTTGTTAATATAGTAAATATATTTAATTATTACGATAATATTATATATTAATTATTAGATTATATATTGTTAGTATTATTAATAATAATTTGTAATACTTAATTGTATTAAATAATTACAATAATTATATTACATATATTTATAATATATTCTATTGCTATGGGCTAATTATATGTTTTATATAATATTATTAATAATAATTTGTGTTATATTGTATAAAAATAATATGATTAATTATTATATTATATGTTATATAATATATAATTATTATATTTAAAATATTGCTCTATTTTAGTTTCTTTTCAATTTGTGATATAAGGATATTTTCAAAATTTTAATAAGTTTTCTAGTCAGATTTTCAATAATCTAATTTATCAACAAAATATGTCAATACAAGATGCCTTACATTCTGTAGTTAAATTAATGTGCGAACTAAATGTGGGTATCCTATATGCTGAAACATTTAAAATCCAAGGATCACATACCTAATCGGCTCTATTCTTTGGTAAAAAAATTTTATGAAAAAATTGATCAACTTTTCCTTTAATCAATTTATTTATGTTTTTTTGCTTTGATCAAAAGAGTAAGTTGCATTTATAAGTTATTATTTACTTATCAAATTGAAAGTAACATTTAGCATGCAAGAGACGTGTAAATTATTTTTTCATGGATTAGGTAACATAATTTTTTTTATCTTCTCAAATATTCCTCCATAATTGTGATTTTTCTTTCTATTAATACTCCTTGATTTTTTCTTTTATCTACCTTTAACTCTCGATGCATTTCGAAAAGAAAAAGTAAGAAAACAATGTTTGTAAAAAATTATATAATTAAAATAAAAATATCTTTTTATGATATAATTTATGATTTATAAAGGGATATAATACCATTATTTAATTAGTAAATAGAAACTATAAAATTTTATTTTTATTTAAAAAATAAAATTTATATATGATTAATGTGTATACATACATACATACATACATACATACATATATATATATATATATATATATATATATAAAGTATGACTAAAAATATTGTTTGGTAAGAGAAATTGAGCTTCAATCATTAAGAGATAATATAATTAGTATACAAAATAGGTCATAGTATAATTAGTATGCAAAATAGGTCTATAATACAAAAGGTACTACGAGAAGATGAATAAACTTTAACAACTTATCTGAAAAAGTTATAACATAAAAGAACATGCTAACAGATATTAAAGTCACTTTCTAATGTATAAAAGAATATAGATAAATTATTTTTTTATCTAAATATTGTATAAATAATATTTACTTAAAAATATGAATTTCTAAATAACTTTTTGATACCTTTCAAAAATGAGACTGTAATATAATATCAAAGTGAAATCTTTCAATTTATGAACCAACCATCTCCATCATATTTAGATTGGTTGTTGGGATGGATTTAAGTTGCTGTCTTTAAGAATAATGTAATATAACTATTAGTCAACAGCTATCTTAGGCTCTTAATTTGCTAAACATAGCGGAGAAGCGATGTCCAACTAAAACCATAAAATCCTATAAAATATTGATTCTAGCATGGACACATGTCTTCACTTCTTACGTTAAAACTGGAAGAAATAAATGGCATCAATATGACTGGACAAAGATGTCTTTCCAACTTGAGTTTAAATCTTTGACCTCAATAACATTTTATTTCAGGTATCAGATCAGGAAATTTATGATAGTGGCACAAGCCGCACTTGAAGCCATTTATGCATGGTGCTTTCTTGGTATAATAGTTGCACTAAGAAGTGTTCTGTCAGGCTAGTAGTTTGGATTTGAAAGTCCATTACATGAGATAGACAAACAGATATTAGAAGAAAGAAAGAGAGCAAAAAATATTTGAACACCTCCCAAAATTTCTATATGAGAGAGAGAGAGAGAGAGAGAGAGAGAGAGAGAGAGAGCTGTTCTTTGGTGTTACCATAAAGCAGTTCAAAAAGTCACCATTCCTTTTAAAAAAACCATAAGATCTTTGCTTTGTTGGCATTTCATAATCGGATTTATACAGATGGCATACTAGCCAAATTAAAAAAAGAAAAAAGAAAAAAGAGAAGCTATTAATTTATGTTGCTCTTTTTGTAATGCTCCATCTCAAACAACTTCTCACATCTTCTGGCTTGTTCTTTTACTAAGAAATTATGGCTTCATGCAATTGTCTTCATATTTACTCCATAGTAATCTGCATCACTTGTAAATCTCATAAAGAAAGAGAAATACATTCAGTATATAGAGGTTGGTATGAGGCCAACTGGGTCTTTTTACGTGATGGCATGAGACTAGAAATATTCTTCCTTTTGATTTTTATTTAATTTTTAGAGCTGTATTTCTGTTGAAAAAACTAGAGATGCGTTGATAGGATTTTCTAATTTTGAAAATCTTTTCAAATCTATAAGATTTTCTTAATTTGAAAGATATAGTTATTAAGAAAAGCTTCTGATCTCAAATAATGATTTATTTTCTCAATTATGCATTAGTTCAATTATGAGTTTTTTTTTATATAATTATATTTAGCTTTTTTTAAATAATTAAGATTTCATTTCTATAAATATGTATAATATTATTGATTTTTTTTGTTTGAAGGCTCAATTCTTTTGAAGTGATTATCACAAGATCATAATTATCTGAAGTTATGATCCCCTAGTTCGCAACATGTGCCGGTGGCAAACTAATGGCACTTTCTTGTACAAGCTAAACATTTATTTATAAATAATATTTCTTAATAAACTGTGGAGCATGTCTCACTTGTTCATCGTTATATATATATATATATATATATAAGAAAAGCCTCTTAATCCTTCACGGGCCACACTTTTAACACCAAGCCCCTGTTGAATATCCGGTCCCAACTGCTAGTTTCGTTGACGAGGTAAGCGTGTTTCTTGGTCCCTTGGCCGGACGTGAAGTTGCTCAAAGGGTTATAGTTTTAGAGTTGGAATAATGCAGTTAATTGGTATATTCCATTATGGTATTCTAGTCATTATTGGTACTTACGCAAAGAGAGATAATTGAACAATCACTAAAACAATTTGACGAGAATTTTTCAAGCATCGCAAATATTATGAAAAGCATAAGTTAATCGGTTACAGCTTACATTTCCTCGAAAAGAATGTGCTTTGCTGGAATTAGAATCCTGCCAAAGAGTTCCAAGAAAGGAAAGATCTACCTCAAAAGGATTTGAAAGTAGTCTTGTGAGAATTGCGAGAATTCTTGTAAGGGAATTGATCTTGGTATGAGATTCTTGATGTAATGAATCTCTTGGATCAATGAAAGGCTCTTTTTTCCCAACCTCATCGTGTGCATGAGTGTGGCATGGATCTTGATGGTCGTTGGAGCAAAGCAAGGTATGACGCAACCTTAGCAAGCGAGTTGGTGGCAAGATTTTCAAGTTTCAGAAGCGAGTTGGTGATAAGATTTCCAAGTTTCAGAAGCAAGAGAGTTATTCTTGTTGAAAGAAGGCTATCTTATGGCATGTGGAAGGATCCTGGCCCATATGCATGCAAGGAGGGCTGGTTGGAGTCGTTACAACTCCAACGCCGCACACGGTAAAAATAGGCTCAACGAAAGAAAAATTGAGTCTTATTCTGTTCTTTACAAAAAGGTATGATAGAAGCATAGCTTTCAAAATAAGGTCAATGACAACTTTGCTCCTTTACCAGAATTACTCCTCGATTTTATTTTATTTTATTTTATTTTATTTTATTTTATTTTATTCGATAATAATTGAAATAATTTGCAGAGGAAGAGGGGGTGGTAAAAGAGAGGGAGGGAGGGTGGGAACAAAAAGAAAAAAAGAAAAAGAAAAAGAAAAAGAAAAAGACCGGAGGGGCCCTTGGCCGGTGATCCTATTATATATAAAGGATCCCCGCAGGGGTAAAATTGGAATATAGAGAAAGTGACGCTGGCCTCGAGACGCTGTATCTTTTGTTCCGCGAAGCAGCCAGCCAGCCAGCCTGCCTGCCTGCCTGCCGGCATCTCCCACTATTAATTCCCGCCTTTTTCTAACCCGGGCTCCCAACCTACGTGGATCTCCTCCCCCATCTATTTAAACCCCGACGCTCCCTCTCTCTCTCTCTCTCTCTCTCTCTCTCTCGCTCGCTCGTGGTTCCTTCTCTCGCGAATAGGGCAGAGATAGATAGATAGATAGATAGATAGATGGAAGGAGAAGAGATTGGACTCTCCGGTGACGGCGGAGAGCATCTCAGGAACATTCAGGTGGGGCTCGACAGCGAGGAGGGGGACGAGGAGAGAGTTGAGATAAAGGAGGAGATGATAGTGGAGATGATGCAGTGGCTGGAGAGCGAGATCAACTCCCCGACGATGTCCGATCATGGCCGGGGGATGCCGTTCGTGACCATTAATGGCAACGGGGAGACCTGCGGGCCCTCCTTCTCGGACTCGGCGTCCACCGTGATGGCCAGCATCGACACCCGTGGGGTCGGCGGCGTGTCCTACTTTGTGGGCTGGCCGAGCGATCCGGCGGACGTTGGGGCGGCGGCGGTAGGGGTGGGACCGTGGGATGGGATGTTGATGAGGCCGCCGGCAGGGTCTGGGGTCAAGGAAGAGGAGGACGACAACGACGACGACGAGTGGCTCGCACGTGTGCTGGGTGGGGCCGGGTTCGAGCTGGAATGGGGAGAGGAGCAGAACCTTGTAGAAAAAGTGGGGGAAAGAGAGGAATGAGGGAGGAGGACTGAGGAGTAGGTGAAGGGGAGGAGGAGTTTTGTCTCGGTTTAAGAGTGACGGAGGGCGGGATATTTTGTCTCCTCCTCTAGGGTTTTTCTATTTCGACGTTTTAAAAGGTTGTAGAAATATGTAAAAGATTTAGCTATCACCTTTACCAAGCTATCACTTGTTCTTTTTCTGCTCCCTCCATCTCTCCTGTTTACTTGGAGAGGGGCCAATATATATATATATATATATATATATTCTGTTCTTCATCTACCGTCCTCGGTTTCTAGGATCATCTGTTCGTCGTTTTTGAAGCGATCATCTTACTCTTGTCTCTCTGGGGGTCAAAGCGATCATCCTACTCTTGTCTCTCTAGGGGTCAAAGTCAATGGGTATGATCTAAAACATCAGATGCTTTGATTGAAAGGGATAGCTTGTTTTTGCCTTCAGGCCCCGGGAAGAGGCTGGACTGGTGTAACGACCACGGCACCTCCTCATAAAGACTTCTCGAGCCTTCGATACCGCACGATTGAGATTTATAATAAATGACCACCGCAAGAAAAGAGGATGCCGTGTCAAAACACGCCTTGCAATTGCCAAAGTTTTCAGCAACCTTCTTCTCTCCTTCAATGCACTTTCGTCCTTTTTTTTCTTTGGGACCAGCGGTCGACGATTCACCTCATTTTCACCTCGAATGATAGCACTACAGCTTTCACTGCGCTTTCCTCGCAAAGTGAAAGCTATATAAGAATTCCAACCATCGATCCCATAGAAGAAAGAGTGCCCCGCAATTCTTTCCATCAACGTCTTAATAATGCTCACCGTCCGGGAGTCTAGCTAGCACAATCAAAGAACAATACATGTATGAGAAGTGGCGATCTACTCGGAGCTCGGCATTTTAAGTACAGCCCGATAAAAAAGCAATCCAAAGTTTTTCACCGGCTTGCAAAAGCTACAGTTCCAAGTTGCATCGTTTAATTTGAACAGACATTGCAACAACATTAATAGAATGAAAAAAAAAGAAGCCCGTCCAGATGCTGTTATTCAAAACCTTTACATTCTAAATCATGCAGTTTTCTGCAAGCTCAGGGAAGAAACAAATAGATGTCTGCAGGAGATGTGATATCGTTTTATACTTTCTTCTTCTTCTTCTTCTTTTAAAAGTCCTTCCCTCTTATGCACATGCTTAAAATGCTAGAATCTGCAATTTAGATTACTATACATACATACTTGATCCTACCAATTACCATCTTGCTGTTAAGATCCCACCACGGGCTGTGCAACTCCTTTAGCCTTGGCAGCTGCCGCATGGGCTGCAGCAGCTGCAGCAGCTGCAGCGGATGCAGAAGAGGGAGGTGTCGGTGGCACAGCAGGGGTAGTTTTCTGTGGAGCTTCCACAACCTGCTGCTGCTGTCGCTGCTGACTGCTCACCTGGGCAAGCAAATTCTTGATCTGAGCCCCGCTCAGGGTCTCGTGCTCGAGAAGAGCATTGGCAAGGGCATGCAGCTCTCTATTGTGAGTCGTCAGGATAGTTTTTGCATTATTATATGCCCTTTCCAGAAAATCCCTCACCTCCTCCTCAATAAGGAGCCTTGTCTCAGTGCTCATGCTCTTTCCATTGTCATCGTAGTCATGTGCAACAAGACCCACCAGCTTGCTCATCCCATATTTGGTAACCATGGCCCTTGCTAGATTGGTTGCCTGTTTGAGATCCGAGGAAGCACCGGAAGTCACCTCATTCTCCCCAAATATTAATTCTTCAGCTACCCGTCCACCCATGCAGACGTCCAGCCTTGCAAGCATTTGCTTCCGAGAGATGCTGGTCTCATCCTTCTCCGGCAATTGGGCAACCATGCCAAGCGACACCCCCCTTGGAACAATTGTAGCTTTGTGGACTGGGAGGGCGCCATCGGTGTGGATGGCAACAAGAGCATGACCGCCCTCATGGTAAGCTGTCAGCCTCCTTGATTCATCAGATATCACTGCCGATTTGCGTTCACTGCCCATCATGATCCTGTCCTTGGCATACTCCAGATCAGCCATGCTCACAGCTTTGGCACCATCCATGGCAGCCTTAAGGGCAGCAATGTTGACCAGGTTTGCAAGGTCAGCACCTGAGAACCCAGGTGTTCCCCTTGCAATGATCATGAGATCCACATCATCTGCCTTCAACACCTGCATCAAAATAAATGACATTTACATCAGCATTTTATAGATGATATCTTTTCTTAAAGTTCTTTTAGCGGTTGTCTCTATGACCTAATGCAACGTCATATGGACATGGAACCAAGGATGGGATTCAGACATGCATTCAAGTATCCGGTTTGGCACAGTGGAGGGAAAAAAAAATTAAAGGATATAAATTATAAATTTAATTGATATAAATCTTTAATATTCCTCATTTAAATGTTCAAAATAAATATTAAGAAGATATCATTTCTTAAGATCTTTCAATATACAAATTTGTTATTTAAACTTTCCAATTAGGTAGCATTTGATTCATGGTAACATAATATTACCGAAAATCTTACATTTTTGGTAATCTTACATTTACTAATTAGATTCTCATACATAGAAGAATACCAAATTTGGTTCATAATAACAAAATATTGTAATCAGTTTATTATGTTTTTAAACTTTATTAAAAAAATTTTATAAATCTTTTTTTTTTTTAAGTGTCTCTCTCTTCTTTTTATTAGAATAGGAAATGTCCTTATAAAAATTAAAATTCTTTATAAACTGATTTTAAAAATATTATATATTTAATATATATTATATTATTATTAAATATCCCATTATATAATGTATATTAATATAGAATATATAAATATTTAGTAGTATATGATATAATAATTTAATGTGTGATAAGATCATAAATATTAATAATTTAAAATTTAATATCTACTTATTATTATATAAATATATAATAATATTTAAAATATTCAAATAATATTTAAATATTGTCTAGTATAAATATTAAATATTTAAATATGTACCAGACATGGATTTTTGCAGCTGGACGAAAGTGTCCAGGTAACACAGGCCTCAAGCACAGCATATGTAGCAAATTGGATGTCTTCGGATCTGTCGCTATGAGCTACCCAAAATTGGAAGACCTTAAATGCATAATAAAATAGAATCTTACAGCATGGGATGTTTTTTAATTGCAGCAGCCCATGAGACAGTTCAACAACAAAGAATAGAATATACGTGAGGAACGCTTAGTTACCTTAGACATGTGGGATTCCATGATTTGCCTTCGACCCTCTACATCTGGATTGGGAACAACAATGTGACGGTCAAAGCGTCCAGGTCTCACAAGAGCTTTGTCCAATGATTCAGGGAAGTTAGTTGCAGCGATGACAATAATACCCTCATTCTGCTTAAAACCATCCAGCTCAACAAGCAACTGATTTAAGGTCATCTTCATGTACTGTTGGTCCTTTGGGTTGCGGCTCCCACCTATCGCATCAATTTCATCTATGAATATTATACAGGGGGATCGTTTCTTTGCTGCAGCAAAAAGATCCCTCACCCTCCTAGCTCCAACACCAACAAACATCTCCTCAAATTCGCTGCCACTACATGAAAAGAAAGGAACACCGGCTTCACCAGCAATAGCCCTTGCTAACATGGTCTTTCCTGTCCCAGGTGGGCCAACAAGCAAGACACCTTTGGGCAGCTTGCCACCAAGACGGGTGAACCGCTGGAACAACCAACACGGAACACAAATTTAAGCATACAAGTGAATTTCAGGCCTCTTCAGAAACAATGCATTACATACAAATAGTAAATTGACTGATGCATCATAAAGCATGCAAGTCACACGGTAGAAGCATAAAAAAAGAGAGCTGAAACTCAGAAAGAAGCAAGCTGTAAGGCAGTTAACAAGAACTTCTCGATCAGTATCAATAACTTACTGATTAAACACCAGATAGGAAAAAAACTAAGTTAAAAAATGCAAAAACTAGGACTCGAATTAAGATAGATAATGAATCTTTGATTGAAGCAATGGAGGTTACAGGGCATCAGTTTTGTGGTAAATAGGTTTCACCAAATGAGGGTGAAGTATCGAATAAAATGATATCCAATTCTAGCTATAAATATCCTACCTGATATATGCATCAATTTCAAAACCACAAATACTCCTAGTAAATCAATTGGATTTATATCACTGACCATTAGTTGCATGAGGTTAAAGGTTCAGTGACAAAAGTGACCCTTGATTGAATTTGCAGGAGTTTCAGCAGATGATCTAAAAGCATCCTGGTCCTGGGGCATGTAGCATGTGCTCTCATCTATATACCAATTTCTTGTGATAAATATGCCAGAGAAGTTTTTCCATTTCAAAAAGGCAGATGATGTAATGATGAAGTATTAAAATAAAACTAAAAATCATGCAATTGAACTCCATTCAATCCTCTAATTCTCTCTGAAGACTGGATCACTTGATCAACGAAGACCTTTACATGAAGAACTAAGAAGACAACAAAGGAGGAGGAGGAGGAGGAGACTACAAAGGAGAAGACAATGACAACAAATGAGGACAAGAAGACAACGAAGGAGAAGGAGATGAATGCTGACCTGCAGAGTTAGATATTTCAAGCTCTCTTTAAATGAATCAGATAGAAATTACAGAGAAGAGTAGCTTTCTAGTCACTTTGATAATTGACTGTCCATCATAAGCATTCTAAACCCTCTGTATAAAAAAATAGAGATATCAAATCAACCAGATAAGGAATCACACAAACAAGGGAACGATATCACATCCCACTGCTAAACCACACACACAACAGATGCGAAAGCTATTTCTAATCTTCAATAAAAAGCTACCTTGTATCATTACCAGTTTGTCCTGGAGAATTTTATGCATCTTATTTAACCAAACTAGATATCAGGCATGTGCAATTTTATGTTTGAGGAAGTAGAGAGAGAGAGAGAGAGAGAGAGAGAGAGAGAGAGTCTAATCTGTTTTAGGAGTCAAATTAAACAGTCCAATATGTTTGGGAGTAGAATCAGAAAAAGAGATAGAATTCGATTTGTTTGTGAACTTTAGGAAAGGGATGAAGTTTAATTGGGACAGGAGAGAGAACACAGGTGGGAAGGTCAGTAGGATGGTTAACGTCTTTTAAGATAACTGGGAGGGGTACGTGCAATGGACATAGGAGATGGAATCACCTGACTTCAAAATTGTCATTTATATAATATACTAGCAATCAGGCATGTGCAATGGACATAGGATAGGAAAGAGAAGAGAGAAGAGAAACAATACAACCAATGTGAGTCAAATAAGCAAATCCAATCTATATGGGAGTCAAATTAGAGAGAGATGAAGTACAATCTGTTTCAGAGTTATATGAAAGGGGTCTGATTTTATTTGAAAAGAATGAGAGAGTGCATGTGGTAATTAACATGGGTGAGAAAGTTAAGCAGATCATTGATGCATTTTTTAAATAAATAGGAAGGTATTCCTGGTATAAAAAGTGACAGATAGAATCAAGAAGGAATATTCCCTGAATTATTATTTATGTATAGTATCGATAAATATCAAACAGCATATATCTTTCAACAACATAAGAAACCTTAGATAACTAGGGAAAGAAGGCTATTTGATAATTTTGTATATGAGTTTGTTTGACCTTTGGATCACGAAGGTAATGGACAATTTCTTCTAGTTCAGCTTTAGCCTCATCAACACCCTTTACATCATTAAATTTTGTACTAGAATCCGTGCTTGCCTGCACCTCCTCATGTAGACCAAGACCTGTGCATTATTATTACAAGAAAGAAGCCACTCAGATATCGGGAGAAAAAAACATAAGTCTTTAGACTTAAAGCAACTAATTATATCATAAGAGCCAGCAAACCTTTACTAATTCCCCTGTCTTCAATGAGTGCTCCCACACCAGAAATCAAAAGAAAGGTAAGGGCAATAGTGCGGAATGTACGCCACAACTGCTCTTTAAAATGACCAGCTTCTGCAGTCACCATGTGAATAGGGGCGCTTGCAGTTCCAAGAATTCCTTCCTTGGTCATCTGGCCTACATTCCTCAGTGCTGGGATGCTGCTGACACTCTCTTCCTCCCTTGCTGAATTGACAATGCCTATATATTATCATCCAGGTTTTAAGTCACCTGTGAGAGACTAGGCATATACTCATGAATGGAAGCAAGTTACATGAAAATAATAACATTAAAATTAGGAAAGGATACACCAAAAAGTTAACAAGCCGAACAGCTTAATTTTGGAAGCACAATGATATCTCATTAAATGTGAAATCTGGGAAGGATTAGACTCCATGAAAGACAATTGTGGATATATTTTCTTCCACAAGAAACAACTATGGATGCATTTTCTAGTCCGGTGAGGAGAGGATACAACTAATGTATCTAGATTATATATCAGACATCAGGTATTAGGTTATAGGTTAACAAATCTAGACACAATTACAATTTTTTAGGCCACAACTTGAGATCCAATCTCTGTTTCAGGCTTTCAGCTTAGAAAGGTAGTTCTTTTAGTGTCTTGATGATTTCCAACAAGTATATAACCTCCTTACAAGCTTTTTTAGATCAGGCTTTCATTCCTTAACCACTGTTTCAAGTTTATATGGATTTAAGTACATTGCATATAAAAATGATTAAATTGAGACAAGTTTAATGACCATGGCCTAAAAATTGAAGATTAAAATTTTAAGGGTCTGCTAATTAAAAATTGTATGATCAAAAGAACCTTAAAGAGAGTTATTGTCATTTATATGCCAATATCCTTATATTTCGGATTCTAATTGAAGATACTATGATAGATTTATTCATGAAAGAATCCTGTAAAAGCCCCATCCTGTATGCATGATATTTATCAAATCAACCTCAGAAATCCAAAATATGATCCATATAAGACCTACTACTAGTTACCAACCTAATTTCAACCCTCTGAATTGGCATAGAATTCTCAAAGCATGCATTTCTGGGCAAGGAGCCTACCAAGGCTTCCAACACAAACAATGAATAAAAACACATTCAGAAACTTTGAAGAATACCATCGCAATTATTTTGGATCACTGTGACACTTCCTGGAAACCCGTCGAAAGGTTATACATGTTGACAACAAAGTGAAAGAAACAATAAATTGAAATGCATGGTCAAATATCATCATGTTTTACAAAATACCATTATGAGTACCAGGTACCTCCAAGGTACAGTTGCTACATGCTTCTCCATTATAAAGTAACGGATAACTACAGTGGTTACTGGAGAGTCTGGATTCAGAACAAAGGTCGAAAAATAGGACAGCTACATAAAGGTCACAAGAAGATCAGGATTCAGTTTAATGGCAAAGACTAGAGAAGGCTCAGGACAGAAACATGTATGGCTGAGCAAATACGATAAAATGGAATGCATCAATCTAACCAAAATAGATCCAAATAGAGTAACACATTTGTTATTACCACTCTAGGTGTTTTGAGCAGCAATTATAAGATCAACAGATAACCTCAGGAAGCTAGCCTTCCCCAAAACAGAAACAAACAGCTGTGAATGATTATGAAATAAGCACCACATGGATATGCAACAATATTAACACATTCAAAGCTCTTCTAACATTCCATGCTGTGCACTCAAAACTACATACTAATCATACAGAATGAAACCATGGATGCCTGATAATAGTCACAAAAGTAATGTGCTTCCCAGTGAACAAAATTTTCACTCCATTACATGCCATGCACTTGACAGTGACACTATCATATCATGCAAGCCAAAATCTCTCACATACCATAAGGTGAGGTCATTATAGAACAGGAGTATATTACCTCTTTGCAACGTCTTGAGCAATGAGCTTTCATCTAGCCTGTCAACCTTAACTAATGCTTTAACATATTCTGCAAGTGCTGAAGGGTTTGAATGTAGTGAAGGTTGACTTTCAAACAGTCTGATAACTCCTTCCGGATCACTTCTGTAAAGTTCTTTAAGCAGTGCAACATCATTGGTTCCATCTACATCCCGTGCTCTGCGAGCAAAACTACCAACATAGCTTGACTGAAACCTTTGGTGAAAATTTCTGAGCCTGTTTCCTGCAAACAGCAAACATATAAGATAATCAGTAGCATGAGGAAAAGTGTAACGCAATTTCCAGTACATTAAAGGAAAACTAGCGAAAAACTCAAACTTTTAAAGGCTTATCTTAATTAGAATGAACGTAATCAACTTTTACAACAACTGAGATTGAAAATATAGCCAAAGTTTCTTATCAAGAAAATAAAAACAAGGCTCCTTTTAATTCAGATGACTTTAACAATCATTCACAGCTTGCCAGTCAGAAGTGTTGCCACTTTCAGATTGCTTCTGACAAGACATACTGGTTTAGCATGGAAAAAATGTGACTTCAGCTAAATAGTCAGTTTTATACGAAAGGTGCATATACAGGTAGAAGTCAAACTAACAGATCTTCATAAGCATCAGAAAAAAAAAATAACAGTACTTCAGGCACAGATATAGATTGAGCATCCCTCAACTCTTTTTAAACAAAACCAAAAGTGCACTTTTTCATATCCATGGAGATGTTGATGCTAGTAAGTCATCTTGTAGCTTATGGGTGGTATGGATCATGCTATAAACTACTTCACTAGCATCCAGTGCTCCACCAGGTTGTTTGTCACCTACCAAGTTCACCAAGCTTGCACCATAACCAAAACCAGCACACACCATCCTATCAAAAGAAGATTGGCATACTAGACTCTGTAACTTCATGACATCAGCAGGGATTTCATCAGAAAACATTTTTAGATGTTGTTAAAAGTTCTCTGTTTTTTTTTATAAAGATAATATTTACCATTTTAACTCTTCTTTCACATTTCAAATCATTGTTCAGCCATGGGTAAAACTGTACTCAAAAACTAAAGCCTATGATTATATTTAAGAATTTTCAAGGTAAAATACTGGTCATAATTATCCCAAGAAAAAAAAAGGAGAGACACAAGAAGCTAGTCACAAAATGATTTATAGAAAAAGAAAAAGGAAAGTAGAGAGAGTTTTAATCTCCACTTTATTCTAAGAAGAAGAGAGAAAAAGAGCGGAAAAAAGTACTAGTTCACCTACAAAGTTCCTCAACCCAACTCTCAAACTATGAACCAATTCCAAAGTGTACTTTCCTGGCATCCAGTATTACCTGGAAATTTAAGTCTTTTGCTGTGTCCGCTTAGACACCTTAACACTTCATGACACTCCTCGAGACACCAATTCAGCAAAACATGATATCATCACAATTACATACCAACCTTTTGAACTCTTACAAGATTTCAAATCTAACATAATATTTAGCAAAGGTTTTACAAATTCTATAAAATTACAAAGCATATGATACAGCAAATTATTCGGCAACACATACATCTACATGTATCCATAATATCTATATAATATAGACATGTTCGCAAATCTTTTTTTTTTCAAAGATCCCATATTTGATTCTTCTAGACATTTGTAATTTAACACCCATGTCACATGTCCCGATAACAACGGTAATGCCATCAGATCTCTAAGATTTATCAACAAGATGATCTAATCCCTAAACTGTTTCTTCTCAATGCAAAACAAAACAATCCCAAGTTAGTTAAACAAGCTAAATTTTATCCCTTTGATTGTGCAATACACACCTTATAAAAATTCCGTTATTCAACCATCACACAACATGCCCCCAGGAATTAATTTTGAGAGATGAGAATTTGCTAAATACCTCCATCACCTTTTTTTTAAAAAAAAAAAAAATACATCGCAAGTGCATCAATGCTTCTTGAGAACAGTAAAAGGCAAAAATGTTATCTGATTCTGTAAGATCTTTATATATAAATATTAGTTGTAAATAATAGTTGTCAATATAGAACCGAGAGTATAAACATAAATTTTTAAAATATTTAACAGAATTTATACGATCCCCAAAACAAGCAAGTATTAGTTTCTTGCTAAGGCAACAAATGATAACATGACTACAAATAAAACAGGGCACTCTTATGAGGGGCTGATAATGTAATGAGCTTATCTGGATATAATTTTCTATCTAACATTGAAATTTCTTAGGGATCCTGAACTTGTATCCATAATTCTCCATGAAACCCATTAATAAATGTCAAAAAGACTAGCTTAAACAGCCAGAATGATCCTATTGGAAAAATGTGAGCTGAAAATCAGGACAAGATAAGCATCATAATGGATGCCGAGATCAAGTCCTGGTTCAATACGGAACTAGGGGTTCGATGCATTTATTAGCAAAGTCTCATTAAGAAAAAGCATCCATTGTTTAATCCCAAATAAACAAGTGCATTATCAGAGAACTTAGAAACTTGCAGACATAGTAGCACTGGAAGCTAAAACAATGACATGAACAGGGTCCAAGATAACAACTTTAAATTTAATATGAGTTTATCTTTGCAGACAAAAAAGCTGAGTTATAAACCAAAATTGGTATATTGGAGTAAAATAGGCAAGAATCAAAATTGCCAAAATATATTCATTAAATATGAAGGATAATGAAATTTAGATACCTCCACTACCTTCGATAAAGTATGAAGCAAGACGAGATTGACCACTTAATTGATATAAATATGGATGCCCCAACTGCTGTTTTGCAATCTATTACAATATAAACAAAACCACAATTAAGTAAGGAAGGACATAACAAAATGTAAGGAACAATTATTTCCCATACACTACTCCATGGGAATAAAAATGTTGAAAAAATGGCCAGTACCTTCCCTTAACATATTGAACACTAAACAGTAAATTAGCGCACAGATGTCTTCTCATCAGCAGCATACAGAAACGTATGCCAAGTAATGAATCAGTCATCCACATAAATATCCATAAAAAAAGAAAAAGAAAATGCACAGAACCATATAATCAAATAATCTCACAACCACCACATAAACACAAGATCAAAGCTAATAGGCACGTCTTTTTTTTCTTTTTTTCATAACAGATTTGGTAAAAGATTAAAATCTGAAGAAAACAGTTCCTCACATGTCTGCTTCCAGAATATGCACCAGCTGGGAAGGAAAAGAAGAAATCCACACTGTTCTTTGCCCCTTTGCTTCCCAGTTTGCTAGGAAGTCAGCCACTTGATTTGCTTCTCTATGTGCATGCAAACATTTGAAAGAAAGAATGGTTGCAATAAGAGAGTAAAGCTCTCTCAAATAAGGATGTGAGCAGTCTAAGTTGCCATTTAGCCAGGTGACAATTGTTGATGGATCAACTTCTAAGAGAATTTTATCACCTTGAATACTTTGAAGGGTTGAGTTCAAACCATACCGGGCACCTAATAGTTCTGCAGTAGGGATAGAAGAAGTAAGAAGAGGAATCACCATAGCACTGATAGTTTTCCCTTCATAGTCCTAAATTACAACCCCAGCACTTGCAGAATTCTGGTGAATAAAACCATCAAAATTGACCTTAATGAATCCTGGTTGAGGGGACTGCTAGAAAATCAAAGTGGGTTGTGAGAGTCTTGCTAAATTCTGCAGGGAAGAACCCTAGATGCCAAGAACATTAGGTCCAAAAGATAGAGTGGAGTTAATATATTCAAATTTGTTGCTGTCAAGAATGTTCCGACAAATGGCTAAGGAGGCATAAATTTGTACCCTTAGAAGATTGTTCACAAAACATTGCAAAATGAGTACTATCATTTACCCTTAGATTGTTAAAACCCTGTGTTGTTAGAAGCAGTTACCTAGGAAGCAGAATCGGTGCCAAATTCAGCCCAGCAACATATGCAAAACACACCTAAAGCTTTTCTTCACTAAGGGCATGTTTTTCCCTTTTCCTTCCCTATTTGTACTTCATATGGGACATTTGGAAGGGTGGTGAAGTCTACCACCACCCAATCAGTTGCAGGTAGGCTGGTCTATGAGGATCAATAGCGATGGCTAGTGGTGATGATGGTAAACACTAAGCACTGATGCCAAGAATGTAAATATTTGTTATTTTTCTCCCTTCTGAACTCCGTTATGTCTTCTTCTTTAGACCAATCCTCATCATCGTCTCCTCCTCTTAAAGGCAGTTGCCTTGTTGGCCACCAAGGTGCCAAATTGAGCTAGGGTGTAAAGCTATCAGCACTTATTATCATGAAGTTCAATGTGCATTACATGCATCTTATTTTTTGCACTTATTCCTTAACCAAACACCAAAACACACCTACTGCATGACACAGGCCTCTTCTTTCAATAGTATAAGGATATCTTTTCCAAAACTTACTTTGCAACCAACGCCCCTAAGTGCTCATTTGGTATTTTCCTCGGAAAGTTTTGATGGAAAAGTTTTTCTAGATCCATTTTTCTAAAAAAAGTGTTAAAGGAAAAAATAAATTTTACCATGTTTGGTTGATAGAAAATTTGTATGAAAAAATAGCTCTGGTAACATTTTCCTATGTTTCATTAGAGGTAATTTTGCATGAAAAAATACCAATTTGACTAATAATACCACTAGAATAAAGATTACATAGTTTGATATCTTCTATATTATAATGCAATATATTATTATATTATATTGTATTGTATGATAATACCATATATTATAATATAATATAATATCAATATAATAATATAATATAATATTAGTAATATTTTATTTATAATATAGTATATAAGATATATTGTATGATATTATTATTATTATTATTATATGAGGTACACTTGGGTATATTTGAATGTAACCAAGTCTGAATCCGATCACCTCCACTCTTGGATTCATATGGTTCCCAAATCCCATAGATAAAAAAAGGTGAAAAATGTGAGGTGGCTCCAAAATTCGTGTGGATCTAAGGATGAAAAAGATAACCGAATCCTCTTATTATATTATTATATTACATTATATTATAATTTATCTATTATAATATAATATAATACTAATTTATATGTTATAATACATGATATAATTTAATATTATATTATATTATATATGTTACAGTAATATAATATTGTTATATATTAGAGAAGGAAATAAAACAAAAATAAAGAGGCAATTTTGAACTTTTGGCGCTAGTAAGTTTTCCGATGAGACAGGAAAGTTTAAAATACCACCTCCCCCATAAGAAAAGTTTTTCGATGGAGGAGGGAAAATATATGTAGGCCCTACCACCAATTGTCCCACCACTTTTCAACCAAACAATGGAAATTAAGGGCAAAAAAATTTTCCACCCTTATTTTCCCCCAACCAAACGAGCACTAAGAGTTTCTTTTTTCCCTTTTTTTCCCCAATTTGAACCACATATGGGACCCTTGGAAGGTTGATGTAGGCTACCACCAATCCATCAGCTACTAGTATGCTAGTCAATGGCTATTGTTGGATCAATCAATGGTAATGGACAGTGGTGATAATGGTAACCCACTTTGCATTGGTGCCAACAATGTAAATATTTTTTTTGCGCTTTTCTTTTTCAATTTCATTATTTCTTCTTCTTCGGATCAATCCTGTCCACCTCCTTTGATTCTTCTTTCATCCTTTTCTTTTACTATTGCTTCTTCATTTCACCATGCCTCCATTGGTTTCATGTTTTTGCCTTTCATCTTGCTCACTATCCTATGTTCTGCTTACCTCCTTTTTTCCTTCCCCCTTTGATTGTCCTTCTTCCTTTTCTTCTACTATTATTTCTTCATCTGGCCATGCTTCCCTTGTTTTCCTTGTTTTTGGATTTCATCTTGCTCATTATCTTATGTTTTGCTTGCCTCCTCCTTGTTTGCTATGACCTTGATGAGTGTTTGCTATGACCTTGATGAGTGTTGGCACTTCCCTACATTCTCTTCTTCCCTTCTTCTACCCCTTGTTAGTTATTGGCTACTTGGCTATGGCTCCATAGTTTGTTGGTTGTTGCAATGGCAACAATCCTATTAGCGCTTTCCTTCTTCTTCTCGTAGGTATTGTTCTTTGGGTTTTTTAGGTGTCAAAAAAAGGTTTTATAATACCATATAATGTAAATACTGACTGCTTAATACTATATATGCATATACTAGTTTATGTATGCCATTAAAGTCATTCATGATTAAAACTTCATGTGTTTTTCTCTCTGGGAAGCAGCCTAGGCACCTAGGTGCTTGACTAGGCCATAAAGGGTGTCCAGCATTTGGCTTTGCCTAGGCAATTTAACAAGCTTGTTAGAAACATGATAGAAAACAGGTTAAGAATCCATTGTCCATGGCAGATGGATTGAGATTATGATAAAAACTGGAGCTCATTAGATGTCTATCCTCGATTACCCCAGATAATTAAGAATTGAGATCCTAGACCATGACATCACCGTGAAACTTAAATGGACAGTAGTCACAGTCTGAGCTCTGTTATTTTAGATCTACAGCATTTCCAGCTAACCAAAGAGGCAACACATGCTATGAAACATGGATACTTCAAATGGACATTCTTGCTCTTTGCATTATTATGTCCTATGAAACATGGATACTTCAAAATGGGTCTTGTACCAATATCTGGTATGGATGCATCTGAATACATATTCGGATATGTATCCAGCACCAAAAAATAAAGTTTTATTTCTGATATGCTATGTATACATTTTGGATCAGTGGGCATACGTCTGGGATACATTCAGATACATTTGACATCAAAATCAAATTTTTTATCGAAAAAGGGGGTCTTTATATTATTTTAAAAATACAAGAGACTTAAAAAAAGGGCTATAGATACCAACCTCTAGGTCATTCTTCTGCCATGCAAAAGGAGAACAATTCTTGTTCCCAAGTGCATCATTTTTTTAATTATTTCAATGATTTCTCATTAAAGGGTCAAAATTTCAGAATGGATGAACACTGAGCAAACTTTATATTCTTTTGTAATGTACAGCTTACAAGTTAGAATGGAAGCATCTTCCATCCCTTTGTTATAAATAGCTTCTATTCAAACTCATATTTTTTTGATGATAGCTATTAAATCTTTTAATCAGCAAATTAGCATAATATATTCTTAATTATATTAAAATTTATATTAATTAATTAACGTATCATAGACATATCATATCTTAGATTTTCAAGCATTGATGTATTGCCATATCTGTATTTTATCCCATACTCATATCTGTATCTATGCTTCAAGATTATGTCTCACTCTCAATCTTGTAGTTCAGACCCCGGATTGGTTCAAAATGCTCTTCATAGTCAAGTTATAATAACAGTTGAGAATAGTTTAGCTCATCATTCTGTTGACCATTTTAACCAGTTGTTCCCAGTAAGGATTCAATCATGAGTATCTCTACAAAGATCAACAGAGCAACATCTCTATTCGAAAGCTTTAAGTCAGGAAACAGGTCCTGAAGATGAAACTAATCAAAATAAGTGCAGTAATGTGCTTCACTACATCGTACACTATTTAACATGATCTATTAGAGTCAAGAATAGCATGGTGGAAGTTTAAAACAACCCATTCAGGTGACTAAGAAGTTTCATCCTTTCAGATATCATTGATGCATTACTTCATGTAATAATGAGCTATCCTGCCTTCTTGTCAGGATTTCTATACTATGGTCAGAAGCCAAACAATTGTTTAATAAACAAGCAGATGTCAGGAGATGAGGTTTGAACGTGTTTCTAATATATAATATTAGGGGAAGGGTTTGCATTAATCTCTTTTATCAAGTTTAGAAAGGGCTCAAGCGAATGCAAGAGAAAAAAAGCGGGGCAGGCACAAAGAAGCCATAAATCCAACATTACAGCAGGAATTCTTAAATTAAGAATGCTACAGACGCATGCAAGTCCCCTATTCTTCAAGAAAGAAAAGGATGGCAAAACTAGGGTTTTACCACAAAACCCATCCAGTTCCCATACCAAATCCTTATAACCATCAGAACTCCGGAACCAATTTCAAGAAATCCTCCCGACATCACAACACCCAGACGCAAAAGTTCTTCAGATCAACAAAATCGCATGAAAATATAAAAATCCCAAGCCGCGATAATAATACAACCCTAAAAACGCTACGATCCATGAAAAAAGATCCGTCCGTTATAATCGCAGAACCCGAAAATAAGGTTTTTAGATTCGATTAACACGAATGTTCCAACAAAGAGACCAGGGAAAGATCGTACCTTGATGAGGAGCCGCCTCAAAGCCATAATTCCTTCGACAAAACTTTCCTTCCTCCCCCTCTTGATCTCTCTATATGTCTATAAATAAAACTTAAAAAAGGAATCGAAGTACTTCTGCGACGAAGCTGGGGGAAAACGCCTGAGAAGACGACGAGATCGGCGGCTGCTCCCCAATCAAAGAGATATTTATCGGAGCTCCCCTTAGGTTTTTTATTTATTTAGAACAAACCCAAGAGCTTGACTTTCGCCAGGCCCCACAATGCGAGGCGGCGTGCCATGAGTTGATAACAAGTCTCGAGTTCTGGTCCATGCCATCGGCGCCCGATTTTAAAACCCAAAAATTAAGGCTGATTTTAAAATTATTTTTTTTGAAAAAAAAAAAAAAAATCCATACCCAAAACCAACGAATTATTTTTCGGACCGATTATGAAAACGTTAGTGAACCAAAGTAATTATTCGATCCAAATCCAAACTGAAATTAAAATACATTTATTTTTTATTAAAAAATAAAAAAATAATTATATTTTCATACCAATTCTAAAATTCAAATAGAATTGAACGATGTATTAATAAGGGTTCCTTTTCAACGTAAAAAGTTTGAATCCATCATTTCATGTAAAGGTATGTAATGTTTATAATCTTTAGAGAGTATTTGATACCGCGTGATCTATTTAAGATCATTAATAATTCATAATATGGTGATAAAATCATCCCGTCTAATTGTATTAAGGCGATGCTATGTAACAGTGATCCAAGATCATTTCCACCTCATGGATCACCCCGCAATGGGTGATCCTATCATTATCCTCAAGGGTGGTGATTCAAAATCATCCCCTTACAGTAATCTTGAATTAAAATTTATAGTCCAAAATACCCCTTTATTTGTAATAAATATATTGCAATAGCAATAATTTATATATAACATGATATAGAAAATTAATATATTTATATTATTATTTTGTTATATTATTATAGTATAATATAATACAATGTATTATGTTATACCATATTATATTATGTATATAATATTTATAATATAAATATAATTCTAGTTTATATGTTATAATATATGATATAATTTAATATTATGTGTTATATTATATTATATTATATTATAGGGATGATTTTGATATTTTATAGTTAGAAATCTTGGATTCCTATTGCATACCAACGATCCTTGATCATTATAGTATATTATACCAAACATAATGATCTTTGATCACTGAGAATCAAATTACCTCGGGATTAGAATCACAAATGATTCAAGATCATTAGGATGATTCCAAAATGGTCACCAAACATATCCTTAGAATCGTTTGATTAATGGCAATTTAAAATTATCATGCAGATTATCATGTTTGATAATTGAACATGATGATGGCAACGTTTGGTTCACAGTAACCTAAAATTATCATAAATGATGATAATTTGATTTCTTTTTAAAAGATGGGTATATAAGCAAAGGATGGTAATTTCAAATTATACTCTTGACTTTCATATAAATGTTTAATAATATTTAATTTAATTATATATTTAATATTCATTTAGTAATATTTAAATAGTTAATATTATATTCATATTAAATATTAAATATATAATATATTATATCAATATTAAATTTAATATTTTAAATAATTTCATGTATTTATATAATAATATATAAATATTTAATTTAAACATTATTAACATTTTTTACCTTCTTGCATATTAAATTATTATATTTAAATAGTATTATTTATATTACAAATATTATTAAATATATAATACATAATATATATTATATATTTATATATTATTATATATTTATATATAATATATATTAAATAATTATAATATTTAATTATATAATATTTGTAAAATGATTTTACCAAGAATCTTTATTTTTTACTAGAACACTTTGTATTTAAGAGGGAAAAATAGACAACTACTTAAAAAGATAAAAAAAAAATTTATTGATAATAAAATACAAATAAAATTTTAAAATATGGTAATACAAATTCTTACATAATCTAAACTAATATTACTAAGTCAAATTAAATACGAAAATCTCTAGTAATTTGATTATTAAATGTATGATTAGATGATATTATATTATCGCGAAACAAATATTATCTTTAAAAAATCAGTTTTTTTTTTATTCAATCCAATTTAAACTAGGTTTTAAAATCAAAAATCTAAAATCTAATCTGATTCGGATAGCCAAAACTCCTTATCTGCTGCCATCCCATTCTTTGAAGGTTTTGTTGAGGAACTCAAGGAGAGGCCGAACTGCATTCGGTCACGTTTGATGTGAGCCCCTTGCAATCATTTTCCAATTTGTGAAGATAAATCACAGTGAAATTGTTCTCATCGTTAGCGTGTGCAAGCATGCGCCGTCCTCGTCAGATGTCTCTCTTTCGTACTTCTTTTTTAACCTTTTTTTTTTTTTATTTTTACAAAGTTTTTTTTTTTTCCTCCACCATGATATGGTTGTTTAAATTTTTATAATTAAAATTACACTATATATTGAGTTGTATTGCCATTTATCCTACCTTAATTACATACAAACAAATTAATCACGGATTGATTTATAAAGAATCGCTTCACAAATTCGAAACATAAAAATAATTATATTCAATATTATAATATAATAACATTATAATATAATTATGATAATATAATATAATAATATCATATTATTATTATTATTGTTTTATAATAATATTATAAATTAGAAATATTTATAATATTAATTTTGATAATAGAAATAATTATGCCAAATGAAGCTTTACAATAACAACCTATCAAATAGTATTAAATTAGTTAAAATATAATTTAGTTATATGTAATTCAGCTATGTTATAACTCGATCTCAAGTAAGATTCTAAATGGTCCCTTAATGCGGCAGCTGAATTGAATTGACATGCTTCCAATATAAAATAAGTCTTTAATCAATCATATACAACTCAAATTAAAATTTCTTAGATTAGGCTTGTGTTCAAAAACAGAGCCTATGGATTAGAATTTTTTTTTTTTTTTTTTAATATGAACCGATTCTACAATAGTATGGCTTAGTTTTCTAATTAATCATTATCTCCATGTTGCAGGTAATCAATTAATATATATTTATTATGATTTGTGTTAGAATCACTTATAATCTGATTTGACTAAAAATATAATGGATTAACAAAATTAATACCATATATGATCTAATTCAACCTGAATAGAATTGGATCAGATTTGGATTCAGTTTAAATGTAGATTGGATTACAGCTCTACTTGCAATGCCTCACTTTGCAACCCAGGGGCTTTGCAGTTTGCAATGCACGGTTGCCTTCCGGTTGGCTGTTTTGTTTTGGTACACACTGGCTGCTTATTCAACTACCGTCTGAACCATAGAAAAAGAGCCTCTAAATATCAGTACAACATGGTTCGACCGGTCCCAGCTAATCGTCTTGCCAATCTTGCTGTTTAAACACAAGTAATTCAAAGAGCCAAGGACTACTTTGAACACGAAACTGACTGATAGTGCAATTCTCTTCAAAGAAAGCAGACTAATAGTGAAATTATTCTCTGCAAAATTTTAGACATAATTTACCATAAATAAACCATGCCTTGAACGATAAAGTTTGGTTCATAATAATATAATATTATTAAAAATATTATATTTTCAATAATTTTATACTCAGTAAACAAATGATAAATAAAAATGCCAGATTATGACATTTGATTTACCTTAATAACTGTTAACTCAGATTCTCAACAATACAAAATTACCATATCCAATTCATTTAATATCATATTGTTGAATTTTATATATACCTGTCTTTTTTTCTTAGAATATAAAATATTCTAATAAAAGCAAAGATTTTAAAAAAAAAACATTTAACCAAATTTATATATTTAAACATTATACATATATTTCCTAATATATATTATATTTAACAAAAATATTATATTATTTAATAATATATTTATTTAAATATTATTTAATATATATATTAAATATATAATTAGATTAAATATTTGCATGAAAGTAAATGGCGTAATATTACTAAATTCGGATATTCATATTTTATATAAAAATTAGATTATAAATTATTATAATTTATGATAATCTTAGATTATCATTGAGATCAATTATCATTGCTCAAATTATCCTCTTCAATTGCCACAATTTACATGACACAGAGATGCCGCTGAAGATAATTTACAATAAAAAGAATGTAATGCCTAAATTCTGAAGCAGAAGGCCAAATGTCACAAGGCACGATACCCTAAACGTCACAGCGGGCATTGAATGGGAGATAACAGTATTTCAGCAATCAAACCAGAAAAACAAATCCAGCAATGTTACCACATAATTGGTATTTAAGTTGCAAAAATAGCAACTTAACTCGCTGATAATCCAAATTATGCTAGAAAGTTTCAACAACAAAAGATTACTAGCCTCTAAAAGAAACTAGCACTCTTTAAATTTAACAGCTCCGGCAAATCATTTATTTATTTATTTTTAACTCCAGCAACATCTGAAGATTCATGGCGAAGGTGAGCATGTCAAAAGGTGGGATTTGAACATTTCCATCTCAGCCAGAACCTCCTCTTCTGGCCTGTATATCAAGTCGCTCATGCGCCATATCTGCATTTGACCAACACACACCCCTGAGACTAGTGTCACCACAAACGAGAGAAGATATTCTAAATAAAAATACTTTATCACATTAAAACACTGCTGCAGCTATGAATGAAATTGAGGGTCAAGGATTTGATCCTAAACATGGCCCTTTGATTTCATAAGAATTCAATGTTTATAACATGGACCCTTTATAACATCTTTACAGACAAATCATTTACTTAACAGTTGAGTGAAGGGGAAAAATATCACCAACCATAGGCAAATCAACTTCAAGATTAGGCTATCTAGAAGGAGGGAAAAAGAAAATCAAAATAAATTACCTGTAATGTACCACCACCACCAGTACTCTCACCGTCATCAGAGACACTAGCAATGGTCCACGGGTCAGATGCATTCCAATGGAAATCAACGACTTTATCTCTGCATGCACCAAGAGCAAACATAATAATATCCATCTCTTAATGAACAAAATTATAAATTCCACTTTTTTACATTTTCACTCGTAGCAATGTCTAGCATTACAAGGAGCCATCATAACATTCCTTCAAAAATTCCAACAGAAACCTTTTCAAGTCTTAGCATAGAAGAAAATTTTAAGCACCCTATTCACTATTTAACTCAAGAGGGGCCACAGCTCGCATTTGTAGAACATGATTGGACTGAACCATCTAATTTTGCCCACTACATTGAGTATAGATTAAACAATTTCCTCCTTTAAAGCCTCCATAGTATAGTCAAGAGTCCAGAATTTAAGGCCAAACTTTGTATTCCTTTTGGAGCATTCACGAGAGGATATTTTTAGCACCACACACCTTACATATTCCTATTTTTTAATATATCAGCTCCATATTGATTCAGTTCTACTATCAAAAACAAGACGCAATCCCTAAGTAGTTCATAAGGTTCTTTTCAATGAACGTTATGCCATATCCCTAAACAAAACCATATTTAACTAGTGTCAACTAATTCAACATTCTACTTGGCAACAATAGTAGAGCAGGATAGACTGCTGTTGACTGGATGCTGGAAGGAATGGTACTAGTTGGCAATGGCGAAAGCAGTAAGATGGCAGCAACAACGGTGGTGCAAGACTCATAGGCACCATGACAACAAGATTATGGTGACAACGATCATGGAAGGACCAGGGGGAGGCGAGGAAGTGAAAAGCAAAAGCAATATTATTCGTAGAGTCAAGGGTTAAAAAAATGCACGGAATCGACTGCATCTGTTTAAAGACAAGGAATGCAGTACACAAAAGTACACCGAATATTAAAAAGGGGGGGAACTCTCATCCTGCGTACACCATAACTGAGCACTACTCTAAAAGGCAAGCTAAAATAATGAACCATTTTGAAACAAAAACAAAAAACAGAAGGTAAACCATACTGACACATTTAGAAAGAGGGGGGACAGAAGGGAGGGGCAGGGAGTTAAATACCGTCACATGGAAAACTCATTATCATAAACAAAAGAAAGCTCCCTAGTAGCTTATACAATCCCCACCTTAATTCTAGCACTATTGCAAAAAACAAGCTAGATAAACCATTTAAAAAAAAAAACAAAAACCAGAAGGTAAACCAAACTGGCAGTTTTGAAGATGATGGTCAAAATCCTCATACGTAAAACCATTATGACAAAATAAAATTTCATGAATTTTATTTTGACGTACAGATGCATGCACATCGACAGGCAAATACACGTCCATCATATAGACAAATTTGTATCAACGCATGTTTATGTGAGTGTTTGCACAGAGTAAGCTAAAATACAATTTTATTGGGAGGACATGATAGCCCAAAACTTATTACAGCAAAATACATGACAGGATGTCTATATGCACACACCACTCACTGACACAAAAGCATAAGTCAGATTTTCTGAAGGTTTCTTATATATGCATTAAGTACTTACAAAAATGGACACTTCTAATTCTCCATCTTTAATTCTGAAATGTGATTAAACCCACAAAATTTCACTGGGTCAAAACCGCAGTTCCTTGATCCATCTCACTAATTCCACATCTTTTTCCCACTTGGCACAAAGAAGCCTTCAATACATGGTAGATGTTGTAAATTATGTTCAACAGTGTGGATTTTAATTTTGAGGAGTCATTATACACGCATAGATTGGTACATATGAGAGACAAGCACACTGATGCATGCACCTTACAGACATAGGTGCAGCTGGCCAAGAAGCATAAGGCCTATCTTCAAAGGTCCCTAGGTGACCTAGTTAAAATTATATATCAATCAATACCATATCTTTATTCTAGCATTTTACCTTTTATCCAGGAAGATAAACCATACATCACAACCTATATTTAGCAAGTTGCTTAGAGTGACTAGCGTATGCAACAGCAGAACAGGTTGGCTTCAAAGTATTAAAAAAAAATTTACAATGCAAGCTTGATAAATTCATGCCACATAAAATGGTAACACTTACCTATGCCCTGCATGTTGAAAGAATAAACCAGGAGGCGTATTGGCCATCCTTGTTCCAACATGTTCCTTCTTCTTGCCAACCTAAAATAGAAAAGCTAATAAGACTGCAGTATAGCAATAAAATACAAATATTTCCAATACACCATATCTGACCACACTTGGACATTCTTCTCCAAGGCCTGTGATAAGCATACATTTCTAGAAACAGTATAGATTTTAGAAATGGAAAGAAAAAATGTATATCCAAAGGGGGAAGGCATATAATAATACCATTCAATGATATATTATATTAGATGTTCACCTAGAATAGGAGAAAGGCAAATAAAAAATGATAAGCAATCCCCCTTAGCCCCTTTAAGTCACATTTTCTATCGGTTCACGATACCCAAGTTACAATGCTTTTTGATATATGCATAGTTACTTGGAGACATAACAGAGCCGTCAGGTCAGGTAAGTGTTCAGAGACATCGGAAATAATCTTTTAAAAAATCTGGCACAGCAACACATTTTACGCTATATATGCATGCATGAATATGTATTGATGGTATGCAGTGTTATGAAGTATTCCGAGTGTCCAAGCATCCGGCATGTTAAAAAACCTAAACTTTGGAGTGTTCAGGAAACATTGTATTTTAACCCAATCTCCATGGGGATCCAAACCAACCTCACTCCCACCAATAGAGGATGGATGACTTAGTGGCTAATAATCCAAGGCTTGTCCTGCTCACAGTGTTGAGCTTGATGTTTCAAAATATAAATAACTCAACTTGCATTTGAGGGAACAGAATGGGAAGTAACATGGATTATTTTTCTGTCACTTTTCCAGTCACTACCAGATAACATGTTTATTATATTATAAAAGCAAATGAGAACAGAATATTTGAGCCAGAAACTTGCTAAAAAGCTAGCCACATGAGACTTCCTTAATGCATAATTAGCATGAACTCAGTACCTTCTCATAATCCCAAACACTGAGGAAGCTATCCTCTGCAGCACTTCCAAAAACTGATGCCCTATCCGGAGACCACTGAAATAACAATAGAAAGACATGATGAATAAGAAATAAGATAATACTCAACACAATGTAAATGATATTGCATTAAACATATAAAATAAGTATTTCTATAAGTGGATAAAACATGCCTGTACACAAAGAACAGCAGCATTGTGACCTTCGAACTTATATATCGGTGTTCCAACACCTCTAGAAGTTAGGTGCCGGCGATCAAACATATGAACAGAATTATCGGCAGATCTGAGCAAGATGCAATTGCAATAACAATAATAACAAAAACATTACATAAATTATAATGATTTTTAAAACTTTGCTGAGAACTTAGCAGGAAACATCAAAGCCTCTTTAATAACATTAAGGAGTTTTTTTTTTTAAAAAAAAAAAGGTGTGCTGAACTATAACATGATGCATTATCACCAGCATGCATGCCCATTAACAAAGTCCAAATAACATTGAAATGAGTTTTATTAAAACAGAAGGGGGGACAAAAGATGCATGTAAAAATGTACCCAGTTAAAATAAGATTTTCATCATGTGGGTTCCAATCAACACAGTGAAGATCAGCATTGTGAGCCTTTTCAACCTGTCCAAAAAAGATGAGCCTGTCATATAAGCTAATGCTATTGTAGTCCAAAATAATAATGTTAATGAGAAGAAATATATACAGAGACAAGGAAAATAGAAAAAGCACATGGATTGAGCATGATTTTTATACAACTACACGCCCGGAACATGGAAGACTCATTAAAACATGAAGTAACAGAATTCATCGGTAGCATCAAATAAATCTATCTAGCAGTAGGGTGCTATTACTAATTGTAGGCAATTTTCCAGCACCTTTCCATAAGAAGCTGTGATTATTTTCCCTCTTAAATCAAATAGTTAAATGCATCAACTAGTTAAACTCACCCACACAACAGATACCTAAATGCATGGGCACACACAAGCACGCACCCAAAAGCACACAAATGTACCCATAGGCACACATGCAAACCATACATCCACCAAAACCCTCAAAACTGGCAATATAACCACCAAAATCATCCAAACTGAAATTTATTTCGTCCAGCTTAAACTGAGTTTCTGTCAAATATTTGAATAAATATGCATGATGGGCAAGATCTGGTTGCATAAGTTCATTTAGTTACGTTCAGACAAGCCCAATTGTTATTTTTTGTTTCATCCATGACAAAGGAAGCCATAATAAAGAATAAGCTGCATTAGAGCTGAGCTACTTTATCCTAGATGAGCTTAGCAAACCAAATGGCATCCCTCCGTTCTCCATCATCTAGACAAATATTGAATTGTTTACTTTCACAGAATTTGAACACCCATACCCCTTCATTTCCCTAGCAACCTTTAGTTAACTTAAGAGGCTGCGCCCTGCATGAGTAACCTACCATCTATGTTACATGGATTCAAATTCATATTTTTGCTACAGGTCCAAGTCTAAGCTTTGAATCCTTTTCATATCTAAGAATTTATTCTTAAATAGCCGTGTCCAAGTGTCATCCCAATGTCCAAGTTATAGTGTTGGATGCAGGTACCTTACGCTAAATCAAGGGTCCAGTTAAAATAGCTCACCATATGAAAGACTTCTGAACAACAAAATTTAATAAAAGCAGCACAATTTTAGAAGGTTTTTAAACAACTCTCATGTGATCGCATTTAAAACAGGCAATGTTTTGTTCATCTAGCCAGACAATCTTAGAAGTTAGAGCCACTATTAACAACTCATACAATAAAAACTTAAAGAAGGAAAATACTGAGAATGGACAAACAATGAGCTGTGGCATAATGACAGAATTTCCAAATACATGTCAAACGAGATGCTTTCTCAAGATTACTGAAATCACATGACTTCCCCATAATTAAGTTAGCAAAATTTTCAGAACCTAACTAATTAGGATTTCTTTTGACATAACCAAATTTAAAATGCTGCTAAAGAAAATGTTGGATTTTCAATAGATGCATTAGTTATCAATCAGCTAACAAAAATAGATCGATAAAACTCTCAAAGCTTCAACAACAATGAAAATTATTATGTATCTACCTTAAAATTTGGAAATCTATCAGAAACAAATTGAGCTTCTCTATAAACGTATGGACTTTCATGATAATTACTAAGGGAAAAAAATACCTTGATGGCAGGGCTAGCACCAGCTCGAGCATCCCAAAAAATAAGGCAAGAATCATCACCTACACTACAGAATTCCTGGGCACTTCATAACAGTTGAGGAAAAAATGTCAACAATGAAACAACATATCCAAACACCGAACAAACAACAAGATTCCATGCTTGTGGTACATATAAGATGAAAAATCACAGCATTATGTGATATGCATTTATTACAAAATTTCAAGGCGTAACACACCTGGAAGGACAGAATTGCACATCTTCAACAGTATTCTCATGCCCTTGAAACACACCTCGTGGCCCAACGGTAGGACTGTCTGAGCTTTTCTCGTTAACGGCTTTCGCAGGCTGCTTACCACTTGAGCTTGCAGGTGTTGCAGGAGATTTAGCACCTGAGGACTCTGCTAAAGTGGAGATTTGATCTTGTATGCTCCACAGAACAACCAATTTGTCCTTCCCTACAATTAATTAATTTTGGTTACCATAATATGCAGGAGGAAGCTGAGGGAAATTTTCAGTAAAATGTTAAAATCTCCAAAAGAAATCAATGAGTTAGGCATAAGAATATAAACAATCTCAACAAAGAGATGCCTTCCAATTAGGGCCTGCAAACCAAATTCTATATAAGGTCAAAGTCTGGGAAGTTATTTTGATGCACATAAAGAATGGACCATGTGAATGAATTTGATGCATCAATTACGTAAGAATGTTGTTTCATCAAGAAAAATTTGTTCAAAGATCAGTCCTGCATCATTAGTAAAGCAAACAGAACCAAAAACACCAATACTGGAGTACTGGTAATCAAACAGGACAATGGCATTCTTTTTTCGCACTGTTAATTGACCAGGACAATGGCCAACTTTCATGAATAGCCAAAAGTTTCACTCAATGAGTAACAACAGGACAGAAGGATTAGTGCAATAAGATTGACTTCCCCGTGACAAACTACCATGACGATCAAAAGCAACAGAAACAAGAAGCCTTTATACCTACAAAGAGAAACGAGCTACAACAAGAAGCGTGCATGTGCATGTATCATAAAAATGTGAAAAGAAATTCAAACCTCCGGAGAGCACAAAAGGATCTGAAGGACACATGGCAAGCGCGAATTCTGCATTTTCTTGATGTCCTATCAATATCTGCAGGATGATAACTTGATAGTAAGTTGTAGTTGTGTTTTAATAGTTGAAAAGGATAAACATTCTGACCACAAAATCTAAATATCTAGTCTCGTAATTAAATCTCCATGCAAGTTGGTCATATTGTTTTCCCTCAATACGGAAACCATTAAAATATATCCACATCACACTTTATTCTTCTGCTCTGTAATTTAGCATCAATAAAAGCATAATCAAGTAAAGTAGCTGATTAAAACCAAATCCGGACGGGACTCAGCAGCTCCCAAAACAGCATGACGCTTGGGCTGCGTGTCAACATCCCAGATAAGTACCTACAATGGAATTTAACACTTATGTAACAGGAGACTCAGCTATTCTATCCTTAAAAAAGAAAAATAAAAATGAAATGTAAAGTTGATATATACAACTGGCAAAAAGATAATTGAAGACATACATCAGGACTGTCAGTATGTGTTGCCACTATCTTGCTGTTCTGAGGAAGCTCTCTGATTCTGTTAACCTGCATGATGTCAGACATTTGTAGTCAAATGCCTTTGATGGTGCTATAATATCTTGCATAGAGAACTCATCACAGATCCTTCTGTAAAACACGTCAAAGAATCTGGATCCAAGTGATGTGTGGAGTAATAGAAAATAGCTCCTCAACAATTTCCTCTATTAATCAAAAGCTAACCTGCCTCTTCAGATATCATTATCATCATTTGGTTAATAACCATGCCAATAATCTTCAGATGCAATTGAATACACACTGATATGGAAGAGATACATGAAGGTTGAAACAAAATACAAGTTGCGATAAAAAGATCGCTTCATACCTCCCCAGGATGAATGATAGTTTTGAACTTTTTAACATGGGGCGAATGTGCTTCTTCATTAAACTGCAATCAGAAAAACATTTTGTTATCACCAAAAAGCCAATAAGTCCAAACGCAAATAAGTCCATTTTATCCTGCAAGTAGTCCTAGAATTAATGTACAAAACATAAGAAGAAGCCTTATGAAATTTATACTCTTCATGACATCTTCAGAATTAGAGATAGAAATTATTTTCTCATCAATGCAATGAAAAACATATGGATTCTTCAAGAATTGTGTGCAACTAAAAAGTTTCAATTTCCCTAGTAGGATGTGATTGGAACATTAAATACATACCAACAAGGTTCACCGTACCATTTTGATATCGGCCTAATATGATACGGTACAGAACGTACCATACCGTTTTGATACTCTGTCGGTACTGTTTTGGGACGATATGGGCGGTATGGGCAATATAAGCCCCATGCCATTTCGAAACAGCAAACCATCCTGGTTCTCCACTAATATGGTTTGGTACCCCCGAACACTAGAATGGTTCGGTACCCCCGAACTGGAAGTTTCGGGATGGTTCAGCGCATCTTGCACACCAGTACATTGCAACGTAAAAATTATTTTAGTAATTAACTATGGAATAACTTGGACACCATACTGACCAAATTCAAGCAATGCAAAAAACACTGAAACCATCAAGTCATGACCACTTCACCTGGCAAATTTGCTCAGCAGCTGCAACCCTAGGTCTGGCAATCTCACAATTTGCTATGACAAGAGTATTAGGAACGCTACCATCAGTCTGGGGGGAAAAATGTTAACAAAAGATCAAAGCAGAATCTACATTTACAATTTGTTACTAAAAAATATTTGCTCAATAGAAGCAATGTGTTTGTACAACTGTAAGCAAAAGAAAAAAAGCATGAAAGTATGCATGAGCAATAAACTACCACTTGTTTGGAAAAATCTCGCACAATCATCTAATATCAATTGAGATAATAAATTGCCACCTTTGAAAAAAAAAAAAAACAAAGAATGAAAGTATGAATGAACTATAAGCTACCACTTGCACGGTTTCAAGTCCCGACAAAACATCTCATGACATGGCAAGACATATTACCATCCCAAATGTTAGGATGAGACTGTCCCACCATTATCTCACCGTCTCAATCGATATGCCCTTGGACAAGCCCTGTCCCAAGTGTCGGGATAGGTCAGGATAACGGCGCAACCCATTTCATGTAAAAATTAGAAAAATCATTAATATCAGTTGAGGTGATAAATTGCCACCTTTAAAACACACCACATCATGTAACAACAATGAAGGAAGATAGTACAATGCAGAGAAATAGACAAAAAGAAATCTAAGCAAAATATGTAGGAGAATAGTTAGTATTTAAACTTATGTGCAAAAAGAAATACATGTGCCCTACTCAAGGATGACAGATGAATTAACCAAAAATGTACTTCCAAAGTTGTTCGCTTATGTTTGGTTTCCAGGAATGAAAAGAATTAAAATGGGCATTAAAATGGAACAGGGAGGGATGGATGGATGGCAGGGAATCAGAATCGTGATTCCCATTCCAATATTCGAATGTGAAACGAAGGAATGCATTAAAAAAAAAGTAATTCAATTCCAATATTTAATTTAACTAGTTAGATATCAAAATGTAATCAATTTTATATTATTTGTTAATCAAATCAATAACTAACTAAAAGAAGTGATTTAATAATAATGCTTGCTTTAATTCTTTTTGGGGGACATTCTTTCTTTTTTTAAGAACTTTTCTTTGATTATTAAGACTTATACTTTGTACTCTTTATTCTATATTTTCTATATTTTTACTAATTAATTTTGTATTTTATTTCTATTTTATACCATAGATATTATCAATTAGTTCATTACCAAAAATATCATGCATTCCTATTTTTCATGGCAATGGCCACTCCCACGTAAAGGTGGGATTGCTGTTCCATCAAATGATGGGATGACAATTCCATAGGAAATGGTATTCCATTCTTTGGTACCATGCCAAACACTAGAATAGAGTCAAAGTCGTGATTCCCATTCTGTTGCAGCATCCATTCCAGTTAATCAAACATAATATTTGAGGTCCACTCTCTTTATTGTGAACATAAAAACAATGTTGAAAAAGAGTCTCATTTTCAAAAGCCAACACTAATAAGGGACTAGCTCTAAATAAACAAGATGAAGAAACAAAACTTCTGCACAATTTCACCCAAAAAGTTTGATAAGGCTGGTATGCTAGGGTTATTCGCATATGGTTATTTACATTTGACAACTTGGTAACCAGGAGTAGAAAAACAAAATTTGAACATGGAAGCTGCTGAATGCAATACTCGCAATTGAATAAAGATTTTCATTGTGACACAAAACCAGATGATTTAATCAATTAGTATAAAAATGAACAGTTAGGGTCAGTAAATTGTTCAGAGCACCATCCTACTCCAATGATTCAAAAATTCCTGCATCGCCTACACGTTAATTTTCAACACGATCAAACTTCACCCATCATGCTCTCATGCTACATGTAATGCAATTTAGTCCATAAGAAATCCAGGTAAAGAATACATATAATCAAGCCTATTGAAACCTTTTTTTTTCAAAAAAAAAAAAAAAAGAGTACATCTAGCACCAAGCAAAAAGAAGGGAGCAAATATACTGCACTACAAAACACAAGGCAAAGAAAAATCTACTACAGTTGCACCTGTAGCAGTAAATCCACTTACCTGCTCAGAAATGTATAGGCGCTGACAACTCTTAAGTCCTCCTTGCTCGAGCTGCGGCCCCCACCTTTTCCACAAAAAAAGAGTTACAAATCAAGAATTCAGGTATGGCAAGGCAAAGAAATAAAGCCACGAAAACCTCATCAAACTCCAGAGCCTCGAAGAACCTGAAAAGATGACTCCTTTTCGTCGCTAATAATCTGTTCTCCGTAAAGAGGCAACTTTGTTCCCGATCAAGACAAGAACTAAAACCCTAGAACGCAAAAAGGCACTAAAGCCCTCGAATGCAAGAGAAACCCTAGAAACGAAGAGGCCAATAAAAGCCTCGACTGCAAGGGAAGGGCTAAAACCCTGTAATGCGGGACCCTCCCCCTGAGCTATCTTTCACAGAAACCCTAACCAAGAACCAGCTATAAGAGACGATAAGCGAGGAGGAAAGGATGAAGAAAAGCGAGGAAGGGAGAAGAGTTTAGGATGGGCGGGGGGGAAAGAAAAGGAAGCGAAGATAACACGAACCGGCAGGAGAGGGAGGGCCACGTGAGGTTGTGGTGGGCGAGCCAGTCGTAGAGGATGGGGATGAGGGCCTTCCATTGGCTGTACCGATCGTCCGCCGAGTGTTCCTCCGCCTTCTTCCCTCCATCCTTCATCTCTCTCTCTCTCTCTCTCTTTTTCCCGCCCGCTGTTGCTGCTCCTCCTGTCTCGCTCTCGCTAGCTACGGAAGGGCGAGAGTGTAAGAGAGAACGGAGGGCACCGCCTTCGGGCAGGTAAATAAATAGATGGGCTCGGAGAGAGCCGGTGGGCGAGAGCGCTTTTGATGCGGGCCGAAACTCAAGCGCGGGTCGCTTGGTGTTTGCCAGTGCGTGTCCAATAATCCCACCTAACAAGCGTTTTAATTCACTTCAATAAAGATAATGATGCACGTGTTATTTATTGATTAGATAATCGAATGCTAAACACCTATTGAATTACGTCTAACTTTCATCCATTATGCAAGCGTATAGATGATGCTAATAAATCCTATCCTTGATGTCATTTAATTATAATAATTATTATTATTTAATAATGATTTTTTTGGGTAATCACTTGGCCATGACGTTTTTGTGTAGCTTTTATACTGCTTCAGTGCGTAGCATGCATCAATTCGAAAGAAAACCTTCGAAGTGGATCAGTCATGACCGAGTACATATTCCCTCGCATGGTTAGCTAGCCTATTACCACAGCATTGCCTTCTTAACATGGATAATATCATAGAAACCATACAAAACCTTGTATCAAAGCCCTAATCATCTGACCAATACTTGTATTAATATTAATATTCATCAAAGAAAATTGGATACCGATTTGGATTGACAATTACATGATCCTTATCCGAATATTCGATAATATTTGTAATTTTAAACGATTATATATTTAATTAATAAAATAAATGGCCATACTAATATCTTACTGGCTTAATTTATCTTTCATTAAATAACATCCCTAATTTTATGGTAATAAAGTTTAACTATCTTTGCATTTATATTCAAACTTTGAATATCCAATTTTTATTCATATCCATTCAAAATAAATATACATATAAATATGCATTTGATTAAGATGCATATATATGACTATATTCATCGAATGTTAAAAGATCTGAATGTCAATATACTAATTTCTGAACACACTCAATTCTTTTTTTGAGCCCTACGTATAATAGTTCGAGGTTTTGAAGGTGCACCTTTTATAAACTTAATTGTAGCAATTTTTTTGTTAATCATGCAAATTAAAAGATGAAGCTATTTATTTATTTATTTATTTATTTATTTCAATGAAGATGGATTTGAATGGTGTTAAAGTGATTTAAATCTGGAGCTTATATAGGACTTATTTTGACGGTCCCATGGTTTTACTTGAAAGCTTCACAACTAAGGATTCTAAACTCATCTTAGATATGGTATTTTTAGATATTTGGATATTGGTAATGGTAATTATAGTGTCAATGGGTTTTCCTTCCTTCACTCTCAAAATTTATTGGTGGTGATCGGAGAGATGTTGATTAATTGGGTCATGGTTTGGTATTTAACAACAATATAAATTTTTAGTCTTTACAATCAACACAAACTTTCTTCTTAGCAAATGTCCATTTGTATTCGTGACATCCCAACTCATCCAACAATTGTTCAACATGTGATATTATAATGGACTTTAAAAGAATGCCATGGTAATGTGGAGATCCAACCTGCAACCCAGGCCAGTGGGTTTTATTCTCACCAAATAGGCTTAAAATTATGTGCCTTTTATTTGTTTATTTGCCATGAATTCAATGGACAAACTACAAACAAGATTTCTTAATATCTCAAAGCAATTCATTCATGGACCTATCTATGACACTGCCTTTTTAAGGCCTAGCTTGACATCAAACATGTGCTATTTTTCTATCTTTGTTTTAAAGAAATTAACATAACCCAAAAAGAATAATCTATTTTAACCTTATATTTGAAAAAAAAAAATCAAGATGTAGAAATTGAATAAAATGAATAATTACAAATAAGAAACATTAATCTGCTAAAATTAAGGGCATAATGGCTCGTAAAAGAAAATGCATAGCAAATTTACCATCTTAAGATGATAAATTACCATTAGGTGGCTAAATTTAGTTGTATATGAAATAGAATAAGACACGAGATCCATATATGTAATATATGCGTGCATAACCATAACCATGCATTGTAAAGAATCCTTACGTGATTCTTAACTTTTTAACTTTACTATCATTCGGCCATGATCTCCCTTTAGATTTAAAATGTATTATTAAAATTAATTTAATTTTAATCTTATCTCTTTTAAAAACTAAAATTTAATAAAATAATCATGTTTTTCTCTTACCTCATCCTTGTGGTTAATGCGATGATTGCATTATCGTCTCATATGTCAAAAATATTGACAATTCATGATAAAACTTTAGCATGAGAAATATCTTACACGATAAATTACATTCATGTATTAAAAATAAGATATTTTGTTTCGTGTTTCATTCCATCCATGATTTTTGTTCAATCATACCATTTCCTTTTTGTCCCCTAGATACATTAAATAACATAATTTATTTAAATTTTAAAGTTTGGACTCTTTATCTAACTTTTACTTATTTGAGTGGCAATAATTACTAATTTCAATGGTCCTAAAAAATATATATATAAATTAAGCTCATTTGATGGTAAAATTGTAGCCGCTATCACGACCACTATAGTGTACTATAACTAAAAAAATATAAAATAAATAAAAAATAATATTATCATTGATTTATTATATATCATTGATAAGAAAATAATATTTTGAGCTAATATAGTATTTAAATCTTAAAGCATTGTATAAGTGATTACCTAAAAAATAATATTCAAATCATATTATCTCACAAATATCAAATAATGGCCATTATTCCTATTATGCAATGATTGTTAAACATGAATATAGATAAAAAATTAACTATGATTCAAAGACCTTTTATTTACATATTTAATTATAAAATGGAAAAGTTTCAAGTCCAACATACATGTTAAACTCCAAAACTTTCTAAGGTCCTCTAATATCTTGTTTACATAGGACTATTGAATATATATATATATATATATATATATATATATATATATAAGTAAAAAAAAAAGTAAATAAAAACATAACCCAATTCTTTTGTCATATGCATGGCATATGCTAGGTTCTAGGATAACAAAATAAGAGAGTTTCAGTACCATTGCCATTATTATTATCTTATATCTGGTTAATTCCACACTTTTTTTTCTATTGTATAACAAAATCAGCAATAATTATTTCATTTGTCCGCTACTTTTAAAATTAAATTACATTTCTAACAAATAAAAATTATTAACAGCTGGTCCTTATTTATTTTGTTAAATTAATCAAATAAGAAATGGTAGAACTATCAATGTTAGCAAAGGCATCAAAAAGAACAAAAATAAATGGAAAAGGAGTATGCCTTTTTGTATTTGCTTCTACCATGATCAAACATGATAACACACAAAAAAATAGAATACAATTTTTTTATTTATATAATATTTTTTTATTAAATTAATATTTGCATCATTTTATACATAATATAAATTACATCAATAGTTATTTATAAACTAATAGAATAAAATAAGGATATCACGCTTGTCATGTGATGTTATAAATTTCCAGCTATATGATAATTTGCAATTGCTCCGCGCTTGTACAGTTTAAGTAGTGATTTTTGTTTATGCCATCATAAAAACATTGGTCAATTTTTCTTTGGTTAATTAAATTAATGTATTTAATCATTATTATTGGAAATCATTACTGATATATTATAGCAACAAAATAGTTGTATAATGAAATTTTATTTATTTAAATAATATTGCTTTTGACAATATTATAATTTTTATTTTTACAGAAAACAAGAATTACTAAGAGGGCGGGCTGGTTGGTTGGCTGTGTATATATATATATATTTGAAAAAAAAAAAAAAAAAGCTGCAAGCTGAATGCCCAACATATTTATAAAATATGGATTTCAAAATAAAATTTAAGTTAGAATACTGGATGCAGAAATTATTTTAGTTTATCAACTTTTTTTTCAACTCTATCGATAAACCGGATGTGGGTTCGCTCCTACGTGCGGACTTGGGCCGCGCCCGCCAACGGTCAGAATTTAGAAAATATTTCCATCCGAGGCCCTCCAATCACCATCCAACGATCCATGTTCCATCGTCCGCACGAATCCCGGAACAACCTGGTATCGGAGGGAGAAAAAGAAAAGGGTAAAAACCAAAAAGGAAACCTTCCCACTCTCTCCCCGCCGCAATCTTCGCAACGCCAAGATCTCTCCGACGACCCATTCCAATTTCCATCCCCCCCACCGTTCCCATGGCCCTTCCCCCTCCTTCGCCATCCTTTCTTTGGCTCGTCCGTTCCTTCTTCCCCGCGCCCCCCACCCCGCCCCCCCGCCCTAGTAGCCAGCCGAGCGCGCAGCGATCGATCCCTCCCCACCCCCACCGAAGGCCCGCCGGAACCGCAGGCCCAGGAGACCCCCCAACCTCGCCCCATCGCCCAAATCCCCTCTAATTCTAACCATGACCACTGCCACCTCGTCCAATACCACCGCCACCACCAGCACCCCCACTCCCCAACCCTCCCCCCCCTCCTCCTCTTCCTCCTCCTCCTCCTCCTCCGCCGCCACCCAGGCCTGCGCCGTCTGCAAGTACCAGCGCCGCAAGTGCAACCCCGACTGCACCCTCGCCCCTTACTTCCCCGCCGACCAGCAACGTCAGTTTCTCAACGCCCACCGCCTCTTCGGCGTCAGCAACATCCTTAAGATCATCCGCCATCTCGACCCCGTACAGCGCGCGGAAGCCATGCGCTCCATCATATTCCAGTCAAACGCCCGCGCCCATGACCCCGTCGGTGGGTGTTGCCGCATCATTCTCGAACTCGAGCAGCAGATCGAGCGTGACTCAGCCGAGCTCGCCCTCGTCCTCCGCCAGCTCACCATCTGCCGCGCTCAGGCTCAGGCCCAAGCTGCTCTATCCCCCGCCACAACCGACGTCAGCGTCAATCCTAATCTCATTCTAAGCACCGGCGACGACGCCGGCGGCGGTAATGCCATGTATAGCGGCCATGAAAATAACCTACTCCTTCCTCCTTCGATGCTGCTGCAGCAGCAACCGCAGCATCAGTACTATGATTATTTCTATTATGATGGTGGTGGTGGTGGTGGCGACAACCCCATCAACAGTGATAGTAACAACAATAGTATTAGTAATAGCCATAGCATCAACAACAATCATCATCATAGTTATAATAATTCTGGCCTCGAGATGGAGGTGCCGACTTCGTCGATGCTAAGCCTGCAGCCGCAGCAGTGCAGGGTTGACGAGGAGGCTGTGAAGCCGCTCGTCGACATGTTCGAGGTCAGGCAGGCATTAACGATAGGGGATGAGGAGGAGGAATCGGCCAAGAATTTTGCTGCTACTGCGACCAAGCCATTTCAGTGCAGGTTAGACTTAGGTTTTTCTCGTTTCTTCTCGCTTTCTCTCTCTCTCTCTATATATATATATATTCCTTTTTTTTACGATTCGAATTAAAGGTTGATTTAGACGGAAGAATAAAAGACTTGGAATTTTTTTTGAAATTTTGAATTGAGAGAAGTGGAGATGGATAGAGGTCTTAAATTTACTAATTATTTGAAAAAAAAAAAAGCGCCATTAGATCTTGAAACCATGGATTATTTCCAGATCAATTCAGTTTTCTATGTAGGGTATATATTTTCTATAAGTTCCACAATTATATGAAATGTTTTTCTATGTAGGGTTAGTTTCATTTGTATCCGAGCAAGATCTTTCCATTTGACCCTTGCAGCATGATTGAAATTTTTTAAATTGGCAGGAAGTAGCAATGCAAATGTTTGACGTAGAAGATTTTGAAGTTAGAATTCCGTAAATGACATCGGTTTCTGAATACACTTATTTTCTCTATCTCTTCTATCAATTTTTTTGAGCGGCATTGAATTGGCATTCAAATGGCACTTTTGGAAAAAAAAAAAAAAAATGGTGGATATTTAAGTTCTGTTGTTAGCTTCCTTATATACTATAGCAAATTCCTCTATTTTTTTTAATTATTATTTATTATTTTTTTATTAGGTTTTCAGAAGAGGCGACATGAAAATTCAATAAAAGATGAACAAAAAATAATTAGTTATATTACAGAAAAAAGAAACAGCAAGCCTCATTATAATTTATTTTTGTTAAAATAAAGGTCGTAAAAAAAGATGAAGATCTGTACAAGCAAGTATTTGTATTTGGGTGGTTAGATCTTCCTTGTAGAGAGAAAATTGTTTCAATAATCAGTACATCTCTTCTAATATTCCATATGATCAAAATGTCTCTTCTTCACCACCAGAAGCAACTTTGTGTTACCCATAATCATGATGACGATTTGAATATTTTCTTTTTCTTTTTCTGCTTGCTTTGAATTCTAAAATTTACATTATTTTGGTTAATTTTGCAGTGGTAAGATAGAGTTGAAAGAAGAATTAAACCCTATAGAGGATGTTCCAGAGCATGATCTAAAAGGTGCTGCCTCCTTGTTTACACTCACAAATTGTACAACCTCTTCCATATGATGTTTGTTTTTTGTTTTTTTTAAATTTTTTTGTTCCAATCCTGTTTTATGTTTTGGCAATCTAGAAAAATGCATTGCTTGGCTCTTTTTATGGAACGTGCATGGAGATTTCCTTATAAACTTTGAACTTTGTAGAAGCTTGGAGATGTTGATTCCTATATGATCTTGACTCCCTAGTCATAACCATAGCACCATTTATTCTAGCCGCTGCTGCAGGCCCCAGTCATTCCTGAAGCAAAATAGATTCACTCCTTAAGCCTGTACGTGTGCCTAGTGCTATAGCTTAAAGTCCCGATTGCAAGCAAGTTTGCAACCAATAACAACGTGGAGCTTCTTCCTCATGTCATATGATTTTTGCTGCATCCACATCCAAAAGGCTACTTCATGTCTTGTTCATCTGCAAATTTGCCAACGTCTTGAAAACCGTTCATCATGGGACAGTGGATCAAATCAAATAGACGATCATTTTGGTATCAACGAAATCAGTATGGATGAGATCAAACGAGGCAGCTGGACACCTGACAATTTACCAGTTTACGCAAACCAGTGAAGCAGGCGGCACACAGAGGAGCATTTGGTCAACCAACTCGGCATGGTGATCTCAAAACGCTAATGATTTGATTTAAGACCCGGGTCTTGATCTCTTGAAACCCAAGCCCGGCTCGAATCTGAAACCACTTGTGCCTGAGACGCAGGTGTAATCCGAGACATGGGAAACCGGGCGGTGGAAGTGACGAGAGATTTGAGCTCTCTTGAGCCTTCGGAGTCTCGAGATTCTCTCCCGTCGCTCCGTTAAACCTTACCGGAAGTCTCTTGGTGGCAGGGTCCCGGTGTAGCGGCCATCTTCCCGTGTTGGACCTCGCCGTCGTCAGTAATGGCTTCAGAGGGGTTAGTCATTGATGTTTATATATAACCTCATCGCCATGGAGGTTCGACAAGGGCTAGGTTTAGGGTTTCTCTTCGGCCATGGAGTCGTCCGGCAAAATCGAGCCCCGTGAAGAACGCGGTAAAACCGATCTCTATGAGGATCTTTGCTATTTTTGCCACTCGTATCTTTGTCAGATCCGTTGCCTTTATCCGGATAGCCGACGGTTTCGCCATGGCTTCCTTTCCTCAACAACCAAGTCTCATGCCCCAAACGGCCATTAGATCCTTGCCCTCAAGGAATCGATGTTTACTCGAAACTATTGATGTCGCTAAGACGAAGGCCCCGCTGCTGGTCGTCGTCGAGGTCAAGGTCAACTTCCTTGACCTTTGACTTCCGTCGACCTTTGACTTCCGTCTTCGTTGGTCAAAACCTCGATCGACCTAAGCAACTAGCGGATCTTGCCATGGAGATTGCGCGGAAACTGAAATGCAAGGGGTTTTCCGTTGTCCTCACTACCTGTGCCCTGATGGAGTCACCGACAGTGCTGCTCTCATCGTCATTGAAGGCCTTGGCATCGTCAGAGCAGGCGCTGGAGCGGGCGTGGGCGGTGGAGCAGACAGAATTGACGTTGAGCTAACCAGGATCAAAAAATTTTGCTCGACCAGGCCAGGCCAAAATTGGGTCAATTTTGATCAACCCTTTGTTTCAAGCCAAATGGTTTAAATTGGACTCGCTTGATGGGTCTAAGCTAAGCTCGGACTTAAATTGTATGATAATTTTTTTTTTGAGCCTCAAACTGGCTGCAATCTAAAGATGTGGCCCGACTCGATTCACGCACTAAGATCAGAGGATTACATCTTAAAGATGTTGCTTGACTCGATTCACATTAAGACCAGAGGATTACATCTTACTATAGCCTAGCTATAGAATTATTAGACTTGTGGTAATTGGCTAGGTTATGGTTAGGATAAGGCTTTCGGTTATGAAATTTAATTTATTTATTTTATTTGAACAGAATTAAAATTTAATTTATTAGAGTAAAATTAAACTCCATGGTTGGTGCGTTAAAAAGAAAAATTCATATACTAATGTTCATGTGCTAAAAAAGATTTCATAGGCTAACATGGTTGATAAAATAATCACGGTGGGTGGGACGCAGACTGCTGCGGAGATAATGAAATAGAGGATGTGGAGGACTCCAGAAGAGCCAGCCAGCTTTGGATAGGGCTCCTGCTGCGGATTGGGAAATGAAAGCGAATAAGATTGACTCCGCCATGGATGGAGGCTGTTGCGGATAGAGAAATAATGAAACAGAAGATGACGACTCCAGAGCAGCCAGCGGTAACGCCATGGACAGTGGTAATGAGTTAGCCTCGAAGCACAGGGAAGGATCTGCGACAGCAGTAGCGGCGAGGGGTGAAAGAGATGGTGACTCTACGTTGGAGACATCTGCAGCAGCAGCCGAGGCTTCGCCGTCGAGGAGGCGACGTGGAGGAGATGAAGACTCCGATGAAAAAGTGACGGTCCCAACGCACTGGAGAGGATCCGTACTTCCGTTGAAGTCAAACAAGCCTTCCCCTCATCAATAGTTCCCATCTATTTATTTATTTATTTATTTATTTTAAAAAAAATAATAATAATAAAGACTTCGATGAAAAAGTGACAGCCTCGAAAGAAAAAGAAGATAGGCTCCAAATGAGAGCATTTCAGGTCTTAATTTTAAAATGGGATAAATGCGTGCAAGGAATGATTAAGTTTGTTAATCAGTGAATTATTATACTTTAAATATTAGGAGAACCAAGAAACATGGCAAGATAAGAGCATATATCCATCCATGCAACAAAGTAAGAATCCGTGACCCGTTTGAACTTAATAGGGGTTTTCAAATTTACAACATAACACGCTATGGCCGATTTCTCAATTGAAAATTGAAACCCTCTGAAAAGAATGAAGGGAGTGTACCCAACAAAGAAAAGAAAAGAAAAGAAAAGAAAAGAAAAGAAAAGAAAGAAAGAAGAAAAGAAAAATCCCTAATCCAAGCCGCTTACCCGCCGAAAGAGCCAGGAGCGTCAGCAGCGTCATTCTTGGAGCTCTCCTTATTATCATCATCTGCAGTGGAGAGACCGTGCCCGATGTGAGATACATCGGGCGGCCGCACTTCTGCCGGCTCCATCACGCAAATCTCACAATCTCTATCAATTATATAGTCGTCAACGCTAATGGCACCGGGGTGATCAAGAAAAAGCAAGGGGTCGTAATCCGGGCCGCCACGTATCGGACAGGACGTGTTGGGAAGAAGATCTGGATCGGCGATCGCAGTCATGGCGGGCGACGGAGCAGCTGGGGCCGGGGCCGGGGCCGGGGCCGGGGCCTGGGGGATGGCAAGCTGGAGGCGGACGTCGGCTAACTCGCCGCCACGTATCGGACAGGGCGTGTTGGGAAGAATATCTGGATCGGCGATCGCAGTCATGGCGGGCGACGGAGCAGCCAGGGCCAGGGCCAGGGCCTGGGCCTGGGCCTGGGCCTGGAAGATGGCAAGCTGGAGGCGGACGTCGGCTAAATCGCCGCCACGTATCGGACAGGGCGTGTTGGGAAGAAGATCTGGATCGGCGATCGCAGTCATGGCGGGCGACGGAGCAGCCAGGGCCTGGGCCTGGGCCTGGGCCTGGAAGATGGCAAGCTGGTGGCGGACGTCGGCTAACTCGGCAGAGGCGCTTTCAAGCCGGTGCTCGAGCTCCTGGACGATGCGGTAGCATCCCCCGATGGGGTCTCGGGCGCGGGCGTCGGACTCGTAGATGATCGAGCGCATTGCATCGTTGCGCTGGACAGGGTCAAGATGGCAAATTATCTTATGCATGTTTTTGAAGCCGAAATGGTTTTGGGCGTTCAAGAACTGTTGCGGCTGGTCGGCGGGGAAGAACGGCGCGAACAAGCAGTCCGGTTTGCACCTGCGGCGATGATACCTGCAGGAGGCGCAGGCGTGGGACAATGCGCCGGAGGAGGGGACAGTGCTCATGACCAGAATAAGGACAGGAATGGATATTAGCGATGCGGCAGCGACGCACAAGGGTCGCTTCCGGGCCCGGTTCCGGCGGGGGAAAGCAATGGGCGGCGTAGAGGATCGCGTCGTTACGAATATACTACGGAGAGAGACGGGAGGAATTCTGTTTTGGATTTTTAAGCTTCGTTTTCGGGATCTGGATCGACAGTGCAGGCGGTTGAGGTTTCTTTCAGTTGGAGGGGGAGGAGGAAGGAGGAAGGAGGAAGGAGGAAGGGGAAGGGGAAGGGGAAGGGGCGCACGCGTATCTGGTCACGAAAGGCAAACTTTATTCCAATTTTAGATATGGATATCTAGTTGTAGTCAAATTCAAGAATACCGTCCGATAGATATAATAAGCTGATTTTTTCAAATTTTAGATAGGATTCAAGTCCATATGAATAAAATTATGCTGATCCACCTCTCTCTCTCTCTCTCTCTCTCTCTCTCTCTCTCATCCTCTTCCTCTTCCATGAAAACAATCCAATATTATGCTGATCCACCTCTTCCATGAAAACAATCCAATATTTTCAATGCGTGGGACATTTAACATTTATGACAAGCAATAAGTTCACCAGACTGCAGCGCATATCAAACAAGTTTCTACTTGTTAATGGCTTGCTTGTTTTAAGTTCTGGATAATCCTTAAGGTAAGACCTTAAGCTAAGGTCTTGCTGCATGATATGGTTAGTGTGGCGCTACCTTGTGTTGCAACCGTGTCATGATGGACACTACCTTGCCTTGTAACCATGACTCTCATTCTATACAAGTATGTGAGAGTTAAAAAGTCATATCACAATCATGCCCCTTTTCAAGACGTGAGAAATTCTTGAATATCCAAATATTCAAGAGTACCACCATGGCATTCTGTTGCCATGCCCAAATTTAGCTCCTCTCCATTGCAATGGCCATGGCCCATCCCTACCATCTAACAAAACCTCCGGTCAATTTTCAACACCAAAGGTTTTGCACTGTTAGCTCATGCCAAAGCTTCCTCCGTCCCTGCAGACGGAGAGAATTGTTAGGCTATGGCTATGGGCCGATTCAAAAGTAAATGTTTTAAAATAGTTAAATATCCAGTGGGTCAATTCGAAAGTAAAAAGTCGACACAAGTTCCTACTCCAAAAATGCACGCTTGCTATACTTTCTCAAGTATGAAGTTCCCAAACCAGAAATCCATGCTTGCTTTCCTTTTCTCCTGTTTTGCAGCCAACAATGAGGTCCTCTTTTATACCAAGCTTTATAAAATTTTATTCTTTAGACGAGAGAGAATCAAACTTAGAACCACCACGCCACCATCGATATTTCATCAAAACATGAGTTGTTTTCAACATATGATTCCAGCCACAATACACATCAATGGCTAGATGCCACTACCATATCAAATTGTTGAAGTAGCTTAAATATTCAAAATTTGCAAGTGGTAACATTTGGGTTTATGATCAATACCATTGATTAGCTTTGACTGTCGCAATAGTTGACAGGGCAAATGCACATACCTTCAGTACAAAAATATCTCCGAACGCCTACAACCACCATCGATGGCTAAGTTAAACAAACTCTCCTTGAGCCGTTCTGTGTATTTGACATTGCCACTGAATCCTTCACTATGTCTCCAGGTTGACTCCCACGTATGAAATGTCTCACTGTAACATAATAGATTAGTGCTTTTCTCCTGATAAGGGCGATCATGAAGACAGCAAGAACACCATAAATTTCATGTTTGAATCATTTGGCCGGATCATAGTTACTAAATCCCTGCTTGAAACTTTCTACCATCTGCAATTCCTCGTCCTTGTTGAGCTTGCAATTCCTCCAATCAGCCCGTTCTGGCATACTCAACAAGCCTGCTAGCACCTGCAAAATTTTGAACAATTTTAACGTGTCTCAACGAAACAACAGTGATCATGGCTGGCAGGGTAAGAAGCTGCAATAGGATTAACATAAGCTCAAGAATGATCTGTTTAGAACTTACCTCCCGCCCAAATTGGACAGGAAACTTCTCTTTGTCATCAACAAGATGCAACAAAATTTTACCTCCGGGGAGTTCTACATAAAACAAGCTTGATTTTCCATCAAACTGGGACCTCAATAATTTTCTACCTTCACTAGAACCGCTGTCTGCAAAAGGATCAACAGATTATAAATGTTGCATCTTGAAAAACGCTAAAGATTTTTGACAAAATTTGCAAATTAGAGAAGCTCTTTGGTCCATTTTATATTAAAAAAATCTGCACATCTTGAGGACAGATAACAGATATATACAGAGAAGGTATGGCAGCAAGTTTATAACTGAATCATGGCTTACACAAATTCCTACAAAGGACAGTTTGGCAATCAAGCTATAATCTGGTACATTTGCAGATAGCAATAGTTCGCTCGTGCTCACCAGTTCCTTTTTAAGTCAAACACATTTTAATGGAGGTGTAAGCTTAAACAATTTTGGAATCATCACTGAGCTTGTCTTGTAAGTCATATAAATACCACATCGCTATAGTTTCATCAAGCCAACTTATTTACTTCACTAGACAAACATCAAAATAAATGCCCCAGCCTATCAAATATCAAAGTTCATGCCACCGCACGATCAACTCCAACAGCCACCTTCTATTGGCTAATGTTTGTCTAGTTGCTTGTCTGCAAGTTAAGGGGCACTTCAACAAAGAATTTTCAGAAGAATTCAGACTTTAATACTAGTAATTCATAAACATGAAGATATTTCTACACTAAGGTTTAATGTTTTCAGTAACCATATGAACATATTTCAGTTTACCAAGAGTCCAAGTCATTTTGCCAAATACATGTGGGCAAATACAGCTGGAACATTTCAGTTCTGGCTTCATTGAAACCACAGTAATTTGACCGAACAAAAAAAACATAAGGTTACAAACAGCATGAAATGTGTTTCACTGTTACATTTCAGAGAAGCCAACAACTGAATGGAGAATTTTCATTTCAATGTTATGCCCCCGATTATTTTTCTAAACATGTTTTCCCAGCATTATTGCACATTGCAAAGCTAAAGACAAAACCAGAAATCTTTGCATTAAGAACTAAAAAATCTTGGTCATTTTGACAATGCTGAGGGAAGGTAGAGTTGGGATTATCTCCTCCAACAACTCTTTATCAGAACTAAGAAAATAGAACTTGCCATTTAAGGCCTGCTAAACCATCCCGAACCACCTGATTTAAGACATCTCAAACCAAATGGGTGCAGAACAAAGATGGTTCGATCTCCTGATTTAGTTCCAAGGTCAAACAAGGATGAACTGGCATGGACCACCTGAGTTTTGAGCAGTTCAAGGTGGTTCCAAGGTTGAACTGGGCTGAACCAGATCCTTTCCTACTTGACCTCTCCTTGATGGCCTTTCCTTTCCTATTTAACCTCTCCTTGATGACCTGGTATCAAATCCAAGTCTGATATCCCCTCACTTCTCTCCATCTCTCTCCACCCTTGCCTCACCATGTCCTCTCACAAATGTCTCCAACTTTGCTGCCTACCTCCATCCCAGCCTCTTCAACCTCACCTTCGATGATTTCCAGGTCATACACTGCACCCTGGCAAGGCCTTCTTTGGCGACCCTGCCTCACCTCTGCAAGCAAGGTTGCCAAAGAGGACATGCAAAAGGTCTTTGAGCAAGGAGGTAAAGGTGGTGGCACAGTGCTAGCACCTGAATGGCACCACACTGCGTAGCACATGTCAATACGGCACTCTATTGATACCAGCAACCTGATACTTGGATGGCATTAGTCATGGTACCGATATTGCCACCCTTGGTGCCATATATTTCATATTAATAGAGAAAACTAGATAAAAAAAATCAAGAATCTGAACATATCCAGACAAATTTTACAGATGAAAGTCAAAATTACATACAAAACACACACGTAAACTAACAATGCTAGACAAGCATAGGAAAAGAAAAAGGAAACATAAAATTTTGATACTAACTTTCTGATATAGAAGTTAACACCATTTTCCAACAGTGAAAACAATGTTTCATCAACAGTGTCGAAAATGATCTATTTCAAATCCTGAACAAATAATTTAAGTTGTTCATCGTGTATATGTACCATTTGAATTCAAATACTTCCTTCTATTTGATGGTTTCATCATTCTACCCATGTCCACCATGGCATCTAATGCACAGATAAAAATAAGGACTTTCACAAATAACATACCTGAGTTCACCACTGCAAATTCAAACCCTAATTTCTTGGCAGCTAAATTGAAAATCCGTTGGACATTGGATGCTTTAGATATTGGAATGGGAACAGCCTGTTTGGAAAATTAGCAAGAATATTAATCAACAAAAAAACAAATAATAACACACAACATGCAAGCACCAGTTGGATCACCGTGCATTGGACCTTTTGATCATCAACCACAGCATTGGTGTGCATGTGCTCTTGCATGCAAAGAATGCACTGCACACACGCATCACCTCACATGGGCTCTACTTGGGCCCACATCTCATGGTGTGATGTGAGATGTGCAGCTATTGCTGTGTTGGACAGTCCAAAGGTCTAATGCATGTTGGACCTAGCCAGCTTCCAAGTCATACAATATTGATTATGAAATAATTATAGATCAAATTAACACAGTATCAACAGTTTCCACATTGGTAACGAATTTCTTTATTATGAAATGTCTGCTCAGAAAAATGCATTGTTGCAGTGACATACAAAATAATAATCAGATGTATTCATCAAGGCCATAAGTTACAAAAAAAAATTTGATGATGCAAGACTAATTATAGATATGCATTTTCATATTTGGGAAAAATCAAGAAAAGCTGGTATTAGCAACAACTAATAGGCTAGCTACAGCTACAGCTTTTCATCAAAGCAAAAAGGTGCAGACCCATACAATCAATTTTTGTAACTTCTAAGATGCACTTGAGAGAACATGCCAACATTGTAATTGCGGCAATGAAGTGGCAGACATTTGAAAGTCAACATGCATTGTGAATCACCGAATGCATGTTCAGGTTGATTCTTGCTTCTCAAGAAGCTAGTCTAGATTTCTCATCATAATATGGTAATGCACGTTAACGAATCAGAGAAAAAACTCAAATAGATCTGATAAAAGAGACAAGTTGTGACTCTGTTAATTTATGTCTGTATGATCGTTAATCATTAAACATCCTGGGAGAGGAAATCCTTCCTACCTGAAGGTTAGCATGAGGACCATGTTGAAATATCCACTCAAAAAAGACAACTTCCATTGCCTGGTTCTTGAAATACATATCGAGAGCATTTTTATAACTTTCAAGCTCCATCTCTGTTTCTGAAGGCATCATAAGGGTATTAGGACAGTGTTCAATTGGTACCAGCAGTACATGGTTCTGCACAAGTGCACCCTTAGCAAGGGCGCAATAGTAACTTTCTCCTATGCTCAGCATGAGGTGTGACTCCACATCCGGGCTCGACAAGCAGAACCAACAAATTTTCCCCAAGCTCCGCCGATCACTAAAACGATACCACACAACATGGAAAGTTAATATCCAAAGAGAGCATCAGCAAAATGGAAGCTTTCAAATTTTTCATATGAAAAATCACAAAGGAACACTGGAACTATGGAAATCATGGTTCTCCATCAGGTGCAAGTGAGACATGGTCTAAAGCATCAAACACATGTGCTGAGAAGCCAATCATATGTTATCAAGGAAAATATAAAACATAAATCACAAAGTATCTAACTGACCTATGGGATCTTGCATTCCGAGAGAAACTAGCCCCTTCCTCAGAGAGGCTGTGGTTAAAATTGCAATCAGAACCTCGTTCACATTTTCCTTTGTTAAGAAAATCAAAGCATACATTTCTTTGATATTGGTCCCTTGCATTCGCATCATGTCGAAAATTACATTTCTCCCCTCGAGAACAGGATCCCGAAGATGTAAACTTGAAACATAATTTATCCCCACCTCCCCCTCCCTGTTTTTGCCTCTTTGAAACATCATATCGCCAATATTGTGTATCAATATCACTATAAACAGGTCGCTTGGTAGCTTCTCTTGAATGACTGGTTTTCTCTGCAAACATATATGGTGATAAAGTGGTGTTTGGTGGTCTTGAGCGAATCTCAGCAGTTGACATCATAGATGCTGGAGTAGGAGAAATCGCATGAATAAATTTCTGGGAAGCATGTATAGCATACCAATTGTTATGTAATGCCTAAAAGCTATACTTAGATAAACGCAACATAGATTAAGATCAACAAAAATGTCATTTCTTGATAGGTCCTATCAGCACAAGTTGACTATTTCAACATCAGCTTTTACACTATTGTCATACAATGTAACATGTAGAAGTATGAGAGTCAGAATATAGTACCCCATTTTGTGAGTATGAACCAATGATTTCAAAAAGTTTCTCACAAGATATTGTTTCTTAAAGACAGATTTGGGGTAAATAAAATTCACATGATTTAGTTCTATAAAATTTATTTACAACAACAACAAAATCTTAAACTCAAACTAGTTGGAGTCAGTTGCATAAATCTTTTTTTTTTTTTTTATTTCATTCGGTTTAGAGTCATATTTTTCATAAGAATGTTCGTAAAGTGTGACTATAATTTTAGGCTACCTGTCAACATACCGTAACCTTCCTTTATCTGTTCTTTGGACCAACTATATAAAAAAATTCACATTTTATACATAGGCAGAGTTTTCAAATTTATTTAATATCTAAATTTAAACTTACAAGCATGGGCAACAAGACTCTTGAATTACAAAAATCATAGCATAACAGAAAAGGAGATATGAAAAAAAATCTTCATATTACCATATTATAATGAATCACAAAAAGATGAGCAATCTAACTCAAAAAAATACTGATACAAGAAAATGCAGAATAAAGCAAAATGCAACAACTTATACAGACTTGCTTTTCTTTTCTTCTTAGTAAAAACAGCATCTGAATAACATGAATGTTAAGGCAAACATTGTCACATTGTTGAAAATTGAACTTCAATAAATTTTTCCAAATAAAAAACAAAAAGAAAATACACAATAAAATTTTGGAGACTAATGTCATACTGCCATAACCAAACATTGAGCAAATGAATTGAAGCTGAAACCATGCAGTTAAATAAAATTCATGTAACATGAGTAGGGGTTCATAAGTGTCAAAATAGAAGGGTTTCTGAAAAAGAACATGGAACAGAAAAGAACAGAAAAGGATGAGAAGTTATTTTCCAGAAAGGAGATATCACATAACTCCATTCCACAGAAAACAATATAAGCAAAAAGCCTAAAGAGCCAAAACACTGCTTAAATTCATTTTTATAATGTGTGCTTACACACACATATGATACATGCATGTAAATATGTGTATGTGCACGTACAGATAGATAAGACAGACAGATGTGACATCTCTGTTTCATGTAGAACATACTTAATGCAGATAAATATTTGGCTTTAAGAATAGTAGAATAACATTTACAAAATATATTAAGTACAAAAATATGAAAACCAAAGAAAATGAAGACATTTAGAAGCATGAAAAATAAAATGACAAAATTGTAAATTCTCAGGTACAGTTTTTGCACTAGGAAAACAACAGACCTGTTTCTCTTTATTCCCTACAGCTGCAAGTCCAATAAAACGGGTAACATGTACAGCTTCTTTGTTAGCATAGGGCTCACGTGCATAAAATACACCTTTAGTACCTGCAATGTGATACCTACAGGAAATAGATAGCAGGCCTCAGCATTGGCATCATCCGATAGACAATCAGACAAAACTATAATGCTTGCAAAAGAGTTGGTTCTACAATTTCTTCAGCACAGCATTAATGAGCTCATAAAGTATTAACCACTGTTCATAATAATAATAATAATAATAATAGTAATAATCTCATTCATGAGGCTTGAACCAAATGAACATGACAACAAATCAAGCATAGTCAAGTATAGATGCACAAAGCCCTACTAAATACTAATATTCAAACATGACCAACCTCGGCTTGATCTCTGCAACTAATTCCGCTACAATGGGATCACATCCTGAAGGATCTGAGACACCTGAAGGAGCATCCGAAGTATCGGCTGCATTTGAGACCCCACTTGGCCATTCATTAGTAAAACGTGATTAAGGAAAACAACCAAGCAGAATTCCTTAAGAAAAAAAACGTAAAGTTTACTTCTTTACTTGCAAAAAAAAGTGAATTGAGGATATGTTAAGAACAAATCGACTGTTCCTGGCTCTTCTGCCAGAGCTCTCAATGCATCAACATCATCCTCTGTGTACACTCCATAGCCCTCAGAATCCTGTGAACGCCTACCAGATAAATAAACCACCGATAACCCTGTAATCGTTACAGATACTCTAATGATCAAGACAAATACTCCAGTAAGTCAAGAAAAGAAACAGAAGATTAAAGTTAATGATTCAAGAAAATAGGATATTAGAGTTACATGTAGAGTTACATGTAGAAGTAAACTCCAAAGAGTCAAGAATACTGAAATCAAACTAAACTAGGGCATTCCTAAAAAAAAAAGGATTGGGGGAGAAAGAGAGATAGGCTATGCTGACCGTGGAGAGAGAACTTGCCACTGCCCTTGAGCCAGTAAAGGTTGGGACAGAGCTCAAGGCCGTCGGTCTTGAAGCCGCGGTTGGAGGGGATTTTAGAGGCAGCGGAGAGGAACCGGGCGGCGCCGACGCCATAGTCACCAGTGAAGTAGGTGGGGATGGGTATGGTAGCGCGTCCGTCCAGGTAGTCGGAGAGGTCGCCGGTGCGTTCGGCTGAGTCCGAGAAGAACTGGCCGACGCAAAAGACGGCGTCAAAGGGTCCGCTCGATTTGTTCACCTGAAGAGATTCGAGAAAGAATTAGGTTAGGGTTTCGATCTTACAAAATCGAAGGGAGGGAGGAGCAAACCCTAGGAACATAATGGATCGAAGGACCAGACCGTTTGTACTCTTTTAAAGAGCTGGTGAAGGCGACCGACGACGTCACCACAGAGAAGGATTCTCGGAGTTGAAGTCGTTGCCATGGAGTGGAGAGCGAGGCGGGGAAGAGAGGATTTGATGGAAGGATCCTTAACGCTGAGCGCTGCAACGGAGACCGAACTCGCAAATAAGTCGGCACAATTGCCGACTTCGCCTCGCTTTCATGCAAGCGACCCATCAAGGATATGAACGGTTATGATTCCACTCGTCTCAGTTGTTTCCCGTCGTTCTCGTTGTACGAAGTATTTAATACATATATTTTGTTTAGGTTATCAATTATCTCAAACTTATATTCAAAGATAAAATTATGGGTTCCCATTATATTAAAAAAGAATATAAAAGTAAAACCTAACTTTTCCTTGAAAAATTAATAATAAAATAAATTTGTGGTATCAATTATTAAAATTTATCAATTATTGTGATTTTGTATTATTATTATTTAACTTTTGTTTTTTTTTGGGATGGAAATGTTTATCAAATATTATTTAAGATACGTGTCTGTCTGGTGTTGATGCAAAAGGAGAGTAATAGGACTTAAAAAAAATGCTTTAAGTAATAATCTTTAAGGATTTATATCCAGCCAATTACTTTCATACCTTTAATTAGATATTTAACAAAGTGTCATATTTATATAGAATGATCGAGGAGTTGAAATTTCATATGATGTATAATTTTTTATATATTTTTATAATATTTAAAAATTATTAAAAATAATATTAAATATTAGATAATCAGAAATTACAAAAGATGAATATGATTAAAATAAAAATATTAAAATAAACGTATGATAATATAAATAAGAATTAAAAAATAAAGTCATTAATAAAAAAGTAAGATAGTATCAATTGAGAATAAATTGAGAGAAGAATGATTTGAATGATTTAAATATTAACTACTGAAATCTAGGATTGCATCAATGTAAATAAGTTATTTGGTACATATAAAAGAAAATAAGGTAAAGGTTGACTGAAAAACTGGAAGGAAATAATAAAGGAGGAGTTTGCTATGATACCCCACAAACTTTATGCTATTTTTTTATTCTTTTTTTCTTTGACCTTTCGATTGGCTTTTAATGAACTAGATTTGATATGCAAGTAATTAATTATTTCGGCAAAGAGAATGGCCAGGGCAAACGGATATTTATAATATGGAGGAAGAAAACGGCATTGATTATTATCTTTAGTTGAATTATGCTGTTTCATAACCAATGTAGAGGATGACCATGTGGCATTCACTAATGAGCCGATTCAATCAATGTTATAAAGCCTTATCAACGATGAGGTGGTACCACTCGAAAAGAAAGAAGACTTTGCTCAATCTAAGCTGCATTGTCCTCAAGAATTAACAAATCTAGTGTTCAAGGCTCCACCATCGATGATGATGATGTTCTCGAAAGAGGAGGAAGTCAATGAGGCATCTTTCGAAAGAATTTTGGAGAGAAAGCGTGTGCAAAAGGAATAAAGTTGCTGGGAAGAAAAAAAAAAAAAATAACAGGATGACTTGAACAATTGATTTAATTACTAAAATATCATAATAACCTTCATTTAATGTCTAGAATATTTTTTTTTTAAAAAAAACTTAAGAAGTATTATACAAACCTTAATAAAGAAATATTTAATATATTTACATTCTTATAAAAATATAATTCTTAACTAAGCATAATGAAAAAAAGAATGCATGCAACTAATCCTACCTAGTTTGAGATTAAAGCTTTGTTATTATTGTTACTATTAAAAAAAATATAGGCATTAGGTGTACCATATCGCCTTCAACATGGAATTAGAGGTTTCCAAACATCAAAATATATATTATATATTTATGGAGTATATAATGCATTATTATGTTTTTTATTATTAAAGATATTTTGTCCCGTGTTTAAAATTTAATACGAAAGGAAAGTAGGATAGAAGCAAGGTCGATCTAACTTAAACTGAAGGAAGATATTTTAAGTAGTCATCTTGTGGGATTTATTTTTATCTGATTACTTTAAATATCTTGAATTAGATATTCAACAAAATCTTTTTGATGTTGCCTTTGCAATATTACGTCCACTGAATTTATAAATAATCTTTTTTTTTAACTCTCATTTTAATTCAAAATAAATGATTCAACCAATTTAAACTGCAAGGAATTAGTTGCAAGGCTGTTACTATATAAACAAACTCAAATAAAGCTTAAAACTTGAAGAAAATAATTGTTGATGTCACCAAGAAGATCGAAAGTTAACGTAATACGATATAAAAGAAACCACCCTAGCAAAAAATTAAATAAATAAAATACTATAACAACAATCACGAAGTGACCCAACTGAGCATTGCTGCAATGATCCCTCTTCTCGCCATTCCTTTGGAAAAAGATTGGGAGAAGAAGGAGATGCCCTGAGGTTTTAGCCCATGTCTCTGAACTTAATTAATTTATTTACAGCGAGGTTTGGTTCCTTTTATCAAAAAAATAAAAGAGAAAAAAAGAGAGTTAAAAATTTCCAGAACAACAATAAGTTGCATTGGTTAATGTGATTGAAAAACAAAAATATTTGTTTATTCATTTATAATTGGAAATGGTTTATATCTTAACACATACAGCACATATAGTTTAGTCAAATAGCCATGCATACTAGTTACAAATTTACAGCAAAGATGGGCAAAAATAAACTTTAAATTCCGAAGGTGTCTGTTGATTTAGTATAGATAATGCTAGTATTTAGATTCAATCCGGCCCTTTCCAAGTTTGATTTTGATTAAGAAAAATTATATAACTACATAATTCATTATCATCTACACCATGGTAACAGGGCCTGTTGGGATGTTCGTAAGAAAGAAGCAGAGGAATTTACCTCTTAATATATGGGCCATGTCCACATGGGTTGCCCAATCCACCAGGAATATAAAAAACACAGCCTTTTTGTTGCTCTTTGGAGTTGGGCTGGAAGGATGCTGGATTGATATGAGCCATGAGTGAATGGAATGTCCACTCCATTGCCCAGCGTCCCTGTAATGGTTTCCTTCAACCAGAGGAAAACAGAGTCTCATGTGATGTTACAGGGCTCTTCCGTCACCACCAACAGGCCACCATCTGAAAGGGAAGCGATCGTCGCTACGATAAAACGAGACGCGAAACAATGCCAACGGTCTTTGCTTAGGTTCCACGGGACAATCTCTGAGAGGCATTCTTTTCTTCTCCTTTTTCTAACCTATTGGGCTAAAGAAGCCACGACGTCTCGTCTGTTGGCATATAAAATTTCTTATATATATATATATATATATATATATATAAGCAATTAGAGAATAATGCATATAATTAAAAAAATATAACTACGATGCATCAAAATTTAATGTAAAAAATTCAAAGCAAAACTACAAAAGTCATACTAAGAAAATCTTCCACTGTTCAAACTAATAATAAAGTTTCCTATAATAATGGAGTTGCAAAAAAAACTTCTAGCTATGCTAAAGGTCATTACAAAAATTATTTGCTTATCCAACACAAATGAATTTTAATAGAAGAAAGGAATAAAAACATCTAAATTAGAGCTAAAAAAAATATCACTTAGGAAAAACGAAACCAGCATCACGTTATTAGGTGTGAAAAATACCTCATAAACAATTATTCTTTAAAATTCATTTCAATCAAAGTTTGTATGATTTACCAATCAAAGAAACAAGTTGATAATAAAAAACTCTTTTATGTTCTTTTCTCTGCTATCTTTTTCTTTTTTGTTTCTTTTATTAAAATCTACTTAGGATAGAATTTAGGTACAATGCGACAGGTGCATGCTATATATATAGTTTCATCACAAACTTTCTCATCTTTTTTTATCTTTCCTACTATCTTTGGTGTTTAAATGCAGATCGAGATGGTATTGAAAAAAGAAGAAGAGATAGATAGGACTATATGGCATGCACCCAGTGCACTCTACCTAAGTTTAGTTCAATCCACCTACTTGAGGGTGGCTCTCACTCAGAAAGGCATGTTTGCTTTCGTTTGTCGGCTGGAAGAACCTCATCAAGGGGGTGGCAATGTTGCCAACCAAGAGGCTCTGATCATTAGACAATTGAATGAGCTGTAAATGAGAAGCTTAGAGCTGTAGCACCTGGCAGGAAGCATGAATCACATGCAGTGGGCCATTTTGGCATTTATGTATGCATAACACTGAATGACTTCTGCGCCCTTCAGGCTGAAACCACATGCACATATGCCCTCTGTCAACCAAACTAGTTCACCTTTGCTAGACAGCAAGCCTGGCCTACCTGTCGTATTCCTCTAAAAGGAGGAGCCCATGATAATATCATCATCCAGACATTTTATGGATGGCCATAAAGTGCCAATAAAGGGAGAATGAAGTAATGAAGGCATCTTTACATACTGGCTTGGAGAGCATCAAGTATCAAATATGAGTAGATTTGTGAGGTATCTCTTTGCTCGCATCCATATTGATAAGGACTGACATGTAAAGAAGCAAGAGACGTAGTGGAGCTGCTGCTAAGATAAGATCAAAGCTAATGGCTAAATTTCATGACAAGAGTGGATAATGCCAGGCGCAATCTGAAGGATTCACGCATTGCCAGCATATATGCCACTAAGATAGATAGCTGCTGCTTGAATCTACCAGCCCTCTGGAAGCTGGGGACCAAAGAGTCCTTCCCTCAGGAAATTTAAATTCTTATTCTAGGTGGGCAGGTGTTGCTTTACCGGCGGCAAAACTTTTTAAGGGACACATTGCCTGCCTTCTGAGATCACTTTTGGACGCCTTCATTGCTTGCCTCTGAATCAGAGGTTTTGAATCAGCTCCAGCTCTCTGACCAGCAAGGCAGGCAGCCCATTGACTGGTGCTTGCTAGTGCCTTGGCTTTAGCCATCTCATCTTCTGGCTTAGCTTTTTTCTGGAGCCGTGGACCCATTACGTCGTTTTAATTCAGCGTCCAAGTTCCCTGGGTGCTGGTCACATGCGATGGAGACCACACAACCTCTTCACAAAATGTTGTCTGAGAGAGAGAGAGAGAGAGAGAGGCAGAAGGATCTTGTATGATGTCCCGTAGTGCAACTGTCGAGCCTGCATCATGTCAAGAGTCCGTCAATTATAATCTTTACTTGGCCTCAGAAGTTTGACAGCAACTGACGTTTTTTTTGGATCACATGTGAACTTTAGAATACTCTTAAGAGTATAATCATCTTCTGTAGCACCGATTCTTTTTCTTTCTTATCCCACTTGATGTTGCCGTAAGGCTGGATGACTCTATAATTTTTTTTATATTATAAGACTAATTAAAGTTAGAATTGAATTACGATGGCAATGATGGTTGAAACATAAAATAAATAATTAATAATTCTAACATTAAAAAATTTAAATAATTAAAACCTATATAATCTAGTCTAATACTTTACGAATTACATGTTTTATTTGGTAACTTATAATGAACTTAAAACCTTACAATCAGTTCACAAAATAATGAAGAGTTTGTGGTTGCAGTATACTTTTACCGCTATTTTGACATTCTTTTATTGCCAAACGTCTCATAATTCTGAAATTTTCTAAGAGATCTTTTCAATTTTCAGACTTTGAAAGGAAAAAAAAAAAAAGAAAAAAAAGAAAAAACTTTGCAGACCCTTAATTCAGCAGACAACTAGCACAATGCTTTACAACGACATAATGCCAATCGATAACAACATCAGCGAGCGCCAAACTTTCAAACATGGTTATATTATCCATTCAATCTCGATCATGGGGATTTGCTGATGAAGGCATCGCATATAAATTTGCACGCTTAGTTAAAGATGGGCCTACGCTCTGTTTTAAATCATAGTGCAAATTAGTTTGTGATTCACCAACCCCACCATCTTCGAATCACTGCCAGCTATTCGAGTGCATCTCAATAGTTTAAATCTCAAGCCTTAGGCTACGATTCCATTTGTAACGGGTCTGGAAATGGACGTAAAAGAAGTGCAATAATGAATCAAGGGCGCATCATGCGAAGAATAAAAGAATATTTTGTCCTTACCAACCTTCTGTCCGGGCCTATCCATCAGACGGCAGGAACCCTGCTGATCCACGAAACGGACGGTGGAAACTGGCACATCAGCGGGACCGGCTGAGAGTCCAAGGCAACTCCACCGCATCCCACCGCAGGCGAACAGGGGAAGCCCTCGTTAAGCAAACCCAACAGGAGTCCTTCCTTCATTGCGTGAGCTCTCACGAGAGGAGCCCTGTCAAAGAGCTGGCGATTTTATAATCCCATTGCCCATTGACCGCCCCCCAACCGCCCTCGCCCTTTTCGTCCCACGCCCCATAAAGGAAGTCTGAGATGGCAAATGGGAACAAAGAGGTGGGGGTGTGATGGATACCGGAGGGTGCGAAGGCTGGCTGGTCCCTCCCCCACTTGGAAAACGCCCCCTGATAGCTTTGAATCTTGATCCAAGTCCAAGACATCAACCCCCGGTCTCGCGCTCCGTGGAGGCGGCCTGAGATGGATGCAAAGAATCCAGTGTTGAAAAAAAAGCGTCGAAGGTTTGGTCCCTCCCCACTAAACAAAGCCTCACGCTTATATTTCTTTATTCGTCTTCGGAATCTTTTGCTCCAATTCGGCCGAGGACTGGAGGTGGAACTGTACCATACCGTCCTCTGAGCATCTCTTTCTCCCTCTCTGTTTCTCTCCGAGGAGCTTATCTTTGTAGGAGGTTCTTGTTCATCATGGCAGCAAAAGCCATCCTTTCGTGGGATGGGGGGGATTTCCGCTGAAAACCGTTGCGGATCGTTTCCTCTGATATATCGTGCGGTTCTTTGACATCAAAATCGCTACTTTCCGACATGGTCTTGCTTAAATTTGTCGCCTTTGGCGTTGCGCATGTCTTACTCATGATGGGTGCTTCGGCTCTGTCTTTTTCTAGGTTTTCTGGGTTCTGTTTTTCATCTGATATGAGTTTTCTTGGAGTGGAGGAAGGCGTAGAGGTGGGTATGAGGAGGAGGAGCTTTTGTTGAGCTATTCGATCTCGGATTTATGTTATGAGTGAGAGCGGAACAGTAGGATGGGGCGATGGCGAAAGACTCTTCGCCCGTGGGTTCTCTGCGTCGTGGTTGTTCTGCTGGCCGTCCATCTGTCAAAAGGTAAAGAATTCATTGCACTATGTTTTTAATGCTTCAGCTGCGATATAATTGATGAAAACAAGAAAAACTGGTGAGGAATCATTCCCCTTGCTTTTCTTGCCGCTATTTCCCTTTCTAATTTGGAGTGGTGGAAGCGACAGATGATTTTGGAAGGCTCAGATTAGAGCTAAGATCGATTTTCTTGATGATTTTTGATTCGAATCTATATGGGCAAAGAAAGGAGGTAGTTATGCGATTCCAAATTCATCTCATATAGTTTAGAAGAAACGACATAAAACTATTTTCTTTAGATAGTTCTTACATTCTTAGAGAACATGTTATTAAAATCATGAACATGTCTACACAGTTTTTAAGACAATTCATCTGAAAGCTTTGTTTCCAGATTTAATCCTAAACCCCATTGAATCGTATTCACTTTATCCAGACTTGCTCTAAATGGCTCATCCTTTCCATCAAGAGAAGTATGCTTGCATAATGATATTGCCATCTGATATTTTCTCTCAGCTTTCATAGATTTCTTGCATACCATGGCCTTCTCATGTGGTATGGTGCAAAAATATTTCCTACATTGTCCACATTTTGTCCAGCGTGGATTCTGTGAGGCAGATAATTTAGGAACCTGAATTAAAATAGGTTGATCACTAACCATTTTAAAGGGAAAATACCATGGCAAAAATCCTCTTATTATCAGCTTATATTTTGTTCTTCTTGGTGTTTGAAAGATCTCTTTTGTTATTTTGCATGAAAGCCTCTTCTCTGACCACAGAAAATGAAAGTGAAATTGTTAAAGAATGGCATATGTGGTCATATCTTTCTTTGCTAACTCTTCACGAAATTGTGGACAGGGTTCTCCCTCCTTTTGTTTTATTTTTTATTTTTTTGGAAAAGAAAAACTTTGCCCATGTGTTAGGAAACGCAAAGCTAGGCTTTTGAATACTTTTGCATGAAACATGACTACTCACTTCAACTTAAAATACTGATCAAATAAATTCTGTTAAACCTCTTGTCTTGTCTTGTCTTGTTTTGTCTGGAGCTTTCCTAGAGATTGAAACATTAATTATCTGCTCCAACTTTCATGATATATTAGTTGCATTTTCTTATGATTCAATTTACAAATAATAAGATTAGTTGTCAGCTGCATGAAAATGACCATCATGACCTTTTCTTGATTAAAATATGGTGGTTTCAGAGTTTCAATTGCGAGACCCACTACCGGTGCCCCTCATAAGAAAGCAAATCATCAGCTGATTAATGCTGACCAGAAGCTTATGAGTTACTAGACAGTTGATTTGGCAATTATAATCCTTACATTAGTAAAAGGCCTAATGTTTTGGTTTCGGATCACATGTTGGCTAATCATGGGACCAGGCCATTTAGTATTCTGTTTTGGTTTGGATGACATTGGTCAGATTAGACCAGATCAGAAGATATCGTTCTAGTAAAAGATTTGCAATGTATTGAAATGCTCACAAGTCCGCCATTTTTTCCAAAAGATGACGTTAGCTGCAACCATGACCTTTGGATTAACCTCCCTGATTTTGATCTTAAATAATTAAAACCAAGGCCAACGCATGCTTAACTTGAAATTTTTAAATCTGGGATTTGCCTTCAGTTTGTAAAGAGGAAATAGGAGAATTACTTCTTTTTGGGAAATAAAAATGGGAGTTTTACCTTCTTATAGCATTGGTAGGTTTAAGAATCGGGATAGCCATAAAGAGAGTAAACGGAATAATATTCAGTTACTCTTTCATAATGTGTCCCTTGAATGTTAGTAATGACAGACATCGAAAATTATAATTTGATGTATCCAGAAAAAACACATGATTGGGTTGATCATTTGTCATGGTGCTCGGGGAAGATGGTAGAGGAGTTGCAAAGGTCAAGTGGGAAATAGAAAATTTACCTTTATGACAGACAAGATGTTGTATGAGATCTTTGACCAACAAAGATATTAGGAATGTTTCCTCTACATACCCACCCTTTCTCAATGGATATGATTCATGTTCTTGAAAAGTAACTCCACTAGATAAATCCAGCTCTTCTATGACCATTAAAAGAAGAACACTATTATATGCTATGCAACAGTTAACCTCCAGTTGTATGAAAAGAAATGAAATCATTGTTCCACAGTGACGGTCGATTGGGTTGCCGGGGCACTTCATCTACTTGGTTGTGGAGGTGAAGATAATCTATATGGGGTGTAAAAAAAACACATAGCCCATTACATCTGCACCGAGTGTTGTGCAGTTACGTGAGCTATTGTTGTGCAGTTATATGAGCTATTGTGCAAGGTCCCCTTAACAAAGTGGACTTGTTGCCTACACCCTGTCTGGGCTTCCAACTCCTTAAGAACATGTAGATCTAGCACTCCTCATCACATTGCATACTTATGTCATTATACCTTAAATTGGAAGCAAAATATCTTCACTATATCTCATGTTTCTTTATCACTCTAATTAATAGACTTATTCCAGAAATTTGATAACTAGCCCAGTTGTGAACCTGCTGCAAATTTTGCTTTATAGCATTACTTATTTTAACAGCTGATCAATGTTCTGCAGTTTGTCTCATGCCCTGCTTTATCAGGGATATTTGTTAATTCTGCCAATAGACACTGAGTTTTTTATAGAGAGTTGTGTCTGGAGAAGAAGCTAACACCATACTAATGGTTTCCTTTTTCGATGGGCGTATGTGAGTTTTATATATGCTTTCATTCCTGTGCATCCTTTACTTCACATATATCCCTTACAAGGAGATGCCAATGTGAGGGCAAACAGAAGCGGCAAGAGATGGGATCTGAAACTTGAAAGCATGGCCTTTTAATTTCTTTGATATCATAAGACTTGTTTATTTATTATTTTTCTTCTTAGAGTGGATAGCATGGTATGTTGTATCATTATGTACCATCTTGTACCGAACATACCATATCAATATTAAACTGAGACTCGACACTGATGGATACCAAGTCTTAGATTCTTGGCACGCTGAACCAACCTTTATACCTGATATACCGACACTGTACTAGCGTGGTACTGGTATAGGTCTAGTACCGAGGTGATGAACATTGGTGGATAATATTATTTTTTGTTATTGTTCACTGAAATTTATTACTAGTTAAGTTGATATTTTAAATCACCCCAATTTACGTATTGTTATGCTTAATAGACATTTTGGGGTACCGAAATTATGCGATAATAAGTGAAAACTATAGAACCAAAGTAAATATCAAAAAAGAAAAAATATGAAGAAAGAGAAAAAAAAGACCATGGAGAACTATGGGATAATATTTTAGAAATGCTTGGTGTTTTGATTTAATATGGGAATAAAAGCTCTTAGCATGCGTATGTTTATTTATCACCTTTGCTAAGTTGCTGCTTGAATAATTAGAGCTACTGAAGATCTCCCCCTCTGCTCCCCTCCCAAAAAAATGGGTGAGGAAAAATAAAGAAAACTAAGGTGGTTCTGATCAGCCATCATTGCTTTCGATACTTTTTATCATTTGATGCATACAAATATTTTCTTAAATTAGTATCAGTTGCATCCTTTTGGGATACACCATTTCATTGCATCTTCTGTTAAAATGATTGTTTTTTGAACATTGTTCGGAATTACAATGAGATACATATAGTTAGTTGCATATGATCTATGTGCCCCAGCAAATGCTTTAACAACTCCATGTAACATTATGGGAAATGGCTGGCTTTACATGTCTGATTTTGTATTGTTTAGAAGTACACTTTAATCTACCTTCACAGCATGGCTGGGAACTTATATGATCACATTGATGCTTTTTTTATAGGTTCAATTTCAAATTTTGTATGGAAACTTTCAAGACCATTGCATGTACATCAATGGGCTCGCAGATCATTGCTATCAGGGCCTCCACCCAATGATATGGACCTGAAGCTTCGGCCCTTAAGCATTCTGGCTCCATCCATTCTTTCACCACCTGAACCACAAACTACAGGTTAAAATTTATGATAGTTTAGTTGATTTGAATTCCCACATGCTAACATGGATATAAATGCTTTTGTTCTTATGTTGTATTCCATCCATCCCCTTCAGACATATCACCATCACTTCCACACATCAAAGAGGAAGGACCTACTCCTGTCTATCTTTCAGTATCACAAAGTGAATATGCACGGAGTCAAATAATGGTCCCTGAAGGTAGCCTTGATGGACTTATCATGTATAAATTTCTCTTTGGAACAACTTGCTAAACTTTAAGCTTATATGCTAGGGGCTGGCTTATATCCCCCAACGATAATGCCACCTAAGTCTGAGGTTTTACCGCCTTCTTCTCGAGCGGTAATACCATTGATGCAGCCTAGTGCTCCACCTGAACATGTAACGATGAAACAAAGATCAACAATAATATCTCCATCTATGCAAGGTCAAGCACCAACTTTTCTTATTTGGGATGGTAAATTTCCATCAATAAATTATTCTCATAATGTTCTTGGAATGTGATTGAATTCAGATTTTTTTTTTTTTTTTTAAATTACATTTTACAGATCATGATCCTTCTCCATCCTATATGGGAGTGCCTGAGGCTGGGGTTCACGAAAAGGCACCAAATAGTAATTCTCCAATTCTAATACCACGAACACAAGGTATGGTTGATTAATAGCATGTTCAGGTCTCCAATGAATGACATTTTTTTTTAATGAACCTGATATGCAAGTGTATGTTACTGCACCAGTTTCACTGTCTCCAAGAAAATCTCCACCTCAACCACCTGCCATGCATCCAGCTGGGGAGAAAATAGCTCCATCCATGGCTACTCTTGCTCCTCATAGTACAGATTTGCAGCGTAAGCATTTGAGTAGTTTTACACTCATCTTCTTCTTCTTCACTAAGGAGAGGCACCAGCCAACTGACCTGGTTTCTGTTGGCATTTTACTGGTCCTTCAGGATTTCTTGCTCAATGGATTATATGACCTTGGACTGTTACTTGGCTTATAGTTTTTTCAAGTTTAATTGAACGTGCATTTGTGGTGATAAATGATGTGCAGGGCCAGCTGTTCCTCCTAAATCAATTGCTTTTCCTGTTGTTCATGGGAATGGATATGGCACACCTACGGCTGCACCACCAAAGGAATTATCCAATCATTTAACACCGACAAGTTATTCTTCTCCTGAAGGTATTTTACTCCTTAGCGGAAAAAAAAAAAAAAAAAAATACTGGATCCAAAATATAAGTGGCTAATTTCAAGTTCGGTCTTCTTAAAGTGGATCGTGCATTTGTGGCAATATATTTTGTGCAGGGCCCGCTGTTTCTCCCATATCAATTACTTCTCCTACCATCCATGGACATAGATACAGTGTGCCAGTTGCTGCACCCCCAAAGGAATTATCTAGCCATGTGTCCTCTATAAATTATTCAGATCCAAAAGGTATTCATTCTTCTCTTTAGTAAAAAAATGATGGAACAAGAAAGTTGAATGGACTAAATCCATGACCGATCTTCTCTACATTCATTTGTGGCATTATATGATGTGCAGGGCCTGTTGTTCCTTCAGCATCGATCACTTCTCCTACCAACTATGGGAATAGGCATGGCATGCCAGCTGCTGCACCGCTGATGGATTCATCCAGCAATTTATCACCTGTGAATTATTCACATCCAAAAGGTATTCATCTTCTCTTTAGTGAAAAAATATTGGAATGAGAAAAATTAAACCGATCAGATCCATGACTAATCTTCTCTACATTCATTAAAAACTTGTGGCAATATATGATTTACAGGGTCTGCCATTTCTCCAATATCAATCATTTCTCCTACCAACCATGGGAATAGATATGGCATTCCAGTTGCTGCACCATCAACGGAATCATCTAGCCATTTATCCCCTATAAATGATTCACATGCAAACGGTATTCATTTTTCCATTTAGTGAAAGCTATTGGAATGAGAAATTAAACAAACTAAGTCCATGACTGATATTCTTCACTTATGGCAATATATGATGTGCAGGGCCTGTTGTTTCTCCATCATCAGACACCTCTCCTGCCAACCATGGGAATAGGCATGGCATGCCAGTTGCTGCACCACCAACAGATTCATCCAGCAATTTATCGCCTGTGAATTATTCAAATCCAAAAGGTATTTGTCTTTTCTTTAGTGAAAAAATATTGGAGTGAGAAACTTAAAACGATCAAGTCTATGACTTATCTTCTCTGCATTCATTAAACACTTGTGGCAATATATGATTTACAGGGCCTGCCGTTTCTCCAATATCAATCACTTCTCCTACCAACCATGGGAATAGATATGACATTCCAGTTGCCGCACCATCAACAGAATCATCTAGCCATTTATCCCCTACAAATTATTCACATCCAAAAGGTATTCATTCTTCCATTTAGTGAAATCTATTGGAATGAGAAAATTAAATAAACTAAGTCCATGACTGATATTCTTCACTTATGGCAATATATGATGTGCAGGGCCTGTTGTTTCTCCATCATCAGACACTTCTCCTGCCAACCATGGAAATAGGCATGGCATGCCAGTTGTTGCACCACCAGCGGATTCATCCAGCAAATTATGGCCTGTGAATTATTCAAATCCAAAAGGTATTCATCTTTTCTTTAGTGAAAAAATATTGGAATGAGAAACTTAAACCGATCAAGTTTATGACTTATCTTCTCTACTTTCATTAAATACTTGTAGTAATATATGATTTTCAGGGCCTGCTGTTTCTCCAATATCAATCACTTCTCCTACCAACCATGGGAATAGATATGGCATTCCAGTTGCCGCACCACGAACAGAATCATCTAGCCATTTATCCCCTATAAATTATTCACATCCAAAAGGTATTCATTCTTCCATTTAGTGAAAGCTATTGGAATGAAAAAATTAAACAAACTAAGTCCATGACTGATACTCTTCACTTATGGCAATATATGATGTGCAGGGCCTGTTGTTTCTCCATCATCATACGCTTCTCCTGGCAACCATGGGAATAGGCACGGCATGCCAGTTGCTGCACCACCAATAGATTCATCGAGCAATTTATCACCTGTGAATTATTCACATCCAAAAGGTATTCGCCTTTTCTTTAGTGAAAAAATATTGGAATGAGAAACTTGAATCGATCAAGTCTATGACTTATCTTCTCTACATTCATTAAACACTTGTGGCAATATATGATTTACAGGGCCTGCTGTTTCTCCAATATCAATCACTTCTCCTACCAACCATGGGAATAGATACGGCATTCCAGTTGCCGCACCACCAACGGAATCATCTAGCCATTTATCCCCTATAAATTATTCACATCCAAAAGGTATTCATTCTTCCATTTGGTGAAAGCTATTGGAATGAGAAAATTAAATAGACTAAGTCCATGACTGATATTCTTCACTTATGGCAATATATAATGTGTAGGGCCTGTTGTTTCTCCATCATCAGACACTTCTCCTGCCAACCATGGGAATAGGCATGGCATGCCAGTTGCTGCACCGCCAGCAGATTCATCCAGCAATTTATGGCCAATGAATTATTCACATCCAAAAGGTATTCATCTTTTCTTTAGTGAAAAAATATTGGAATGAGAAACTTAAACCGATCAAGTCTATGACTTATCTTCTCTAGATTCATTAAACACTTGTGGCAATATATGATTTACAGGGCCTGCCATTTCTCCAATATCGATCACTTCTCCTGCCAACCATGGGAATAGATATGGCATTCCAGTTGCCGCACCACCAAAGGAATCATCTAGCCATATATCCCCTATAAATTATTCGCATCCAAAAGGTATTCGTTCTTCCATTTAGTGAAAGTTATTGGAATGAGAAAATTAGACAAACTAAGTCCATGACTAATATTCTTGACTTATGGCAACATATGATGTGCAGGGCCTGTTGTTCCTCCATCATCAGACACTTCTCCTGCCAACCATGGGAATAGGCATGGCATGCCAGTTGCTGCACCACCAACAGATTCATCCAGCAATTTATCACCTGTGAATTATTCATATCCAAAAGGTATTCATCTTCTCTTTAGTGAAAAAAATACTGGAATGAGAAAATTAAACTGATTGAGTCCATGATTGATCTTCTCTGCATTATTGCACACTTGTGGCAACATATGATGTACAGGGCCTGCCGTTTCTCCGACATCAATCACTTCTCCTGCCAACCATAGGAATAGGTATGGAATTCCAGTTGCTGCACCGCCAACAGAATCATCCGGCCATTTATCCCCCGTAAATTATTCGCATCCACAGGGTATTCATTATTTCCTTTAGTGAAAGATATTGGAATGAGAGTCGAATAGACTAATTTCATTATTGAAGTTCGTTAGATTCATTGTGTGCTTATGGCAGTATATGATGTGCAGGGCCTGCTATTTCTCCAACATCAATAAATTCTCCTGCAAACCATAGGAATGGGTATGGCATGCCAGTTTCTGCACCGCCAAAAGAATCATCCAGCGATTTATCCCCTGTAAATCATTCGCCACCAAAAGGTATTTTTTCTCCTCCTCAGTGAAAAAAAGATGTTGGAAGAAGATGGCAACTGTCATGATGGATCTTTTTTATATCGATCCTGCACAATCTATGATCAGCCTTTATTGTCTCTCCTGCATCAGCCACTTCTCCTAACACCCCTTGGAATGGGAATGGCATGCCGGTTGCTGCACCTCCAAAGGAATCATCAAGACATTCGTCCCCTGTAAACCATTCACATCCAAAAAGTACTCCCCTCTTTAGTGAAAAATGTTGAAATGACAAACATACTGATTCCATGACCAGTCTTTATATGTTGACAGTGGATTTACGGCAACATATGATATGTAGGGCCTGCAGTTTCTCCAGCACCCACCACTTCTGCCACCCATGGGAGATATGGCGTGCCAGTTGCTGCACCACCAAAAGATATATCCAGCCCTTTATCCCCCAGAAATTATTCGCACACTAAAGGTACTCACCTCTTCATGAAAAATGTTGGAATGAGATGCTAAAAGTACTAGTCCGATGACTAATCTTTTCCACAGGCTCTTTTCCTGTCATAAGTCCTGCTCCACATGAGGCTGATGCACCCTCAAATACAGTACATGCTCCTTCCAGTTCACATCCCCAGCCTCCAACTGGAAGAGCTCATCACAGCCCTTCACCAGCACCTGTAGTTTCATTTCACCAGCCGACAGCTAGGGAAAGAACAGGAGGCCCTGCATCTGCTCCATCTCCACAATCTCATAATCCAGGTTGGAACAATATGACTGAAAATGTTATGTCGACCCCTCAATGTGTGTTAATATGAGGCAGGTGTTTTCTCCAGCTCCTTCACATCCTCCAGCAGTACTCCCAAAGCATAGTCGACAACATCATGCTCCGCCACCTTACATTCAAGGTTAACCTTATTAAATAATATACAAAGCAAATGGTATATTATTTCTAACTCTTGACCCTGTTTCTTTTTCTTCAGGCCCTTCAACTTCCCAAGCTCCATTTTATTCAGCAGATAATGAAGGAACCCCCACGCCTTCCCCGTCAGCGACGTTCCCATCTGTCCCAAATAAACGTATTCTTAAGTGTTCCTAATCATGACCCTTGTTCTGATACATGTTTCTCCTTTCTTGTAATACTAGTTATTGGTTTTTAATCATGCTCATGCCTGCAGGGCCTGTTCGATCTCCTGTACTTTCTCCTTCTGCGTCTGCCTCAGGACAACTTCAACCTTTCCATTCATTACCACCTCCACCTCCTAATCTAGGTAAGTGTGGATTATCATCATTTTGTCAGTATGCTGTTGTAAACTTTTGTGATATTCCTGTTTCATTGTTCTTAGATTCTCCAAATCTAGCTGAATATACAATACAATCACTGTTTATTTGGTTCGTCTGCAGACTGTACTACCCCCTTATCTTGCTCAGAGCCTTTAACAAATAGCCCTCCAGGATCACCATGTGCGTGTGTGATGCCGATAAGAGTTGGGCTTCGTCTAAGCATTGCATTATACACATTCTTCCCTTTAGTCTCTGAGCTTGCCCAAGAAATCGCATCTGGGGTTTTCATGAAACAAAGGCAGGTTCGCATCATGGGAGCAAATGCTACCAGTGAAGTATATGACAAAACAATTGTGCTTATTGATCTGGTGCCGCTTGGAGACAAATTCGATAACACTACAGCATTCTTAGTTTATGAGAAGTTCTGGCACAAGCAGGTTTTCATAAACCCCTCATTTTTCGGGGATTATGATGTATTATATGTTTACTATCCAGGTTAGAGTACATGTTTCACTGTTATTCCTCATTTTAGTCGATGCATATTTTATGTTGCACATGCAAAGTGCCTAGCGTAAGATGGAGGACTCTCTTATATCATCCATGTGTTGTTTCTGATGGATGATTTGAGCCATCCACTAACTGAGCCACATTACTGAGTGTTAGCATCTTAAAAGATAAGTTCTAGGCACATGCTATGCATGTGTTTATTCTTATAACATCCTGGGCATGTGTGATGCATGTGAGAAGTATGATTATATGTAAACTCCTAGTTTTGGGAGGTGTACTTCTGTTTTAAGGGTTGGAATTGAACTATACGGGGTTTATTTGTTTGATATAGGTCTGGTTGTAGGGTGGTGGAGCTCATGAATTGGAGCCTCTTAGACAATGAGGCACTTTGGAGTGTGGCATGCATGTTGTATGCCAGAGGTAGCATGGATGGCTGTAATCCCCGATCTGATCAAATATTTTTATTATTGATTTTATTTCAAAAAATAAACTCCCAACTTAGGGAGATTTTCTTCTCTTCTCTCTCTCCGAAAGCATGAACTGAACTAAGTAATTACTGTGTCAAGAGGGATAGATGTTGAGAAGAATGACCTGGAGCCTTATAAACTGAGGCCTTTGGGAATTTGGATTTGATATTTGAAGTTTAGAACACATATATTACTGATCCTAACTATGGTTAGGTTTGGGTCTCTTGCAGTACTATCCTTTTATTTTGAATATGGAAAAGGGCAACCTACTTCTTTGTTGATGAGTTCGAAAAACATGGAGGTTTAGGATCACTTCCTATGTGATGTTTTGCCTAATGAAATGTCATGGACGTGGCCTGTTAACTGGAAATTTAAGAGTGCAAAGCATCCATTGCTCACATGATACATGGAGAGAAAGCATATTGATATTCTGTTGAAAGTTTGTTTCTGGTATTGCATACTTGACTCCCATCTTGCTAGGCTTGTCTTGATCTTTTTTAATAAATATTATATATGCAGGGCTTCCTCCATCACCACCTATGGGACCTGGAAATAATAATGTTGATGATGGGGCTTTTGTTAATGACAATAACTCTAGGAGAATGCATCCTCTTGGGGTTGATGTGAGAAAGCGAAAAGAAAAGCAAAATGTTGCTGTAATCGCTATTGTGGTTCTTTCAGCTGTTGTAGTATTAGTATTATGTGTTGGAGCTGCATGGGTTTTCTTGTTGAAGCATAGAGTTCTTTCTCATTCGCCAATACCAACCCCACAGACATCGCTACCTCCATTTGCAAGGGCATCAGGTAGTAATATTTCCTATTATATTTTTGTGATGATGATTTTTTTCAGAAGTCAGTAGGAAGGACCATAACAAACTGGCAGTCATATTTTCAAACCTCAATAACATTTTTTGAATTAATATTAAGTTACACTTATTGATCCTGTCCATTTTGTATGCGCAAAGTTTAGCAACTTACTAATTGGTAATAATAGAATACATCGTTCAACATAAATATTTGTACAGTTTCTGTTATATCCTCAAAATAAAAAAAAAGGGTCTTCCTTAGCTCATGTGAAAAACATAAAAGAACATTTTTTTTTTTTTCAAGCGTAATTTTCATGCTGTAATATCTCCTTTTTGATATGCCAAAAAAGTTGCAGGGAGTGGTCCTACAATATCTGGAAGTAGGCCCAGTTCTGCCTCAGCATCCTTCAACTCTAGCATTGCAACATGTACAGGATCAGCAAAAACATTCAGCCTAGCTGAGATGGAAAGGGCCACGGACAAATTTAACGATTCAAGAATTATTGGTGAAGGTGGTTTTGGACGCGTGTACGAAGGCACTCTTGAAGATGGAAGAAAAGTGGCCATTAAGGTGCTCAAGAGAGATGACCAACAGGGTAGCCGTGAATTCCTTGCCGAGGTTGAGATGCTGAGCCGTTTGCATCACAGAAACTTGGTGAAGTTGATTGGCATATGCACAGAGGAGTATAAACGCTGTCTGGTCTATGAACTTGTTCCAAATGGTAGTGTGGAATCTCATCTATATGGTAGGTTCTGGTACTAGTCCGTAATGTTACATTTTTCTGCATATTTTTGCTTAACAATTTAGTCATTCATGAAATATCATCCATAATGCGCATTTATTTCAACCAACAAATCCAATGGCTATCCAAATTGTAGGGTAATAGGATCAAAACAGCTGTGATTGGTCATGTGCTTGTTTTCCAATCGTTGACCTTTATCACTGTCTAGATGCTTCCAGTTGCTCGAACCATGAAGTTGTTTAAGCATTGCAAAATTTGCTTTGTGGCCTATCAGTCTTGGGGCTTCTTGTCCTAGGGTACAGAGTTTGCTACTTCAGGCTTAGGTTGATGAAAATTTATTCATTAGTTGCAGTATTTATTTTAATTATTTTCCTTGTATTAATTTCACGTTGCTCCTTAGAAATAATTTGAACTGTGACTTCTACACAGGAGCAGATAAGCAAAATGTTCCACTTGATTGGAATGCCAGGCTGAAGATTGCGCTTGGTGCTGCTCGAGGTCTTGCATATCTGCATGAAGATTCAAGCCCTCGTGTCATACATCGTGATTTCAAAGCCAGCAACATCTTGTTGGAATATGACCTCACTCCCAAAGTGTCTGATTTTGGCCTAGCGAGAACGGCTCTGGATGAGGGAGATGAGCACATTTCAACACGTGTTATGGGAACTTTTGGGTATAGCTCTAAATTATCATTATTATCTTATTGCTTATAATTCCATGTGTTGCTGTAAATGATAGAAACCGTGCTCTCTTTTTTTTCTTTTCTTAGTTATGTAGCTCCAGAATACGCAATGACGGGGCATCTTCTTGTTAAGAGCGATGTTTATAGCTACGGTGTTGTCCTCCTTGAGCTCTTAACAGGAAGGAAGCCAGTGGACATGTTGCGACCTCCAGGGCAAGAAAATCTAGTGACGTGGGCTCGTCCATTTCTTACTAGCAAGGAAGGATTAGAGACTATCATAGATCTATCTCTCGGCACTGTTCCATTTGACAGCGTGGCAAAAGTAGCAGCCATTGCTTCAATGTGTGTTCAACCTGAAGTCAATCAGCGTCCATTCATGGGTGAGGTAGTTCAAGCCTTAAAATTAGTCTGCAATGAGGGTGATGAATATAGAGGATCAGGAAGCTTCAGCCAGGAGCAGATATCTACTCAAAATATGGAAAAGAGTATCAATACAGGGTTGGATCTGGAACTGGAGAGGGTGATATCGGCGCCTGATATATTCAGTATCTCAGCGAGGCTTACAAGGGATGTTTCTGGATCTTTCCGAAGGTATTCAAGTTCAGGCCCTATCAGAACAGGTAGGAGCGGGCAGTTTTGGCATAGAGTAAGAGGATTGTCATCAGGAAGTGCAAGCGAGCATGGGAGATTTGGCACAGGTTTGGAGAGTGGTGATCAGTGGGTGTAGGAATGCTTGGTCCCCTTTCATCTCTGCTGAAGTGATCCATCATCCATAAACAGAACGAGCATGGCAGTTCACCATGCTCTAAGGCGAGGAGGTTCAAAGAGTCTGAAAATGTTCAGAAGGTTCATTGTGGGGATGGAAAAATTGGAATATCTTGCAGCTCATTGTCTTGAAACACAAACATGATTGAAACAAGAACGATTGTTCTTCTGGGCATAAATAAAAATCTGGCTAATAGAGCTGCTATTTTCAAAGAAGCTTCATTTGTTGCTCAAGAGGATTGCCGAATGGCAATGTACATTACTTATGCATTTATCATTCGACGATCGCGGAATGGCAATGCACATTATTGATGCATTTTTGATTCACCTGATAGGAGTACTGAATTTTGGCTGATGAGAATCCTTAGTAGTTGGAATTGAAATAAGGCTGCTGCTCCAATTAACAAACTGTTTTTTTTTTTTTTTTGACTCTTTGTAAGTTCAGATCTCTTCACTGATTAATCCATTCAATTGTCATTATTGGTATGTGCAATTTTTTATCCTCCCTATTCAAGCCTTGTGTCCTTAGATTTATGCTTGATAAAATGCAGTTCAGTTTTCGAATAATCAATCACAATGCCATGCTCTCTGCTGCTGCTGTGAATTGTTTTAATCTTTTGTTTAGTTGCAGAGGCTGCTAGCTGATTAGACTCGCCAACGTTCACGCTACTTAGTTGGCCCTCAGTACTAGACCATGATCCCCACAAGAAAGCTTTTTTCTCGCTCTTCTTCGTTCTGCAGTGCAAGTCTGCTATTACGAAGCCCGTACTCCATGACATGATGAGACCTAAGTCTTCGAGCTGGGGTTACCCTGGCCAAGCTTGGCTGTCTGCCTGACCAAAAGATCTATTGCCCCTAATCCTTATGATGGTCTTGTTGGGAGGATGGGATGCTGGGGAAACATGGGACACCACCACAGCAACCACAGCTTGTGTGCAATACTTGCATGACCGTTGGATGTTTACCCACAGCTTGTGTGCAATACTTGCATGACTGTTGGATGTTTACAACGCTACCGCATGCAAGTCGTGTTTTTGCTCGATTGCTTGTCCTCAGGTCATTGATTGCTTGATGATTGGTTCAACCTTGAGCACAGTTTGGCTGCAGAGAGCTATTTTCAAAAAGAATTTTTACGTTCCTGTTGTCGCATATTTCGTCCAGAGGCTGTTGTGACTCTGTCCGTAGAACAAGATGTTCAGCCAACCAATACGGCCACGGAGGTAATAATAAATTGCATAAATACAAGTTGGATTTGTTTGGAGGCAAAGCCAGCATCAAATCATCCAGAGCATCAACTCATACTTCTTCTACTTCATGATATGTGGGTACTGTCTCATTATGTCCACTCAAACAACAAACTTTCTGTGTTTTTTGACTTTCATTTAATCTTTTATGAACTGTTTCGCAGATTTTAATTTTTTAAGCTGTAAAAAACTTCTGTTAGTGTTTTTGTAATGTCATGGATTTTCAACACTCAGATGTTGGTAGGGGGGAAGTCAGTATGCTGTTGTTTGAGAGGAAAATTCTGTTCCTTTTGAAGTATACTTGAGATCGATTTTAAAACTTTCACAATGTCTTAAAAAATATATTGTGTTTGATATAATATATATACACACAACTCTTCTGCACCCTAAATCAATTTTAAGGACACCTTTTTCTTTCTTTTGTTCATTTTTTTGATGCACCTATGGTGCTGTTACATAATTTATTTATTTTGAAAGATAAAAGGGAGAGAAATCTAGCCGTGATATAATTACCAAGCGCTAATATTAAAAAAGTAGTGATGGTCTGGTTTTGTTCAGAGTTCAAATGGAGTCTGCGCAAGCTTAAAGAAACGCAGGATCTGTGAAGTTTTTAGACCAATGGAATGATGTAGATTGAGCCTTGTTTTAGCTAATGATGAATGGCTTCATACGAACAACATTGGCATAGGGTGGTGTAAAGCACTTGGCACGTACATTCTAACTTATATTTTATCCACAATGAATTGGATTTGGAACGATTGCATCCTTTCAAAGGATGTACCAGAGGGTTTCTTTGGAGTGAGGACTCGTTCAGGGTATAGTTCGCAGTTACGGGATCCAATCAAAGAGGTTGGAGGTCTGCCATCTTCCGTGCAACGCTTCAAGTCGCATTGATGCTGGCAGCTACGACGTTCCCTCAAAAATTAATGCTAATTCCATAAGCTTTAACCACCCTGCACAATTTTTTGGATATTTTGATTTCTGTAAGAAAGATTTGAATCAAGATTTACAGCAGTGATATCATATCCCATCCTGATATAATACATGTCTCGTATTATTACAGTTTGATACATCTGCTATTAAACTGTATGAATCTGGATCTGGATTGCATATTTTAATTTGATCCAAGTAGTTGTTGGTCCTCCTATTTCTGTTAGTCTGGAATATAAAACAAACTGGACAATGGTATTAATACATGAATATCTTGAAAATTGCTCGATAAATCAATCCATTAGCGACATGTTCTAAAAACTCGAGTGAAAGTTAATGGGTAGCAATTGAATTTGAGTTATAAACATAAAATACTTTCTTTTTCATTCAATATGGAACTATTATTGGGATGTTACAATCTTTGACGTCATATCGTACGTGTCCGTAAACTAAACCTTCAAGAATTTATCTCCGTAGCAGTCGTCGGTGATGCAAGTGGCTTCAGCGTATAGTATGAACTTTCTGTCGTTATTAGATAGCCTTTTTCTTATGCTCATCAACTTTCGCATATTTAGGTTAGTTCTGATACCATTTGTAACGTTTCGAACCTATCTGCTGATCCTATTAATTCATTAACAGGCTAAAATATATATTTCAAGTAAATTAATGAGTAGCAAATGAATTTGAGTTATAAGCACGCAATACTTTCTTTTTTATTTAATATGAAATTATTTTTAAATATCTCAGATCGATTGGACTTTCATAAACATTTCGTATCTGTGACCCCATTCAACTACCATTCACTGTACAGCTTCAGTGAACAGAGTGATGGAAGAGGCATACATAGCCTTTTCAAGATGGCAACTGGCCACCTCACTGGGTCAAAGATTTGAGGCCAGTGGCCACACAATTTTGGGACCACATACCACTCTCTGATTTGTTTGAGAAACCGCACTCCAACTTCTCTTTAAGGAGCAACGACTCAAACAAGAGGCTAGGGTGGAGCTGGTCCTGCTGAAAAATATTATTCAGCTAGTGAAATGAATACTGCCATTGATCCCTCACCCTCCAACTCCAATTCCATTCTCTGGATTTTTCAATTGATGCAAGTCTACCTTCCAGATGCCCACCAAGACCATTGTATTGCCTCATTAATTTCCTAATCCCTTGTCCTCCTCTACCATGTGACCTACTACATTAAGACCCCACACCTTGCAACTCATTACAATCTTAATAATAGGTACCACCATGGCTAGGAAGTTAAAAAAGTTCTCACCTTCCATTACCCTCCATCATGGGGATTGTTTACTCTCCCTTCTTACCTCCCTTTTAAGTGGGAAACAAATCAGAACCGTCCGGCTCTTATGGAATGATCTAGCATGGTGGCATTGAAAAAATTTCAAATTTGTTGCATAAGTATTCCATTAGGCAGGGACTTGAGGGGTGTGGATGGATTTGGTTGGATTAAATTGATTTAGAGATACTTTTAGAATTAAATTGATTCGAATCAATTTTTTAAAATTACAAGCAGAATCAAAGTTCTAGTACATAGAATTGAACTGGATTAAAAAATTTGGTTTAGTTTTTTACTTTAAATGATGATGAAATCAGTTTTCATAATAAATTTTATATGATTAAATGACGATCCAATTATTTATAATAAAAAAGAATAGAACTGTCACACGATCTGATCTAATTATTCATATATCTAACGTCTCAATTTTAATTTTAGTATAAATAAAAGTCTAAATTATATATATATATATATAGAGAGAGAGAGAAAGAAGGGTAAATTTAACTACATTCGAATATAGCTAAGTCCTGCATCTAGTTATCTTCCTCATTTTTGGATTTACATGAGTCACAGAGCTATCCCATCTTTTTTATTTTTTTTCATATTTAGGATTTTTGAACTGTGTAGATCCAAAGATGAAAGAGATAATTGGATATAGGCTTGGCTTAATTCTAAGTTCAGGATCTGATCACCTTCCTTACCGTTTCATCTACACGGATTCTGCAGCCATTCTATCTTTTTCATTTTTGGAATCCATGAATTGTGTGGATTCAAGGATGAGAAAAGTGACTGGCTATATTTGAATATAGCCAAGTTTAGGATCTGATCATCTCTTTCATCCTTAAATCTAAATGGATCCTAATCGTAAATTATCAAGAAAGATGACCGAAACTAGATTTTGATACATTCAAATATATATATATATATATATATATATTCGAATGTAGTTAAATTTGAATTCGATCTTCTTATTCATTTTTGAATCCACACAGTTTACGAATCCTAAAGATGAAAAAAAGAGAAAAAGATAAAATAACATCGAAATCCGATTAAAAAGTAGAAAAAATGATCGAGTTCTATTCGATTTATATAAGCCTTTTAAAAATTTAAATTAAACCCAAACTAGTTTTCTGATTCCAAAAATTTTAAACCAAGGCTAATAAAAATATATATATATATATATAAAAATCAAATGATTTAGTTGGTGTTCTTGCACGGCGACCTAAGCCCGTTCACGTCCCCCCGTCCCTTCTCAACGACGCTGTGCAATAACGCCTTCCACGCCATTGAATGACCCAAAGCCCTCACAACGTTCCCGTGCGCGGTTAACCTTCTGCAATGAGTGATGGCCAAGTTTGCTGAAATCTTTTAGTTCCGAGTGTAGGAATGGAGGCTTTTTTCAACGCGTTTGGTATTTTGGTGCTTCCCAGTAGACGAAGAGGCAAGGCTGCGCCTTGAGCTTCCATGTGAAAAGAGTAAAGGTGGGTGAGCTCTAAGGCTGTAACTCTCTTCAAGTTTGAGTAGGGAGGCTGCCAGACTAGACTTTTTCCTTGCAGCAAAATAAATGCCAACGCAATTACTTTGTCAGATGATTTAAAAATGTTGTCAATATAAGATGCGAGACTTTCCAAGGTTTTAAACATCCTATGTTTTACCATATAATTTACTAGTAATACATTTTTTATATCATTAACTAGTGAAACAAATCACATCTTCATGATGCATACCGATGATTAAGATGAAGAGATTGTGAAAGATTTGATGGAAAAAATACTTTATGTCAAGAAAAATTAATTATGTAATTAGGTAATAATATTTTTTTTTTTTATTTTTTACTTTGAATAAGGGATAATTCTTTTAAATTTATTAAGAATACTATGTAATGGGAAAAGAATTTACATAAAAGTAGAGCCAAGAGGAAAAAAGAGCTTTTACAATCTCATGGGCCAACTAAACTCCCCCCCTCTTAATATACATCCTTAAGATTCAAAAGAGTACACGATTTCTCAGAAGATTGCTTGAATGGAAGATGCCTTTGATGAGAAAAGTTTGGAGTAAGCTAAACCCAAGCCAATCATTAAGATGCAAGTATACATCTTCATTTCCAAGATGACCACATATGGTAAAGATCTTTGGATTTAGAAGAAATATGAATATGATATGAGATGACGAATTAAAGACCGAGAGCCAAAGGACAAAAAAGAAGGGGATAAGAGATGATCTTAGAAGCAGCTGCACACATCGAATAATCCGAACTCATTACCAATCCTTTTTTGATGAGCCTTTCTTCTATTTAGAGTCAATTATGAAGAAATAGTCAAGTAAAGACATTTATCTTTTCTAGTATCACTGCTTTCTAAATAACTTTATGAAAAGATCATAACATACCTCTTTGATAATAGGAGTTGACAACGTAGGATTCATACCTTGAGTGCCTCTAAACTGAAAGATCCACCTCCTCCGTAGGTCTGTTGGAGTGCAAAATAACTTTTAATTTAGATAATTGGGATTTTTAGGAGCTCGGTAAGGGTTCGAATAGTTTGATCACCGGTCTATGCTGCTTTTTATTCCAAAAGGAAGTCACCAAAGTGTTGGTTTTGAAGCAAGATTGTAATGCCCCAAGCTCACCTGCTAGCCCAATTAATTTCGTTAGCGGGCCAAAACCACGTGGCCCAAAAACTCGAGTAGAAGTTAATGGGTAGCAAGTGGACTTGAGTTATAAGTACATAACACCGTGAGACTAAATTCGGGGTATCACAATTTTTCCTCCTTATAATGCGACGTCCTTATCGTACGCCATAAGTTAGCCAGAATCTATTCTCAAGCCGAGTCGTTGGTATTGAAAGGATGGCCCACGCCATGGCAGGACTCAACCACCATCCCATGGGTAGCTCTTTCTTCATGTCCACCAACTTTCGCATACTCGGATCGGCTCTAATACTATTTGTAACGTTACGGGCCCACCTGCTGGTTCAATTAACTCCATTAGCAAGTTGAAATCACGTGGTCCAAAATCTCTAGTAGAAGTTAATAGATAGCAAGTGGACTTGAGTTATAAGCACATAACACTTTTTTTTTTCATCCAATGTGATATTATTTTTAAAATGTTACAAAGATTCAAAAATGTTTGGAAAGAGAAAACAAAGAAGTATATCTTTTGTCCAAAGATCTTTTTAAAATCTAATAGAAGAACCACCACTCAATTTAAAAGAAGTGGGGTTCCAAAAGTCATAATTCTTTTTCAAATATGAGAAAAAGAAGTAAAGGTTTTTTTTAAATCTAATCTCAAATTTCTTTCTGGAATGGTAAGCTTGCTAGATGAGCTTCTTTCAAGGATCGGTGGAACAAGAGAAATTACTTTTTACATCCATTTTGCCAACAAAACTTAATCGAGAATATTAAGATTTTTAATTTTTAAGCTTCCTTTCTTTTTGGATTTACAAATCGCCTCTTAGCTGATGAAGTATTAGAATCTTAGAATGTTTCTCTTTTCTTTCCGAGCTCTTTTTGATCCAATCAATTCTAACATGGATCCACATAAAGAGCTTGAATACAGTCACGAAGTATGGTAGGAGAGCCGAGAGCACTGTGGTAATCAGGATTAGCCCATCACCAAAAGAGAGGAATTTTCCTTTTTCACGAGGCCAATCCAATCTGAATTGAACGAACCATCCAACTAAACAATTTAACTTATCGTCTATGAACAACAACAGACACCAACTTTCGAAAAATGTACAGATTGGAACATTAACGTCGCATGGTCGCTTTATTTAGACTTTTCAACTGGTTTCAATGAGTGGAGTGCAATCATTTACCAGGCACGTAAGCAGTGAATATGGGTGAATCAATACCTTTGATATAATATTGGTTGGTCCCTCCCAGACTTCTTGCAACTGGTGGACAGAGAGCACCACACGGGATCTATTCTCGGATTAAATGTAAGAAAAAAAAGTGTAGCTTAGAGAATGGAAAACATATTTGGATGTAGAGAAGATGAGACCCTTGCTGAAAGATAGGTACGTCAAGAAGAAGACGCCACTTCAACACAAGTGGCAACATCAAAAGAGAGTGATATATTTCTTTCTTCCTTTCTTTTTTTTTCTTCTTCTTCTTCTTTTTTCACAGTTTCTTTTCTTGTTTTCTCATTAGCTTGGACGGATACGTTTGTGTTGCGGTTGATGGGTGTGAAGAGCAGCGGTGACTCTTTTTGAGAGAAGAGGAAGTGACGTTGGTTATGTTGCATGTTACGTGGAATACGACCGCAAGCTATAGCATTCATGTCTTCATTAAATGATTTGCCTGGGTAGAGTGACCTCCTCTTAAATGCATCAAGATGTGTCAACCAAAACCTGCACTGCCTCTCCTATTAATATCCAATGAAGGAGGGAGAGATAACAAGAGAAATAAGGGAGGAGTCAGGAGTAGGTAGCAGCAAGGAGATCCAGACTCGGTGCTTATTTTTTATGCCATGGCTTTCAAGACGGGAGAGCTTTTCCTTAATATCTTACTGTTCCTCAGCATATTTAGATCAACCCAAGGTCTGCTTTTTCTTTTGAATGTTTTATCTTCCAATCTACACATTTGTTGAGTAAAAGTTTTCCAGAAAATTATTTCCACTCAAGGTTATAAAACTTGAGGAATTTGCCTTCATTGGTTAGATGATTAGGTGGTTTTTCTTTGTCAAGTCCATTTGTCCGAGAAGAGATCTACTTCCCATCTGGATTCTTAAACCCAACCATCCTGCAAACTTTCAACCTTCAAAGTACACTTCCAGAAGCTTAGGAGTACTTTTTCCTTACTGATTATATTAGTGGGTGTTTCTTGTCTTGATTGAGAGTTTGAGATATGGCTCAAATTTTTACTCTGTTTTTATATATTCTTATGTTTTCTTCTTTAACGAAAAGCCAAATGCCATTTTTTGAGGGAGAAAGATGAGTTGGTTGTTGTTTTGCTGATTGGCTTTTTGTTATGTTGGAGTAGTTTAGATGTTTCAGAGAAGGCAGTATTTGGTAATAATTCACAAATCTGAGAGCAAATGAACCTCCTCATTTCTAGTTCAACACATCACTTGCTTCTGTTTCCATAGTTAAAAATCAGGGGATATTTGTCATCCACTGCTTGTGATGATGTTCAGGTAGGGGGTTGCACAAGCGAAGGCAGCCACATCTCGAGAAGGCGAGCAGCTTCTCATCAACAGCAGAACAAGGTTATGACTACATCGTTGTGGGTGGGGGCACGGCAGGGTGCCCCTTGGCTGCCACCCTTTCTCAGAGATACAAAGTTCTGGTGCTAGAGAGGGGTGGCTCCCCCTATGGCAATCGCAACATCTCCTACATGGAGAACTTCCACATCTCTCTCGCTGACACCTCCCCAACCTCCCCTTCTCAGGCATTCATTTCCACCGACGGGGTCATCAACGCCCGAGCTAGAGTCTTAGGTGGGGGGACTTGCATTAATGCCGGTTTCTACACCAGAGCCAGCCCAAGGTATGCATTTGAACCCATCACTGGGTGGGTTCTTCTATTCATGTCTGTACTGTTAACATCTTTTACTTGTTGTAGAGATTTTGCTCCTTAATCTTTTCATCATGTATAATTTTTTTTTTTAAAAATATATATATATATATATAGAGAGAGAGAGAGAGAGAGAGATGGTCTCCATCAAAATACATCAAGAGAAAGAACAGGATACAGAGGCTTGTGTCAAATGGGCTGTTTGGAATAGCTGCAAAAAACCAGGGCAAACATAAGGATTCCTAGGAATTGGGTGAGACTCCCTACGATTCTAGTTCAATTAGTTCTCACCTCTCTCTCTCTCTCTCTCTTTTTATGTGAGATGTTTCAAGTGAAAAAAAATCCCATTATTCTCAAAAAAAAAAAAAAAAAAAAAGACAAGCAAGAACAATGTGCTTCTAAGTACTCATTGTTTGGTAAGTGCTCAAAATCTAAGGTTCAGAAAGCTTCTTCTAATTCGAGTTGCTGAAAACCTCAATATTTTGGTTTTAAGCAACTTAAGCTCCTTTGTTAGCACTAATTGACAACAAGAGTAGTCCTTTGCTCCTTTGTTAGCACTAATGGACAGAGTGTTCCTTTTTCTTTTTCAGAGCACTTTGGTTTAGGACTCAAAATTATAAAAGGTCCTTTCTTCTATGATTTTTTTTTTTTACCTTCCCACCTTTCCTTTTTATGTTCTTAGCACAAAAAAAAAAAAAAAAAAAAAAAAAAAAATGGAATGGAAGGGCTTGAAATTGATTTGAGCTGAGAAAGTAAATTCATCCAGTTCCGCACTAGTTCAATCTGATATAATTTAAATTCGATGATTTGGACCAATTTTGCAAACCTTATTCAACAATAAGATTTGAACCCCTGATCAATATATTAGAAATTATTATATGGGGTAATTTGATGGGCATTTACTAATGTTATTTTGCCGTCTACAATATGCTTAGAAAGAGTATATTGTATGATGATTCCCAAGATCTACTCCAAGTAATTAAAGCAGCAAGCCCACCATGGAAGGATTATTTTTCTTCCCTTCATCATTTAATTCAATTTTTACCCAAGTTTTCAGATTCATGGCGGCTTGTTGACAAGCGTGATGGATGCTATGTACTTCTCATGCTTCTTAGTGGATCTAAACCGTATCCAACAGCTGTTAGGTTAAGCTCGTGGGGGAAATAAATGATTCTATCCTGGCTGGTGACAAACATCATCCTTGTATGAAGGTGCTTGGGACCAGGATAATTTATTTCGTTTTTTCAACCAAATATTTGTGATCTTGGCTGATGCCGGCTACCCCGAAGAATGAGACGTGCAGTGGCTGGGAAGAAAGACCTTCATACAAGTTGTTGCCATGGTGTTGGATGAAATAGAAGATCAATTAATTTATGCATTACCTACTTGTTTGTGATGCTTTTCATTATTTACACCATTGTGGAGCATCAGATGGCTTTTTTTTTTTTTGCATCAAATCCGAACTACTTGGTCCGCATTGTCTCTTGCCCTTTAGAGACCATCTTTTTGTTTTTGTTCTTCTCTCCGCTCCTGGTCTCCTCCAGGTAATTAACTCAAGAGACCAGTGGGGTTACGGTGGTGGTGGTTGGGCTTGGTGTCATGGCTCCTTCCAACTTCCTTTAATTTCTGGTACACTTAGCCACTCGATTCTACTTCATGGAGTCCACAGCACTTTATCTGTTTTTTTTTTTTTTTTTTTTTTTGAGGAGTCCACAGCCCTTTCAGCGACAAAAATAGCTGACGCTGGCCTCATGAATCCCCTTCTTTTCGCCAGTTGCACGGCCAAAACCCAAATGGTCCCCTTCTCTTCCCACCAACCGCGTGCTCTACTTTTAGTCTTGACCTACCACCATGCCTTTGCATTAATACTTTGAAAGTTGAAACTTCTTACACCTTAATGAATTGAGCCGTTCTACTGCTCCGTTTCTCTTAGTTTTCAATGCTCTGAAGTTAATGAAGTAACCTCGCACTTGTTTAGAATGTTAAACTAATCAGCCAAGCGTTCGATGGCTCTGCAGCTACGTGAGGGCGGTAGGTTGGAACGGCGAGCTGGTGAATGAGTCGTATCCATGGATCGAGAAGAGGATTGTTCACTGGCCGAAGATCGCACCATGGCAAAAGGCACTGAGGAGCGGGCTGCTGGAAGCTGGCGTGTCGCCATTCAATGGATACACCTACGACCATCTGTATGGGACCAAGGTTGGCGGCACCATCTTCAACAAGAATGGCTTCCGACGCACCGCTGCCGATCTGCTCGCCGCTGGAAACCGAAAGAATCTCAGGGTCTTGCTTCATGCCACTGTTCAGAAGCTCATCTTCCGCGCACACGGTAGAGAGGCCTTAGGCCCTGACCCAACCACCTTCTCTGAAGCTTCAATGTAGTGAGTCTCAAAGTTGTCAGATATCTAACATGAAATCAATGAACAGGGCGGCAGCCCAAGGCAGTGGGAGTTCTCTTCAAGGATGAGAATGGCGTGCAGCACCAAGCAGTCCTTAATGAGGAGGAGCACAGCGAAATTATATTGTCCTCTGGTGCAATTGCGAGCCCTCAGTTGCTGCTTCTGAGCGGGATTGGACCGAGGGAGGATCTGGAGGAGCTCAACATTCCGGTGGTCCTCGACAACCGGCATGTCGGGAAAGGAATGTCGGACAACCCAATGAACTCCATCTTCATACCCACCAAGAAGCCCGTGGAGCAGTCGCTGATCCAGACCGTGGGGATAACGAAGGTCGGTTCATTCATTGAGGCCAGCAGCGGGTTCGGTCAGTCATCGGACAGCATCCGTTGCCACCACGGAATCATGTCAGCTGAGGTCCGGCATCATCCACCGATTGCTTCAATCCATCGTTAGCCGTCTTTAACCATAGTTTTTCTTGAAACTAATCAAACACTGCTGCAGATTGGGCAACTCTCCACCATCCCTCCGAAGCAACGAAGCCTGGAAGCGGTCAGGGAGTACGCCAGGAACAAGGGGAGCCTGCCGCGGGAGGCGTTCCAGGGGGGCTTCATACTCGAGAAAATCGACGGCCCGCTCTCCACCGGCGAGCTCAGCCTCGTCGACACGAACGTCGACAACAACCCATCCGTCACCTTCAACTACTTCAGCCACCCGTATGACCTCCAACGGTGCGTCTTCGGGATCAGGATGATCGAGAAAATTGTGCAGACGAGGCAGTTTGCTAACCTTTCCAACGACTACATGTACTCCATAGAAAGGTTGCTGAACATGAGCGTGAAGGCAAATGTGAACTTGAAACCGAAGCACACCAACGATTCTGCATCACTCGAGCAGTTCTGCAGGGATACAGTGATCACAATCTGGCACTACCATGGTGGATGCCATGTGGGGAAGGTTGTGGACCGTGACTACCGAGTTCTCGGCATCACCAGCCTGCGAGTGGTCGATGGCTCCACGTTTGTTTACTCGCCCGGGACCAACCCTCAGGCAACTGTCATGATGTTGGGCAGGTATTATAGTTGTTGCAAAGGAGCTATTATGTCTATTTGGAAGGAACTATCTATTTGATTGGTTCTCTTTGTTTCTGATGTCCAGATACATGGGAGTGAAGATACTCAGAGAAAGGTCAGGGAGAGCAGGAGTGTAGCTGGGAGTGGTGGAGGTGCTGCATTTCATTTATAGTGTGCCACTAATTCTTGCCAGGTTTCATTTCGAAGCATTCAGATGAAGAGTTAAGAAAAGAAAAGAAAAGAAATGGAAAATTCATCTGTCTCAGCCTCCTAGGTTACTCTCTAAAACAATAGATTGTACTGTGAACACTAAATGATATCCTGTGCCTGTAGCTTCCCAGGATCTAGAGTGCTGCTAGCTTCTTGTGCAATCTCTAAGAAGTTGGAATTATTCTGATGATCATCGAAAGGTCATGTTTAAAGGTGTTTTTAGGCTCAGTGTGGTGGATGGTTGACCTCACTCTGGAGTCCCCGGACATGTTTGTTGTGAAGTCTTCTTTGAAGAACATTGCAAGGCTCCTTTGATCCGTTTTCTTGGGTGTTACAAGCAACATACTTTGGAGCATCATCATCAGGAACCTTGGGCAATTGTCATGGCAATTTGAAAACGGATTTTAATTCTTTGGCAAGGGATGGATACCTAACGAAGTCTTAAGAGTGCTGCCCTATTTCAGCATTACTAGTACAGCTTTTGGTTCCCTATGGCAGCTGCTGCTACGTTTTGCTTTGAACGATTGTTTCTGGATGTCTTCACTCTCTATTCTTCTTGTAGGGCTGCTTCCTTTTAATATTATCTCTCAACAGTGGTCTAGTTATCCTTGTCGGTTGCTGTGGTGTTGTATCTTTACTATTCTCATTTGTTTGTAGCAGTGAATCTAAGTGGCTGGATATGTGGTTGCTCCTACGTATGTTTTCGGATGCTGGCTTTACATGTACATCTAATATGTATAGACTTATCTTATTCTTATTTAAAGTAATTGAGGTTCTATCCTCCCTTTTCCATCGGGAAAAAAAAAAAAAAAAAAGACCAACCTTAACCGATTAACTGATTGGTTGGCTAGTAGTCAAACAAAGGACAGGATTTAAGAAAGTTTCAGCGTCGGGACCATCTTTACAAAGGAGCAGGTTATTAGAGGGTACTAGAATAAGAATTAATTACAAGAATGAAATAAAAAAAAAGGGAAGAAAAAGAGCATTCCTGAGTGCAAGGCCATTCCAAGCGTAACGATGTGCTAAGGGTTGCAAAAATAAATCCGATTCCATATTCGGTCCACTATAAATGTATTTGAGTTTGGATTATATAGTTTCAGATTACGAATTAATCCATTTATATCTGTGTATATTAAGTAGATTGAATTTAAGTTTAATGTCCTCAACCTGTTTAATCCTTTTAACTAACTAGTTGGTTCGAATCGGATTGATCAATTTATTTAACTTATTTATATTATTGATTAATAGGTTAAATGGATTAAAAAGATTGACATCTGACATTTTATTATTGATTAACAGGTTAAACAAATCAGATCGAATTGCTTATTTATTAAATATATCAGGTTCGGATTTAAAATTTTAATCGATTTAATAAGTGGATCATGTTCAGATTGATAGTTTTTATGATCAATCCGCATTAAATGTGACCCGTTTATGACATGATCCAATCCATTTGCCACTCTTAGATGTAACCATCTCGATCCTTTTTGACCGAGAGAAATTAGGTCTCAAACATGTCCTAGGACCAATCTCTCTCTCTCTCTAATTTGATATGGTACTGCTATGGATAGGTAGCACAATAAAACTTAATCTAAAAATAAGATTAGACTATAATTTATAAAAGAGAATTAAATCAAGGCAAATTGACTAAAAATTAAGTGAAAAAGAAACAAAACCTAAGCTATAGATTGGTAGAAGCCCTCACATCTCCTCTTCCAACTAATTTTCAATCCGGTATCTTCAACTTTCATGGAGCCTTGTTAGAACAACGGCCTTTCACTAAAGTCCTCTCAAAACGCAGCCTTGCTCTAGAGGCTTTCAAATAGCCTCATACGTTTAAAATATTGAGTACGGACAAATTGTATGATACGTTTGCTGTTTTGTAGGCGGTGTTGTAAATAATTTCAATTTCAAAAGCATTATATAAAACCATAAAGGCCTAAGGGTGTTACATGATGAGATTATACGATTGAGATTAGGACTGTTTTCGAGAAACATAAAAAAATGTATGACAGCTGAACCAGCTGAGAATAATTTTAAAGGAACTTTATTATTGCTTTTAATGATGAAAAGAATTATTATATAATAGGATATTTATAAGTTCTAGGGCCTTACAATGAATGAAATTGTGGCGGTTCCTAGGATTCAACTAAATTCAAATACAATCCTTAAGATATCTTAACTATGTAATCTCAACCCAAATGAGCTTCTACCATGAGTTTCATTTTGCTGGCAAGAAGGTGCTGTCAAAGGCTTCAGATGGCAGTTGGTATGCCATCAAAAGCCATCCTACAATAGGTCTCTTGTCATCAGATCTACCTATCTTTGTCCTCAACTCAGGCTTGATTATTAAGAATATAAATGGTGATAAGTGTTCCATTCAACCATTTCAAATGGTGAGCCCGTATTGGAGTCTTCTTGGTTTGTTTGCAGAAGGAATCCTTAAAATTGTGAGCTATATGCTATTGGATTCTTCTAACAGTAGACAAGCGTCATTTTGTGTTCTTTCCTTGTGGTTTGGAGGTCGCTTGAGTGTCTTCAGACCATGATGGATACGGTTCCATCCATATCATAGCACACAGCTTGCCACAAAAACATTTTAGGTATGAGTCTAGTTTGATCTTAAGGTGACGTTTAGTTTGTAAAAATATAATATTTCTAGTAATCTTATTTACACTTGATGATCAAATTTTTAAAAATAAAAAATTAACGTATTTAATTCATGATGATAAAATATGGCAATCAGTTTATCATATTTTTAAATTTTATTTGAATTATATTATAAATCTTTTTTCTCTTTTAAGTGGCCCTCTCTCAGTTCTTTTTGTTAGAATATAAAATGTTCTGATAAAAATTAAGATTTTTTATAAATTAATTTTAAAAATATTATATATTTAAATATTATAAATATTTAATATATATTATATTATATAGTATTATTAAATATTTCATTATATAATATATGTTAATATATAATACATAAATATTTAGTAATATATTATATAATAATTTAATATGCAAGAAGGTCATAAATATTAATATTTTAAAACTTAATATTTAATTATTACATAAATATATAATAGTGTTTAAAATATTAAATATTACATTAATATTAAATTTAATATTAAGATAAAATATTATATTATATATTTAATATTAATAGAAATATAATATTAAATATATAATCAAATTAAGTATTATTAAATATTACATGAAAGTTAAGAGCGTAATTTAAGATTATCAGACTTTAGTAATTTTATATATCTATATTTTAAATAGAAATCGAATTACCATGATTTGTGATAATCTTAAAGTATTGAGAATCAAATATTACTACTCAAATTACCATATCTAATTGCTAAATATGATAATATGTATGATAATCTCAGATTAGTAAAATGGATTACTAAACGATCCCTAAGGATTAGGATCTATCACTTTGAATTATAAACGTATATTTAATTTCTATCATGTACTTTTTGAATTGAAATTTTAAGGCAAGTTTATCTAGTTCTTTCAAGTTACAAGCTTAACTGAGTTAACCACTTGAAATTTGAGCATTCAAGTTGTGAATTGCTCAAGTCAAACACCAAATAAATCAATTTTGATTTAAAGAGAGGTACAAATAGGTTATGAGTTATGACCATTCAAATCGAACACATCAGTCTGCACTTAGATAATTTCTTTAAGGTTATCTCCTCTCGGATAGTTTATTTTGTAAGATATTTTTTTTAAAATATATATATATATATATATTTATGTTTGGTTGGAGAGATCAATGTGTGGATTGATTTTCATGATGAATTGAATTTTATAACAAAGACAAGACTATCTTCCTACTTTTTAGGAAGTGGACAGAAGAAAAATCTAAATTACAGGAGATAAGCTTCCCCTATTTTATAGGATTATTCCATTTGGCCAATTGGCGGAATAGAATTATTCAAGTAAATCCATTTGGCCAATTGGATTCAAGTAAACCCATCTTTCATATTTATTTGAATAAAGCTATTTCATGGCCTGTTTCAGAACCCCTCGTAGGAGAAATTCTCTACTCATCCTTCTTCTACCCTTCTCTATTATCCTGGATAAGAGTTTGGTTCATGTTAAGCGGTTCAATCTCACCGGCTTATTGGGTCGGGTTGGGTCCGATGAATGGGTCATCCCACGCCGGCCCATTTGCTCCAGCTCCCGATCACCAAACCTTTAATGCCTCGAGATTCGTGGAAGTCCGGATTAGGTTCCCTTCGCTTATATGAGTTTCTTGCCCAAGCTATTAGCCTTCTCCGGAGAATTCCAGCTGCGGACTCCGAGCGGCAGCGCGGCCGATCCTCCCTCTCGATTCCTCTCTGCTCGTTTTTGCCAGCTTAATCTTCCTCCTTGTAATCAAGAAATCGGTAACAAAACGTTTATTTCTTTTTTTTAGTTGTTTCTTGAATTCAGATCCTGTTGATATTTTTATAGCATAAGTTTTCTTGGTTTTCTTGATTTGTTTTCCTCAACTCAGATTGTTGGATCGTTAAAAAAGAAAGAAAATTTGGTTCGATTCGCATCTTAATTTTTTCTCGGATCGATGGTTGCTGGCCTTTAATTATTAAAAAAATGACTCCGATGATCTGTGATTGATTGTTCTTTTGCCGTTGATGGTACAATTGGTATCTAGCTCTATCAAGAACGTGGGTACTGTCCACGGAGCGTCTTCATGCCATCTTGCTCGGTTGGGGCGAAAGGGGGAAAGAAAAGGAGGGAAAAGTGGGTGGGTCTAGAAGGGACCATTCTTGGGAACTCACAGAACTTAGGAGCAGTGATGGTTAGAGAGGATTAAACGATGCTGCGACCTAGGTGGTTGGAAAGGCAAGTTCAAGCTGGTATCTTTATGGTTTGAAATAAAGATGGTATATTTATGGTTGGAGGGAGGTGAGAAAAAGAGCTGAACGGGCTAGATGGTTGGTTCGTGAGTTATGATTTTAGGGGGTTTTGGAAGGAGGAGTAGGAGGACGCGGGGTTTTTGTTTTGCTTTTTGGAGGGCTGGGGGGAGGAAGGTTTACTTGCAAACCTAGAAATTCTCATTCTTTTTATTTTTATTTTTATTTTTATTGGAACAAATGGAAAGCAATTGCTGCAATATTTGGTTTTCTTAGTCTTCAGATTATGTTCTATTTGGTTTATTTCGATATTTAAGTGGCCTATTAGTAATGAAACAAAATATTGGTACAGAGAGTAGAACTATTTGCATCAGCCTTGGGATTGGGACTGATACCATTTATTTGCTCATGCAAAGTCTTAGAGAGCCCTGGGCGCAAGTATCTCATTATTTCTTTTGCTTTATGCATGTCTGCAGGTGTATGTTTGTGTGATGGCAGTTTTTTCTTCTTGTCATTTTGGTCATTTAGATTTGCTAGATTTCACCATTGGGATCACTTTTGTAGTTGAAGTTATCCTTGTAATGTTCTTCCATGCAAAATCATTATGCTGATCCTAACTTTTTGCAATTGAGAGGCCAAATTGAGACCCTTTTTTATTAAAAAAAAAGAAATTTGCAGGGCAGGTGCTATATTCAATCTAAAACAAAAGATGGGTATCATTGAGAAGATTAAGGAGATTGAGGCTGAGATGGCACGGACACAAAAAAATAAGGCTACAGGTTCTTTTGACTTCTGCTATTCTAATGCATTCATATCACAGTTTCGGGCTATGAATGATATTTATCTAGTTTATGGTCAGTTATAGATGCATAACTAGTATGCCTTAGGTTTCTGGCAAGTAGCAGTATCATTATCATACAATGATATTATTCAGTTCTTCCATCACTTTTTGTACATGAATAATGCTTTTCATGACTGCATTTAATTTCCCCTTGTGATGTTGGGAGTTATCGAGTGAATAAAGGTGAATTGTTCCAGGAAATATATACTTGTGGATACAAAAACAAAATTGGTGGACTTTTATGACCCTAAGCATGCATAATGATTTTTTAATACATGTATGATCTTGTGATTAAACATGATGCAAAGACTTGACTGGATAGCCCTGAATAAATACTCGGTTTGAAATTCACTTTTTGTGCTTTCCTATGCCATAAGTAGCTGGAAATGGGATGTCTGGTTCCATATATGGAAGAACTTCTGGCACGGCAACTGATGAATATGTGTTTATAGATCAGCTTGATCATTGTGCATGAGAGTTTGTATTCATGATTGCTTTCTCTTTCCTCTAAATATTGGTCAGCTCTTTCTAGGACCATTAGATAAAAGCTGTGAGATATTTGAAAAGTAAACTAATCATGTATCTGTGTCAAGGATTTAGGTATCATGGGCTGGTGGTATGTTGGCCAGGCACCAGCACAGTATGGTTGCATCTCTAACCAATGGGTCATTTCAACCATGGCAAAAATATGATGTTGATGGACTTCAATAGATTTTGATTCCTAGTTCATTTCATGAATAGGGGTATGAGTGATTTCAACCTGAAAACAGGTCAAATCATCTTTCTTGTTTCCTATGGGGAAGCATTCATATGCATACTATGGATTCAGATATTAATCTGCCCCGACTCTGTAGTCATCTTGTCTTCAACATTAAATGAATTATGCCCTTGCTTCCTAATCTTTATAAAAGTTCCAGTGGCAGTTTCAATTGATTTCATGCAAATTACGTTTCGCACTTTCATTCATCTAGTGATTTAATATAGGCTTATATAACATTTTAACTTTCTACAATTGATTTATCCTAAATAAAGTACCATCACACATGCATGCATAATGTTTGTTACAGTTTAAGATATATATATATATATATATTTGTTCAAATTTTATCTCTTGCAAAGTTTTTATGGAGACATCTAACTTTCTTTCTTTTTCTCCCCTTTTATATAGAGTATCATCTCGGGCAACTAAAAGCTAAGATAGCAAAATTAAGAACACAATTGTTGGAACCTCCAAAGGTATACATCTTTCCCGTTAGACAAAATGTTTGCTGGTTGTCTCTGTGCAAGAATTGCTGTATAATTTGTAATACTGTATTTTGTAACTGTAAGGTATTCATGACGTGCACTCATTGTAATGGCCTTTCATGGCTGCTTTTCTGTGCTTGGCCGCCTCTGGTGTTTTTTAAACTTTTTGAACTTGCAGTCATGAACTTTTTGTCAAATGGCTGAACAGTCGATTTGTGTTTCTTTTTGCATATCTATATTATTTTTAAACAGTCATACTATGTATGGTAATTAATTTTTCTGAGCTGTTGTTCCTTTTCTCCTTAATCCTCATATGCATCAGGGACTTAGATAGACAATTATTATGTAGAATGACTGAAGATGAAAAATGCTTTTGCGGTGAGCAAATATAAACCATGGGCATGCTCTTGTTCTGCAGAACTCTTAGATATAAAAGTCTTCTTGGTTGGCTTTTGTTGCTTTTGTTGATGAGGTGGTAGGAGCAAGAGTTAGTTTTAATTGGGGAGACAAATGATATGGATGGGGTAGGTTCAGAGATGGTGCTTGTAGGTGATGCCATGGAGGTTATGTTTGGTGGTGAGTTCCACAGCATGGTGATGAACTTTTAAAATTTTTTGACCTATCACCTCCACCAAGAATAAGTGCACCATGGTGGATGCTTAGTTATTATCCGATTGTTCTATCTGATTTTTGTTCTTACCCACTTGGGGCTGCTGAGCTGGATGAACTTGACCTAACTACGTTTATGCACTTTAGTTAGCCAAACTAGTAAACTTTATGATGCCTCTTGTTGGGGTTCTTTGTTTTTTCTAACAATGTAATTAAGGTTGTAATTTTTGGCTTTGGTATCAGTACATTGGATTGATAACTTTTTTTTAGTTATGGTTTGGATTGAATCATGGGTATATTACTTATACTGTTTTGCTTGTGTATTACTTGTCTTTGCTCGCATATTACTTCCATTGTTTAACATGTTTCTTCTCCTGCTTATATTTGTTGTGTATGTCAACCAGGGTTCTAGCGCATCTGGAGAGGGTTTCGAAGTTACAAAGTTTGGCCATGGTCGTGTTGCATTGATAGGATTTCCAAGGTTTGTCAATTCCTATGTCTGTTGGCTTTTAAGGGCTGTTTGGAGTGAGAGGGATCAAATTTCTATGGTAATCCTTTATTTTTAAGAATCAAAGATTCCTGAAAATTAAAGATTTCTGGGAATCAAAGATTAACACTTCTCTCCCTGTTAATGAGATTCTTAACACTTCTCTCCCTGTTAACACTTCTCTCCCTGTTATTTTCCCAAAATTAAGTGCAAATGAGATTCTTAGGAATAATTTGCTGCACTTTAAACTTCAGAATTTCAATTGCCAACCAATTTACATGGAAACGTACTGGGAATGTTCTCTCCAAACAGCCCCTTATGTTTTTCGTTCTTTTTTTCCCTTCATCAGAACTATTTAAAGTAAGGATTCAATTTGGAAGCATTAGCACTTTTTGAAATGCTTGGGGAATGCATGATCTTTCTTTATTTTGACCTTGTGTCTTGGATACCTCCTACGCACGTGATTAAGTTGGCAGAAGATTTCATTTTCAGAGCAACCACTGAATATATTGAGTTTAAACTGTGGCTTTTCTGGTTCTGTAAGATTGTTTAACAAGTAGGTGGATGATTGATGAGGTGCGAGTATTAGAGTTTGTAATAAGTGTGGCAGTTGTCTGGTGGGTTACATGCTTAACACATATGCTTAATATAAGCTGCACATCTCTCTAGAAATAAATACAACATGCATTGAAATACAACTCATCATGTATATACATGAATATGGTTTGTAAATACTCTATTTCTACCCCACACTCCTGGACTCATGCAATAATAAATTTAATATATTTATCCGGTACACCATTGAAGTGCAAATTGCTTGTGACTTAAATAACTAATGGTCATGTTGGAAGGGAGATTTATTAGTTATTTGATATTCATATCAGATTCACCAAATTAGTTCAATCAAATGTATATTCATCATTTTAATATTGTTAAGTTGGCGTACAATATACTCATAGTTGGTATGTAGTTATGGTTGGACATATGTGCAAGGTGTGCAAGTGTGTTAGATATATTTGCACTCATGATCCCAAATGCAAACACTTAATAATTGTTGATATTTGATTTTGGTTTCTATCCAGCAAAATTGTTCATAATAAAAAAAAAATGACTGAAACGTTGCGTCCTAAAGATGGATTGAAACATGCTCTGAGAGTGAAAGTTAAATTCTTGAGACAAATGGGAACTCTTAACAAGGGTTTTTATTTGTATGCAAGGGTCTGTGAAGGAGGTGAAGATTTAATCAGATCTGCTAAGGAGTTGTAAGAACAGTTTAAGAAGTTTTTTATTGATAGTTGATCTGGTCCACGATAGGAACAAATATGAAATATTTATTTTTGTCCGAGTGACATCAAATAGTTGAGTAGCTCTCGATGGTTATGACCATGAGTACATGGTTCAAATTGCATTGCCTTAAGGTGATATGCTGCTGCCGATCTTCATTTGTTCCCTTAAAAACAAGTAGAGACCATACAAGCATCACCAACACCTTTCTGATGAGAATATCACCAACTAATGTTCAAAATAATCCACCTAAAAATAGTGGAATTTCAATAATTTAATTATATTTCCTCCCATTTCATCTTTACATGGTTATGCATTTTTTCTCTTGGCTTTTCATCCATTTCTGTATAAAAAGTTAGATATTCTATGTTTTGTCATGTTAAAAATCGTAAATATCTCTTGTCAAAAAAAAAAAAAAAAATTCTTAAATGTCAAAATCATGTTATTTTTAATGTATTATGACCTAAGTGTAAATTATTCATTTATATGTATTTCTTGTTGGCAGTGTGGGCAAGTCAACACTTTTAACTCTACTGACAGGAACACACTCTGAAGCTGCATCATATGAGTTCACGACGCTTACTTGCATCCCTGGGATTATTCACTACAAGGATGCCAAAATTCAGCTTCTTGACCTTCCTGGAATCATTGAAGGGGCTTCAGAAGGCAAAGGCCGTGGTAGGCAGGTACTGCCTCTCATGTATATTACCTAAAGTTCTTTATTGTGTTTGCCATGGCCTAGCAATACAGACCAGATTTGCATTCATATATTTTCATCTTCTATGAGTTGAATTGGAGGAAGTGTTAGTTGTCCTTAACAGTTTGCCAAGAAAACTTTATTTGAGGTTGATGAAGTACAATGCTATTTTTTTATACCTGCAACTTACTATATGGTCCCAGCAATATTAATGTTGTTTAAATGCCTTTTTACCCTTTTTCACTTCTGTATTTTTTTACTCCTAATTACATTATACCTGTTGGCGTTTACTCTTTCTTTTGTTCCAGAACCTATTTGCCTATGAAAAAGACCATTTGACCCTTATCAGTGGCTTATAAAAGTTAATTTTGCAGTACACATTCAGGAATAACATGATCATTGTGTTTACCATCCCTCCAAGATTTTCATCTGCTGAAGAAACACTAATATTTCAAAGTACAGCCTAGGAACTTTTCTGCAAAACTTAGATGATAACACTAACTTTTGCTGCAAAGTTGTTAAGGTAAAAGGCCTACCATTCTTCTGCTCCACTTATGCAAAGCATGGTTGTGTACTGCACTTGAAAATCATACTTAAATTTGTGAAACAGTAGTAAACTGAATGCTTGGCCTTCGAATTTACCTATTGATGCTACCAAAATTTCTTGCACCTATTTCTTTGTATGTTTTCAATATATCATTTTCCTTGGAATTTTAGCAACAATTCTAAACTCAACTTACAGAATGCATGTCATGAAAGTCATGCGGCTGACAAAATCATCCTTTGGATCAATGAAATAAATTACATCAATAGTTTGCAGAGTAGTAAATGAGGGATACTTTGCAAATTCTATTTGGACCATTCACTGCTTCGTTTTTAACTTAAGTAAGATGCTATTTTTCTGTTGATTTTTCTAAGCTCAGGAAAATGGAATTTAATTAATACTTTTCCTTTTCAGGTTATTGCTGTTGCAAAGTCATCGGACATTGTATTGATGGTTCTTGATGCCTCAAAAGTAAGCCATTTGTTAACATTGGTGACAAAGTTCTTTTTACCATGCATATTATTCTTTTTTGTTATGTAGACTCATTCTGTGCAATTTTGCTTAGTCTTGTATGGGAGTGCTTCCAAAGCTCTTCTTGTTCTGGGTTTATTTTTTCAAAATGAGGTAGAAAGCTTGTGTACGAGTGTGAATAAAAAGGATATTTATGTTATATCTTTTTGTCTAGGATTTGTCTAGAGTAGCAATTAATCTGTTTAAGTCAGCCATCACCATTAGTGACTAAAGGCTTGACTCAACATGTTAGCCTTACCATCAAGGTTGGTTGGGCCTGACCCATACCGGTCACTGTTGGGTTGGTATAATATTGTACTATATTGCACCAACTTATGGTACACATGCTAGTGCCAATCAGGTGTTGGGTTCTCTTGATCCAGGGTTCCAAGGTGAAACCCTAAATATAAAGGGAGGGGTGTAGGAAGGCATAGGGTCGGAGTCCTATTGGTGGCTGTTGTTGTAGACGATAGAGGTGGACATGAAGGAGCTAGCGGCCACCACAGCAGTGGAGTTAGGTTGCCAGATGGTGTTGAGGGTCTTGAGACAAGGGTCATTGGTGGAGCGAGAGCCAAAGCTAGTGGAGGTGGTGGAGATAGTCTCAGAGGTGAATCTTGGCAAGATTGTTTGGCATGGCTACGGGATAGAGTGGAGAGAAAGGGGCCATGGTCGGGGTTGACGAACGTTGGTGGAGGGGGAAGTTTTATAGGTGGGGGTGGGGTCAGTTCAGCCTGGGTGAACCAGGTTGGTACCATCCAAAATTGGGCTTTCCATTCGATTCAGACTTGTTTATCCAAAGAACCTAAGAACTGTCCTAGTTCTGGCCTGGTGCTGGTCAGCATGCCCTGCACCAAACAATTTGGGATGGTCTGCTACTTTTGCTTATCATCATGCTGATCTTCCTTTATCCACATCTTTTTTAGCACAAACCTGGTTAGATGTACATAAGTGTCCAATTGTAGGTGTGGCCAGTGTGGAGTATGTATTAGGTGAGAGAAAGGAAATAGAAAATTGTGCTGAGAGCCTACTTTCTCTGAGGTTTTCTCCTTGATTGAAAACCTTTTCATGTTTGTCTAAGAGCTACAGATATAGCAAAGAACTTCACTAGCTGATCAATATAAATGGATTCCCACTGTTTTCTCAGATTGGGGCCAATTTAATAGGTAGCTATGATTTTAATTATGCAGTGTTATATGCTGATGATTTATCTGCTAATGCCAAGAATATGGTCTAAGCCTTAGTTGCATCTGGCATGCTTTTTTCTGTGTTTATCATTATCCCCATCCTGACTTATAGAATTGTGCATCATCCTGATATGTTTCCAGAGTGAGGGACATCGCCAAATATTAACAAGAGAACTGGAAGCTGTTGGATTGCGTCTGAACAAGAAGCCTCCTCAAGTAAGCTCTATCTGCTTAGTATATTTCAAAATCCTTTTATAAGTTCAGTGTCCCAAATTTCTGTTTCATTTGTTGTTTAATGAACATATACGTTGTGCAGTGAATGATATTTTGGTTGAGTGATTACATTCAAAATTAAGTTTCTACTTGTTGGAACAAGGAGTTTTTTTAACTGCTCCATGGTTGTTAAGAACCATCTTAATTTAATGCTTAAAAGTTCTACTGTTCTAGTCTACATTTCATTTGATGATTCAAATTCATGCTAATTCGTTGTTAAGGTTACACTACTGCAGTTAAATATATGTTAAGAATGCTTGCATTGCCATTTTGATATGATGCTCTTATTTTTCATAAAAAAAAAAAAAAAAATCCAACTTGTATGCTATGCATTGTTTTTTTACTCTGCTATGACATGATGATTTAGGGTATAACACTTACAGTTAGCATGTGTCTGTTGTAGATGTGACATGATCTGTTGCATATAATTCAAACACTTCATATCCGGTCTTTGTACATTCGGGTTGTGGATCTGACCTTGGCAATGCATTATTATCTATGGTGTATATGTGATAGATTCTATCAGATCAGATCTAAAATACCATGTAGATTGTTTTATAGTCCACATGATTTATTTGGCTTACACATCGTATTATGCAAGTATCATTTTGACGGGGAGAGGAAGAGATTGGAGGAACTTGAATTCAGTGATTGGTTCTCACCTCCTCTTACACTCCAATATGGTCTTCCTTGATGGCAATTTTCTAGGTTTGACTCTCAAGTTTATCTCACGAGCATGAACAACATGCTATCAGGGTTGGTTTCCTATATGCCACCTAGCCTCTTAGTTTCATGGTAGGCCCTAGAAACTTGCCATTGATTAGTCTTATACTTTGATGAATCATACTTTCGTCACTTTGGCCACCTATTTAATAGAAGAAGGCTTATTGGTCAAGGTATGATCAGTTTCCCTAACCTGAGTAGGATTATCTTCATTGCTTGCTGTATTAAGATGAGCCTTTTTTTTCTTTCAGTTTGGTAAAGTATATAAGAAATTAATTTAATTTTAAAGTTACCGTATTGAATTCCTAGCAATCCTAGCATAGGTAGAAAGATGGGAAGAAACTTAAAATAATATTAGAGGTGCCCCTAAATAGGAATACTTGGCGAATGGAGATCCATACAGCCGGATCAACTAGTTAGGAAAAAACTTAATGATTATGATTATGATTGTGACTAGCATAGGTAGACAGACTTAAAAAAAAATATCCTTGTATCATAAGTCTTCTGCTAATTATGAAGTCCTGTTTGTTCATTTTCAGATATATTTCAAAAAGAAAAAGACTGGAGGCATCTCGTTCAACAGCACTGTTCCTTTGACACATGTTGATGAGAAGCTTTGCTATCAAATTCTACACGAATACAAAATACACAATGCAGAGGTATCTTTATTTGGTTGATATTATTTTGTGCCTGTAATATATAGCTAAACATATTCTTATCTAATCCATAGAATCCTTGCTGGAATCTTGTTTATTTGTTTGCAATCTGCATTGCGTATTGCATAATACACCCATATGTTTGCCCTTTGAGAAATAGGAAACTAGAAATATGTTCCTTTTTCATTTTTGTCAATGATTTCGCATCGGCCTTTATATATTTTCCTTATATTTTTCTTGAAATGCTTCATAATTTCTGCAATCCTTGATGCATGAGATTAAGAGCCTATTTGGAATGACCCTTTGAAATTGAAATCGAAATTATTAATTTCAATTTCAAGCGTTTGTTTGGATTGAATTAGAATCCTATTCTAATTTAAGTAGGAATCAAAATCAGGTATTCGAGGAGGTTTGGAATCTAGACCCTCTACTTAAGATTACAAATCCATTCTAGCCATTTCAAAATAAAACTCAGAGGTCATGAGTTCGAAATACCAAAATGATTACATTTAAAATTATAACATAATAATATTATTATACGATTATAATAATATAATATAATTATATTATATTATATTATTATAAATAAATTATGATATAATATAAAAATTATATTATATTAGAATTATAATATGATTTGAAATCGGACCTCCCACATAAGATTACAAATCTAGCATTGCGGGTGGTTGCAACTTTACTTTTCTTGAGATTGGATGTGATAGACTTATGGTAAACATATTTTTTAACCCCCGAATCGGGGGGTCAAGAGAGAGAGAGGAAAAATATTTGAGTAATTTATATCCTACTATTCCAAAACTATCCTCTAGCCCTAAAAACCTAAAATCTCCTCCTATCAATAGTAAAGGATATATTTGTCAATTTATGAACATAACTTTTCTCCTCCTTTCTTCTCCCCTTCTATCCAACTAAGATAATGTATGTTCAGTTACATTCTTTCTCTTTCCATCCTTCCTAAACAAGGGGAGAGGAACAACCCTCTCTTCCCCTTCCGTCCCTTACCTTCCTTTCACTGTCCCTTCCCCTCCACAGATTCAAAGACCCTAAAGTTCAATTACTCAGCTGGTCACCTAAACCACTTGCGAGTTCCACATTGGTTAAGCTTGAATCAATGATCCCAGCTTTTAATAATTGTTATACGTAAATAAAGAGATATTATCTTACCCTCTATATCATGGAAGGATTGATGCAATCCCATCTTTATATTAATGTCAGTGCAAAACTTTTTATTGAATTGCTCTATCCTCTTTCTAGATGCCATTTTTCTGAGCTTCATTTGGTAACAATAATTTCTTAATTTAGTTCTATACTGCTGCTATATGCTTGTAAGAATATTCTGCAGTTTGTCTGCTAGATTACATTGTTATCATGGATTAATTTCCTGTTGATTTCCTTGTAGGTCTTGTTTCGTGAGGATGCTACAGTGGATGATCTCATTGATGTCATTGAGGGGAATCGGAAGTACATGAAGTGTATTTATGTCTACAACAAGATTGATGTCATTGGTATTGACGATGTGGACAAACTAGCCCGTCAGCCAAATTCAATTGTCATTAGCTGCAATTTGAAGGCAAGTTGCATTTTCCCCTTATTTTGGCTTGCTCCTTTTTGCAAATGACTGCATCTTCAAACCATCATTTAGCATTGACAACACAAACTTCATGCATATTTTTATGTTGCTGAATATACATGATTATGAACCAACACACAAGTTCATTGCAGACATTTTCCCCTGCTTTTGTTTGAACACCACCGTGGGAACTTATTTCATGATGTATTACAGTTGAATTTAGACAGATTACTGGCAAAAATGTGGGAGGAGATGGGGCTTGTGAGAGTGTATTCAAAGCCACAGGGCCAACAACCTGATTTCACAGATCCTTTTGTTCTTTCCACAGTAAGTTGCATTTTACTACAAAATGTGTATGCTTTGGAATCTGAAATGTGGCACTTGCTATCAAAGTACCACTAGTTCATTATCTACACTTCTGTGACATTCAATCAGGAGCGAGCTGGCTGCACCGTGGAAGACTTCTGTGATCATATACACAGAAATTTAGTCAAGCATGTAAAGTATGTGCTTGTTTGGGGAACTAGTGCAAGGCATTATCCACAGCACTGTGGGCTCTCGCATGTTCTTCATGATGAAGATGTTGTCCAAATTGTAAAGAAGAAGGTTATATACTGCTCTACTTGTTACTCTTTCTTGTTCAAACAGTTACTCCCTTGTTAGCTTCTTGGAAATATTTAAACCTATCACAATGAAAATCATATGTGGTATGGACCTTACTTGCAGAATCCATGCTTGTTCTTTCTGTTTTCATCCGTTCACCTCAAAATGAAACTCACAATGCTTTTAATTTTACTTTCAGGAGAAGGAAGATGGGGCTAGAGGTCGGTTCAAGTCACATTCCACAGCCCCTTCTCGCATATCCGACAGAGAGAAGAAGGCTCCGTTGAAAACATGATTTTGTAGGGGGTGCATTCATGTCCCGTGATGGCACGTCCATTTGGCGATCCCGGAGTCTAAACATTCAAGAGTCAAAGCATCCGTATAGACCTTGTGTGGATGAAATCATCCTAGGGAAGCTGTAGTCAGATGTATTAGTTTAACTATCATAAAAAATAATAATTATTGATAGAAAAGATAATGGGTATTAGCTCAGGCTTCTCCTTGTCTTGTCTTGTGAAGATATACTGTGGCTCGACTATGAGATCATTGTGTGGGCATTTTGACCCCGCTGGATGGTGCTGTGGCGCAGAAACTTGAGTTGAATATTATGTATGCTGCCGTGCTTGAACTTATGATTTATCATGGATTTGAAGGACTGATGCGATAAAGTTCTGTGCTGTCATATTTGGTTCCTCTAGGCGAGTTCTCCGTCTCAAACCAGAAACACCGGTTCTATCCAGTTTGGGAGGTCCCGTTTCCTACTTAATTGCCGAAAATAATTTTGGGGCAGTTTGGGGTCTCCCGTTTCCTGCCGAAAATAATTTTGGGGCAGTTCAGCTGCTGTTTGTATGCTCGACAAATTAGGATATGATGGGGTTGCTGTGTGCTCAAAGCCTCCCAACCGTCCGTCGAATATTGTGCAATATTATAATGGACATAGTACGGTGTCCGGAGCTATGTTTGCGCTGTCAAAGAGTGTTGTCGGTGTCAGAACCATCGACTGGGCCGCGATGACCTTTTAGGTGAGGTGCCAATGTTGCAATGGCATTGCAAAATTCCTTCCAACCGGGCCTTGGCAACGTTTGGCCTCTCAAGCCCAAGCTCGCCAAAAGTTGAAAAGCTTTTCCTTTTTAAACAAGCCTTTTTACTATCAGACTTAGCTTCATCAGAATCGGACCGGTCGCTAAGAGATCGAGTACATGATTTAATAATCCAACCAATGAATTAATGATCAAACCCATATGAATAATTAAAATATTATTAAAAATATAAAATAGTCCATATATATATATATATATATATATATATAACTAATTTAGTAACTTAAAATATTAAGTATTTAAAATAAGTTATTTAAATTAAAATAAAATATAATGTTCACATTAATATTGATCTCAAATTTTTAGAAAAATAATAATATTAATTTATATGAATCATAAAAATATATCAAATATATAAAATTATTCATAAATCCATAAAGTTACAAATAAGTTAGAGCGGCGAGATAGAAAGAAAATTTTAAACTCAAAATACCCAAAAAAAAAAAAAAAAAAACTCTAAAAAGTAATATTTATATTGGTTAAAAATAATTTTAAAGAACCAGTTTTCATGTTGAAGCATTGGGTCAAAAAAAAAAAAAAAAAAAAAAAAGAAGCTAATTCATCCGATTTTAATTAGATCAATCGTCGAAGCAAACCAATTAAAGGATCAGTTTGATCAGAATTAGTTTCATCAGTTCGTCAATCGAAGTGTTCCGGTTCTGATAACTGTGGTTAATTTTATTTTGGCTTTCCAATTCACCATATCCATCTGATCGGGTTCCAATCCACCGCCACCGCATATTGATCGTCCGATGAAGGATGAAACCCCGATCCAGCTGGTTAACCCCGATGACGTGTGGCGTGCCATCGGTTCATTCGGCGTCATCGAATCCTCGCGGACAATTACGTTGCGACCCCGACGGTCGGAAGCTAACAGCAGGTACCCTTCGCTCCCTAATTTCGTCTCTCAGATTCCCACATCTCCAGCTCGCTCTCTCTCTCTCTCTCTCTCTCTCTCTCTCTCTCTCTCTCTCTCCTGACCAGAAAATTCCATACCACCGCCACCGCATCGGCCGCCTTCTCCTCCTCCGCCCTCGGCGGCCGCCACCACCCGCCGATCCCGTCTGACCCCATCATCTCCGACCTCGAGATCCGCCGCGAGGACTAGCAGTGGGAGCGGGACAACGTCTCCCTCCCCCATCGCGACAGCGAGGAGGAGGCCCACCCCGATGGTAGGACTTCATGGACGTCGAGGGCTACTTCAACGATGACAGGCGCCCGAGCGATAGGTTTGTGAGTTCGGATGAGTCGACTGAGTCGAGCCTCGATGCACCGGACCCAGCAGGACGCGGAGCTCCACGACAAGAACCAAGAAGGGTTTGTCTCTTTGCCCTACCCGGTTTATCATGAGAAAAAGTTGACATAATTAACCATAAAGGTGGAATATCTTACAGCACAGTCGATCTATCAAGATATGAATCCATATAAAATTCTTTGTAGGACCATCTCAGTACCACGTCAATATTATTTCATGAAGCCTTTTCTCTCTCTCTTTCTTCCTTTTTCCTTTTTGCCCTCATTTTTTTTACCATATTGTGTTTTGAGGTGGCATAAAATGTTGGAATGTATGAAATTTTTTGAGATTCATTGCGTAGTATCATGCAAATTTTTTTTTTTTTTTTAATTTTTTTTAATTTTTTAATAAGAAGTCAGTCCTCGTCCCTAGAAGTGTTGGACAGTAGTCGTACATCAATCATTAACCATAATGATGCAGATGCTTACAATAGCTTTTACATAAGCCAAGCTGAAGAATCCATGAAATATATGAAAAAAATATTATGATTTTGTGCTTAAAATATCTTGTTTATTTGGATTCATGGCCATATGAATAGCTCTAGGAAACCCAACTGTCACAGAAGTGCTTACTAAGATCTTTCCTTTTCATGGGTTATTTGATGCAGTACAGGATTATGATGAAATTTGATTCTTCAATAGAGGAGGCATCAGCAAAGAAACTGTTTGCTTAGCTTGATCAGGACAATGATGGGTACACCACCTGAAGAAATATTGTTATGATGGCATCTTTTAAAGAAGAAATTGATATCAATGGTGTACTTAGAGGTTTCTTTCTGCTTTCTATTTTGGGTTTTTATGAGATGATGAGCTCAAGGATGTGATCGGTATTCTTCATCTTTCAGAGTGTTGCGATGCAAGACAACAAGCTGATTATGTTGCATCAAGTGTGGGTCTATTGGCTCTTCTGCAATGTTTGCTTGCATATGTGCATAGCTGCTTGAATTTAAATTATGAATATCGGTTCGACTAGGTAATGTTTACTTGATGGTATCAGAAATTTAGCATTCTAAAACATTGGAAATCTTTAGTACTGTTTCTGCTGACCTGCCTTCTTGTCCTTCCAAGCTATTGCTAAAGCATTGATCTTGTTTGTCTCCTCCAGCCTAGCTTTGAGCTTGTTGATTGACTTTTGTGCCATTATTAATGGATTTCATCGAGTCTAACGGATTTTTGGACTAATCTCTGGACTTAAAATGGTGATGTAATGCACCATTCTAATATAGTGGAGTTTCTGGGATGATTCTGTGATATTCTGCATTTGGAAACTGATTAGAACACACATATTTATGTATAATTTGTATGCGAACCTTCTTTTCTTAAGAATGGGCAACGGAGTGGTTCCTATCAATGTGCATTAGGTATATATTTTGTATTGATGCCTATGAGTCCTCAATATGATATATTGTGTTAATGTCCAGTACAATCAGTACTTGATGTTAAATAAATCAGGTTTTCTTTTTGACATATAACAATATGATATTAACTATTAGTTTTACATGTACAAGCATTTAATTTGATGATTGAGAGTTGAAGGAGTTATACTACTTTTTCTTTTAGAGAAGCTAAGAATTGAGGTTATCATTTTCTTTTACTTAAGTCATATTTTATTAACATGTTACTAAGGCATTGTACATCTAAAAAAACAATCAATCACAAAATACAACATTAAATTATAGTATATAAATTTTGATTTGATATGAAATTACTATTTTCTTATAAGTAGTGTAAGCTTGACTTCATCATATTATTTTTATTATATATTATAGTACTTAAATTTTTTTTATGGTGCCAACGTTAAAGAAATTAAAAGTTTTTTTTTTGGTACCCCACCTTCCGGCCCCAAAAGAAGAAAAAAAAAAAAAAAAGAAGAAGAAAGGCCAATACACATGCCTCCGCCCTGGTTGAGAGGAGTGTTGGATGTGATAAATTGAGTGCAACTTTGCTCTTATGGACATGGCAAATTACAAGAGTCTAACCTTCAAAGTGGAATTATAAATTTGTCTAGCTGACAATTGAGTTGCCTATGTTCTCCTTCATTTCTCCCTGTTTTCTTCGTTCCTATGGTATGTTGGCCTTTCTCTAGTCATACTGCGTACAATCATTAGTACAGGAAACATCTCAGGTAGTAGTTATGGTGGTTCATTATTTGAACTTAGAAGATAAAAGACCATAGTCTTATTTTTCAACCATCTAATTGTGTTTCTATATATAGAATTTTTGCCTTTCACATTAGTAAAGACACAGATTGAGATATCGTGCTTCTGCTCCTTTTTATCTGACATTCCTGTTAAGTTTAATGCCATTATTGGTTGGAGGTCCATGGGATTAAACTTTTAGTTGCTCAAAAGAATGACATTAGTCTGTAGATGACCAACACTTTTAGGCGTTGAGTCATTGCTGTACCTTGCAGAGTTCCTACTTGGTGAACTAGACTAGATCTTGTGCATTTAGTTATCGATCCATAGCTTCACAGTTTTAATCATTTCTGTGAAAGCACGGAATACGAAACCTCCAGGTTTGTTTCAACTGATATGAGAAATCTTTCTCAAACTGCAGGCAGATTCAGAAAAAAATGGCTAGCTAAGTTTGAACAAGATGATTGAGCAGTCCTATGTACTTAGTAGTGCCATTTTCAGTGATGAAGAAGAAGATAATTATCATGATATATTCCGTTAATACTTTACAGGTGCATTGTTGGAACTATTTTTTTAATGGACAATTTTAACTACTTTAACAGAAATCATTTATTATCAGTCAATTTGTTTTGCGGGTCAGAAGGATAGGGACAATATAACAAATTCATCTTCTTTGTCATGATTTCTTGGCATTGTGAGCTGTTGAAAAATACTTTAAATCTTCCTTTGTACAAGCGTATTAATACCATAAGCATTTCCTTGAGTTCATCTTATTTTTATTCATTGAGTGTAAGCTAATTGGTATGGTTGTCATATGTTGATACCCATTTAATTTTGATTTTAAGATGCTTGATTTCATTGACAGATCAAAATTTCTATTTGTTCTCATGACTATCATCAAATTGGCAGCCTAGAGATTTGTGCTCGAACTTCCTCCAGCTCCACATCTAGTTGCATATATGTACATTAGAAATGGCTTGCGCCATATTTAGAAAATTATATGCTAGATTAGATTATGCCCGTTCTTTTCTTTGATGTTAGATGTTTACTTTTGTGGCTGCAGCTGCTGCTGTTTGTTGACAAGAGAGCTCACAGAGTAAGTCTATGGAAATTTGCACAAAGTTGAATATTATTGGGTTACATTAGCAAATGGATTAGATTTGGTGAGTGTTTTCCACCTTTTTTTTTTTTAAAAAAAATAAAAATAAAGAAGTTAGCTTTCTTTGAGCCTGTTTGGATTTTAGCTTTTGGCCCATCTGTTGTTGGCCAACAGCTATCTCATGCAGCTGTTGGCCAACAGCCACTTAATCCAAATAGGGTCTAACACAAAACTCAGAAGAGTACTAGAGCTATTTACACCACCTTACGTATTTCAGGCTTACCTTCATGGCCAAGATGAATTGAGATCTAAATTCAAAACCTAATCTTGAGTTTAAAACCTTGGGACTAGCAGATAGAAGTAAAGATGAAGTCATGTAATTAAACCTCTGATGAAAGTGTCTTGCCAACTGAAAGTAAGCACTAATATTCATGGATCTACGTGGCTCTTCTATTTTCAACACGAGTAGGACGTAAAGAACAAGATGAAGCATGTCGTGAATGCAAAACTAAAACATTGGATACGCCTTGAAAATGTTGAATGATTCAACTTCGTTTTACTATGAAATATCCATAGAGACACGTTGAATTTAATTAAGTGCATTGGGGTCTCTTCACAATTTATGAGGGAAATAGTTTAAAAAAAATCGTTAAATTTATACATAAATTTATGGCATGCATATTTCGAAATAATTGTATATATTTTATGTTAATATTCCTAACGTCTGCAGGAGTTTCTAGGAAATCATGTCTTTTAGATTTTTTATGTGATGTCTTTGAGGGTCTGTAAATTATGTCCCTTAGATTATAGTGATGCATTTATGTAAATGACTTTTGAACAGTCATATTGCATCTATATAAATCCTTGGAATCAGACATTTGAGAATTGAGCAAGTTGAAATGAAATGAAAAGTATTATTGGGTGTTTATTATTATTTTTATATTCTTTACCTCTATTTTATATCATAATTGAGTGAGCTGGTATTACCTTTGCTTCTGCTACCGCAAATAAAAAATGTATTAGTTGTCTTATGAACCCCCACCCATGATCAACTTTTTAATGCGAGACTGAAGAGGAAAGCAACAGTCTCCTCTTTCATCAACTTTTTAAGGCTCTATGATCAACATTGTTATCTTCTAACATGATTAGACAAAGGAAAATTTTGTTTTTTTTAATTCTTTTGACCACAAAAAAGAAAAAAAAAAAAAAAAAAAAAAGGAAAAGGACAAAGGAAATTTTCATAGATTCTAAGTTTGATGGAGCCTATTGCATGTTGCATGCTGTGGTCCACTCTCTGAGCATCATCAGAGTCCCATTGGGTACAAAGGGACTTCTTGGCCCATTTCACCCACGTGGTACCGTAATCTGAAAAGCAGAAGCACACTGTCCTACTGCCCACATGATGGCTATCACCAATTATAGCAAGTCAGATTGAATGGTTCAGGCTAATTTGTTCAAAATAATGACTTTTCCTTTTTTCCTTTGCAGCAGAGAGGTAAGCACCGCAGAAGCTAACTTTATCCTTCCCTCGCTGATGATGGCTTTGATGATTTGAGGTCTCAGAGGCTGACAGCTGAGTTAGATAGGAGTGACTGAACTCAAACGATGAAACATCGATTGCGTCAAATATATGTGGCCTAAATTTATTATACCCACTGCATTGCAAGTCCCAAAAGAAAAGATAAGAAGAGCCTGCAGCTAGGCCTTGGGATCATCCTACCACCACACGTGAAGACCACAGATGATGCATGGGGTTTTACAGCCTTCCATGTTCGAGTGGCTGGCAGGTTGAGATTAGGTAGCAAGAGACAAAGATGGGACCTCAAGCCAGAAGGAATCCTAGGCTCCTGTTGCCTCTTTTTTTTTTTTTTAAAAAAATAGGCTAATGCAGCAGGGAAATAAACAAAAGCTTTGAAATAATTCCCTCCTCCTCCTCCTCCTCCTCCTCCTCAACGACAGAACTGTGATAGAAAAGGACAACTTTGAGATAGAGAGAATCAAATTAGTAGTAGTTGGCCAACCTGATAGCGCTGTAATATATTGAGAATGTTCGCACATTTAGAGCAAATGGTTTGGTCCCGTGGGCGACCAGGTCCCACCTGAGGGCAATTCTCGGGAGGCCCCACGTCCACGTGAATGAAGTTGGCCGCGCTTGAGGCCACGGAAGGTGGGAGACAGATGGTGCATGCTTTAGAATTTAGTAGGAGGAAATGCTACGGCTTGGACTTTACACAAACACATGCGTGTAGAATGGCCATGCAGTAACAGGAATATTTCAGTGGATTGGACCCAAAGCACTCTATGAACATTACTCCATGGTCCATGGGATTAGTTCAGTCCGTCAAATTTAAGGTGCTCTTGGTCTGAAAAGTTTGAACAAAAACGAACGATGTAGTTTTCAAGAGCACAAATTAAAGCTTGGGCGGTGCGCAAGAAAACAACGTAATAACAATTTTGTATGACTTCTAGAGCTAAAAACTATGCTTCCTCTCTACTCCAGTCTCAATAGTACAGATCTTGCCGAGTTTGTGGAATGCTTCACTTTCAAACAATTTTTTAAATATAATATATCTTACTGACTTATGCGACCCAGTCCCATTATTGACTCTAAATTTTAGGTGAGAACAGTCTTAATAAAAAGCAAAAGAAAAAACAAGTATGAAGGCAGTATATCATGAAACCCCCACAAAGATATCATTGTCACTGTTGGCCTAACTGTTACATTGATTTATTTATAACTAGGTTAGATAGACAGATAAATGAAATAAATTAAGATCAGGCAGTGTGAATGCTGATTGGCAGTTGCTTAATTTATATTTAAGTAGGAAGCTTTCAAGGATAAAAAAAAAAAAAAAAAAAACCTTTTTTTTTTTTTTTCCTTAAAAAAATGTGTTTTAGGTGGTCGGATAGTCGAAGGCCTTGATTAATCCGCATGATATCTCTGGGCGGCCAAATGACGACATTAGATCTTACACAACCGAAGTTTATGCGTTTGATAAAAATACTTCATTCTTGATAAATGTGGTATTCTTGCTTCAATTCAGAGAGCTAATAGTTACGGTCGCTAGGCGTTTTGGATTTACATTGCGTCACACCCCAAAAGGAAACAAGCTACCTTGGAGTAGCTTGGCATCTCTCTCTCTCTCTCAAAAAAAAAAAAAAAAAAAAAAAAAAAAAACCTTCATTCATGAACTAATATTATGTTTTTTTTTATCTTTACAAGCTGTCTGAGTGCACCCCACCAAACTCAACTGGTTCGGTCTCTCTCGCCCGGATTGTTACAAGTCCTACTTGTCTTTCTTGAAGGTCTGCCAGCAAAACAAAAGGATCACATCAACTCTAACCTCAACAGCACCTCAGGTAATGCAAAAAACTGTTTGTTGAACTCTAGTACCAGTGAAGCCGTATTTAGTCTCCCCTCAAAAAAACAAGCCGTATTTAGTCAAGAGTTGCATCACAGCGGGCGGCTTGCCTTCGCAAGTACAGTCCTTGAGGTCAAACATGGAGGCCAAAGGTTTTCAGGTCTCTCTGCTAAGGTTGGACTTGAGGGTGGGAGAATTAACCTGTCTTGCCTCATGGAATGCAATGTTTTAAGCTGATGCGCAAGATGATAATTTGATAGGCAAATGCCTTGTTGAGTCCAGCTATATACTTTCCACTTTTATGATCAAGTCCAGCATGAATCATGCCATGCTAGATGCACATGAGAAAATTAACAAGGCGAGAAGAAGTTTTGGTGGAAAGGCCAGGAAAGGATTGCCGGATTTTAATGTTTGGTGAGTTGGAACACAGTTGCAGGACCAAAGAAGAAGGCGGGCTGAGGGCGAGAATCTACATGATTTAAATAATTCCTTGCTTGCAAAATGGACTTGGATTTTATTTATTTATTTATTTTTGGCAAAGGATGAAGCTACTTGAAAGAAAACAAATCTACGTGATCTAGATTTGGCGTCACATATCTATAAATCCAGTGGCTTTCTGGATTTGTACTGAATGCATCCATCTCCTCTCAAAGGAATTGGAGAAATAAGAGATGGAAGCTAAAAGTACCATGAGACCTCCAAGTCGATTGCAGTAAGTTTACCAGGGACAAAATCTTCTTCGTTAAAGCCTAGTACAGATACGTCAACCGAAGTTGAAGTCCTATTATATGCCACCACCTACTACAAGTATCTGGCACTCCTCAGCACTAGAAATGGTCAAGTTTTTCATGTCGGTTGCTTTAGAAAATGGACTGCTCGCAGGTGATAATCTCAGGAGAAAAGGATGACCGGTGAACTCAGGTTGCTCTCTTTGTCAAACGTCTGATGAAACAATCAATCATGTGCTTCTGTGTTGCCCTTTCTCTCTGAGCATTTGGTTGCACTCCGTACTAGTTTAAATATTGAAGGACGGTCCCCAACTCTATCAGCGTTATGGAATGTTTGGAGAAGTAAACGAAACTCACTCAAAGTACAGCTAGTGCTTTTAATATGCCGGAATTCAATGAAAGAGAGGAATGCCAGATTATTTCTTCCAAAGAAATCTTCTGCGACTGCTGTGCTTTCTAGAATCGTGAACGACTTCAGCTTCTGGTGTAATCTTATATACCACTAGAAAGGCAGAGAGCCATTGCAATCCCTTAAATAACTCGTCACGTATATTCTTCCTTCACACTTCTTTAAACTTAGTTCTAAACTTCTTTTAATAATAAAAGCTGGAGGGGTATTTTTTTTTACTCCACTAATTCTCACTCAAAATAAAAAGCCGTAGAAACATTTACTGCATGAGAGAGAGACGTCAATCAATGGTCGCATTTACTTGGGCCGGACAAGGTGAAGTTAGAAAGTACGAGGGTTTAAAAGAACACGGAGGGAAGGCATCCTGAACCAAGACACACTTCATTAAACTTAGTTCAAGGACGGCTAATGATTGATATATATATATATATATATATTGCAGGTAGATGGGCATATATGCGAGATTGCACTTGGCTGGCATTCAAATTACATATATTTTTAAGTATTTTATTTCCTATTTTCAAAGACTTTTGTGCCGCTTTTTAAACGTGTATCATAATAATCCCCTCAATTTAATATATATTTTTTGGCTGAATATCCTATTATCTATCAGTTTGTGCAACAAATACCTCATCTATATATATATATGCACCAGTCATGGCACATCATCCGGACTCCTGAAACGCCTGATGGCAACTCAACATTCTTGCTGGCCAGAAGAGCCAAACCTCTTTCCTGACCTCATATTCTCCATTACTTTGAATTTAGAGAAAGACCATTGAAATCAGTGGGCGGAGATATTATCAAGATTCATGCATGTTGATTCTCTCTTGTCTTCTTGCCGATGTCATCATCACCTCCCCTCGCCCACAATTCAGTATCTATCATTTATTATCATTTATTATTGATGTCCGCTGCGTTATCTTCTCTTGGATAAGCTCCATACGTAGTTCAAACAAGTCTAAACCTAATTACACTAGGAAAATTTTTATGCTTGAGATAGAGATAGCCATATGAGGTCATCTAATCATTTAGTTTGGTTATATTGATTAGTAAATAGAAACAGTAACAACAATAATAAAACCTTAATCCTAATCCAATCGAATCGAGGTCAGCACCGGCTAACAAATAGAAAAATTTGGACGTTGATAATCTCCTTATTTTTATACAAAACATGATTGCAATCTTATCCTAACTTTGGCGAGCCAATTCAGCACTTAAAAGAGAGACTTAACTTACTTCACCCATCCTCTACTTGCTTACCTCTTCTCTGCTGCTATCATCCTCACTTTTTAGCTTTTATCCTCTCCACTAAAAGTTACTACTTTCATGTTTTAACGTGCTCCGTCAAATCTCTGTACCATGTGTGGAATGAAACCTTCTCTAAAAATAATTAGATGATTTTGTTGCACAAAAGATAGATGAAGATGTGGGGCTTTAATGCAAAAAAAAGCCCTCTTTATAGCATTTTCTTCCTGATCAAATATTAAAAGAACTGGGGAAAATGGCCTTAAAAAATAAAGAAGAAAAATTAATCATAATACTAAGTTATAAACATATTGATATAATTTAAGTGAGTAATGCTTGCTATGGTAATAAACACTATTATATTTCCATGAAGATATTTAAAGAAAGTTGAAGCATGTTTAAACATTGAGTGCCTAAAAAGCCTTAACTGTTCTTTGTGAGCTACATTGCTCACTGTAATAGGTATTTTTCAAATCATTTCTCAGTTAAAGATTCAACTTTTGAATTTTTTTTTTTTTTTTTAATAATAATCTGGATATGGGAATCATAAGTTACTTGAATGAGCTAACATGGGTCTATGCAATAGAAAAGATCAAGAAAGAACTTATTTCTTAGTACCCCATACCATTCCAATCCTTCCCGTAGCAATTCACCACTGTAAACCCAACAAATAAGATCAAGAAGAAAACAGTCTAAGCAAATAGAATAACGCTAAACTTCCCCAAAAAGAGTAATTCCAATAGCATTAAACTTATTCACATTCAATATAGAAACACATGAGGAAGATTACTAGGCACATTTATATAGCAACAAGAGTGAAGCGCCGTAAGATGTAAAACTTATGACCAATCCTGCTACCAATAATAAAGATGTGGAAACAAAGATTCCTCCCTTTGGGAAGAAGAGAGAGAGAGAGAGAGAGAGAGAGAGAGAGAGAGAGAGAGACAGAGAGTAGTAAAAGAATATTTAACCATTGGCTTTTCCTATGAAAAGCTTGAAAGCAAAGACAAAGCCATTCCTACCTGTTTCATTTGAGTAATTACCCAAGCCATGGTTCCTTGTTCTGTTGGGTCTGCTCATAGGAAGAGGATGCCATGCCGGGGTCCAGCCCAGCCATGTTGAGAAGATCTCTATGAGAAAAGGCCCTAAGACTCAGGAAGTCTTTCGTCATTCCGTCGCTTCCACCGCCACCTCCTCCCTCATTCCTTCCATGGCTTCTTGCGAAGCCCTCAACACCATTCCCCTCTCTCTTTGATCCCAGCATTCCACCCAAGGCTCTTTCAAAAGACCCTCCACCGAACCCAGGAGCTGATGACATGGAAGCCATCATCATGTTTTGGAGCACAAGACCATCACCTCCACCCCCACCCATCTCTTGGTGTGACGACAAGCCAAGGCCAAAACCAGTAGCACTGGTGGTGTGAGCTGCCATCTGACCACCTTGTGCGGTTCCACTCATGGTCGAACCCATCTGAGCTGCCTTCTGAAGCAGTGCAGTGGCTGACAGGTGAGGGGAGGCAGCGGAGGGTTGGTATAACGGAGGGTGCGGGGGTTGGTTCTCATTTCGGAACTCAGGTCCCAACCTTGTTGAGTAAATAGAGGGAGGAAGGTCTAGTGGTGGGCCAGGGCCTTGACAGGCTACCCATGGTGGGATTTCTGGTCTCGTGTTGAAGTCCAGCTGCTGGTGCTCTCCTTTTAGTGAGAGCTGCTCATGGAGACCCCGACTGCTTGCAGTGCTGGTGTTGGCCTCTGTGGTTCTCATCAAGTGAGGGAACAGGACTTGTTGTTGTATGCTAGTATTTGGAAGAACAGAGAGGTCATGGGATGCTGTGGGCTGAGGGCACAACAGTGGATGGTGATCAGCCATAGGGTTTGCTGTGATGGCTCTTGCACTTTCTTCAGCCAATGCATCACAAAAGGCTCTGTGGGTGATAAAGCTGTCCCTTCTGCAACCGCCAGCAGTACCCGGAGTATAAGCGACAAAAGAGATTAAAAAAAAAGCAAAAAAGATAGAACAAAGCATCGCATAGGGCGAGATACCATTCAAAAAAAGTTCACAAAACTCCAAAAAGAAGAAAAGGAAAAAGAGGCCAGAAATGAAAAATAGACTGCATTCTTATGATTTCTTTCTATGTCCACATAGGTATATGTAGCTGTTCTCCAACTTTGTTCCCCTCTCATCATTATTCCATCTTCCTTTTTGTTGCACCTCCATGACCATAACTCAACAGGTAGAAGGGTTGTTCCCCTCCCAATTCCATAAAAAAAAGAAGAAGAAGAAGAAGTTCGGATCCTCTCTCTATGGTGGCTGAAATATAGTGCTTAGTGGTCTTGATGCACTATCAGATAAAGAAAACCGAGCTACATGTAACCATGTTAATTGGTTTTAGCTTCTTATTTTAATTGGGCTTTAGGGTTGGTGGTGTTACCTTGAGAAGAGGGTTCCACAGTTACACCTATATTCCCTTGTGCCACAGATCTTGGTATGGGCTTTCCAGTCAGACTGAACAGCATATTTCTTGGAGCACTTGTCACATTTCCACTTCTTCTCCCCATGCTTCCTGCAGAAGTGCTTCTTGATTCCAGTAAGGTCGCCAAGGGCCCTGGAGGGATCATGGTGCACACATGAGACCTCTGGGCAGATGTACACCTTCTTCCTCACCTCCTTGCTGGTTCTCTGCTTCAGCTTCCATGGGAGGTTATGACCCCTTCTGTGGAGCTGGAGGTTCTGGTCCCTCCGGAAACCTTTGTTGCAGATCTCACACAGAAACCTATTTGTTGCCATCAGTGTCTTGGGGGACAGTGCTATCACTTCAGCATCCGGGTCTAAACACCAAAACCCAATTAATAATTGAAAGGCATAATACCAATGAATAATTGAGAGAACAAACATAAAAGAGAGAAATAAATTATGAGACCTGGGTTGCCTGGGAGGCTCCTCTTTTTCTTGACTGGATTTGGGGTTGTAGAGGCAAAAGAAGACTGCTGGTTTGAAGAGACACTGGCTTCACCAGAAGCAGAAGTGAGGTTGGACATGTTCTCCTTCACCACTTGGTACTGCTGAATTCCCAACACTTTCATCATCAAATTGCTTTAATTTCAGATGGAGATGAGAAAAAAAAAAAAAAAAGGATAGGCTAAAAGGGGAGATAGAGCTCAACTACTCAAAGGTGATCTATGTTTTACTTTAAACTAGCAGAAGGGAATCATGTACAATATCAGGAGCTAAAAATTGAAGCACAACCAATCAAAATACTAACATGCATCTATGATTGACACACCACAATTCTACATGAAATACGTATGAAAGAGATGAAGAAAGGCAGTAGGATGATGATAGTATCTCCACTAGACTTTCCAAGAGATCTCTACTCTCAATAGGCAAGGTAAAAAGAGATGTTTTGAGTGAAGATTCCAATATTCTTCTTTTTTTTTCAGAAAAAAGCAAGAAGAAAAAGAGCATCAAGAAAAGGCCTTTATGACTCTGCTGCTAAATGGAACTGCACAAAACCCTCCTTCAGCCTAATACAAAAGCGAGAGGAAGAATCTCCCACGCAACAACAACTGTGTATGCTTTGGTATCTCATAGAAGAGACCTTAAGAAGGCTATATCAAAGTGTAAAACAATTGAAAACAGGAAAAATCACAGAAACTCAGTAACCCAAGGAGTTGATATTTGTAATTAACAAGGATAAGAGATCTTGATAACTTAGATAGCAAGTTCTTGCAGAAAGCCTAAGGAATTTAGGGGAAAAGATAAAAGGGAGGAGGAAGGGAAAGGAAAGGGATGGAGGAACAAAGTATAGAGAGAGAGAGAGAGAGAGAGAGAGAGGGGTAAGGCTGTGGATGAGGAACCCAACCAAGTGCGCAATTGTCCACCCATTCAATACCCACAGCCTACAACCATACTTGACGTTGCACTTTCTGTCTTTTCCTTTGTCCCCTTCACATATCTAGAAAGGAATTCCTCCCCCCTTTCCCATTTCTTTTCTCCTCATCAGTGTTTGGTGCTGTGTTTTTTTTAATTTCTAACAGCATTTACTCCAGCTGTAGTTTGTGCAAATAAGGTCTGGATTGGCTCACAAGTCTAGGGAAAGAATTAAGGGAACCACTCTCATACATGAGAGTCTGTTTAATCTCCGGTTAGAGTACGGTAACACGGTAACTCATTGATGCCTAAAGTTGGTAAGTTGGGTACGATGAACTTTTAACTCTTAAAACGTAGCTTTTACATTATTCTCAGTAACTTTTCTCCCTCAGCGGAAAAGTAAAGATTTAAAAAAGAGTGACCGTGCAGAATGATGGGCTCTTGATTAATTTTAACGTTGGGAAGGGATGGGGCGGGGGGGGGGGGGGGGGAGGGTTAATATTAAAAGAAAGCACCTCTTCCACAACTTTTCAGTTCTCACATCCCCACAAAAAACATGATTGATTCATTGATTGAATCTAATGCTGACATGTCCATGGACCATGTTTTTTTTTTTTTTTTTATCCCTTAACCAAAATACAAAATATAAAGGAAGAAAGGCATCCACTTCTGTTGGTTTCTTTTTTTTTTTTTTAATAACTTTGATAGACCCAAACTATGATTAATTAGCCTTACTTTACGCCTGTTCTTAAATGCCCTGGAACGGGACATCTAGACCTACCGCCTCTTCTATATGCTACTGTATGCAATCTAGCTTATCATGGAGAGAGAGAGAGAGAGAGAGAGAGAGAGAGAGAGAGAGAGAGAGAGAGAGAGAGATCATTCGATAGCTAACCTAGTAGTGATGCCCTCACCATATTTCTGTTAAAAAAAAAAAAAAAATCCAACGCAAGGTTAAAACTTATGGAGGAGCAAACAAGGTACATACCTAGTGTGATTATTTTATGCAAACGGCCATATTGGACTGTTGCATCACTTGCATTTGCTTTTTCCTCTTGTTAATCACTTTTGCTGATATATGAGATAGTGATCGACCTGGAAAAACCCAGACGGCAAAACACTCACCCTGCGCGTGCGAACGTTTTATTATAATAATCTTTTTCAAACTACTTACAAGAAACAGGGAAGTTCCAACTAGATCTTTGTTTAATGTAGTGTTTATTCAAAATTATCAAAAGCATATTTTTATTTTAACCCTCAAGCTTAAGCTCTTTTTTTTTTTTTTTTTTTTTTTTAATGTTTGCTTGAGCGTATGGATGATATCTTATTCTAGGCACTGAATCATGACGATTGTCCTTAGATTCAAATATCTAAATCTTTAGGTCATATGGCTGGTTAGAAGGCATGACTTTATTTTGTGTCACAAAAGCAAAATCATTGAAGAAATAATAAAGTTTCCCATGGTCAAAAATTGCTGCTTATGCCTGGGAATCAAGCTAGTTGATAGGCATTGCAAATTCAAATTGTGTTTAGGGCACAAGCATTAGAAAACCAAATCGCATGTTTTGGCCCATAGCTATGTTACTGTGTGATTGTGCTTGCCGTTCCCTGATATACTACGTTATAATTTCAAACAGCTGAAATCAAACACACGTAGCCACCTTTATCAAAGCTATGCAAGCATAATTCACCACAGTCCCTTGGAAGAATTACACCTGCTTCACCCTTTGTGGGCTACAGTTGCTCCCACCAGAGCCCGCTAACTGGAGGCCGCTCCACGCTGGGCGAAGTTCCAATGGTACGGTCGTCGGCTTGCTTTTGAAGATATAAAAAGAGGGGAAAAATTTTTAATAACCGAACCGAACCGAATCATGCCCAATAAATAAAGAAAAACAGTATTATTGTTGGTGGCAAAGAACTAGAAATCTCGTGGGGCTGAAGCGATCATGTTCCCAATGGCTGCGTGTTCCCCTACTAACTATTATATCAATAATCCGTAGCATTTAAATTCATCTGTTTGTCACTATCTGCCGTTATTTTATGGCTAAAGTGGTCCTGCACAAAGTGGCAAACATGCTCTCCCAGCTCATCAGGCTCTATTTATTTAAATAATGGAGCAATCAAATTTTAATGAGATTAGATAAGAATTACGCTCCAATCATGCATGCATTTACGGGGAAAAAAAAAAAAAAAAAAAACGATATGATATCAGATATTCCGGTGCATTTAATTGGAATCACAGAATAAAGTTATTTATTGGAGCAATGCAAGGCCACAAGCATTAGATGGATCATCGAATATCATTGTTGTCTTGGAAAATATTTGAGTGTGCATATCCACGAAAAAAATGAATCGGAGATTTTCCCCCAGAAAAAAAAAGAAGAAGAAGAAGTTATGATCATAGAGAACTTGTATTGAAATATAGGAAGATGAATGAATTTAGGAGGACAAGGTTGTTAAAAGTTATATAAAACAGAATTAGTTTCTTTCAACCAAAATTAGAGATGAACAACAGTCTGCTGATAGCAAATAGTCAAAACAGGAGGGGGAAAAGATTTTCGGTCGTTCAGATCTAGTGGCAAAAGTGTGCTATCATATATTTTATATGCAAATGTTTGATGCGCATAACTATTTGTGGTGCCTGGCAATACACAGCACCTAATGCAAACACCAAGCTCATGAGCACCAACATTAGATATTAGATTTGAGATACATATTTACTTCTTAAAACTTCAAAAGAAGATAATGAAAAAAAATTCCCTTAAGATGTTTGCATTTTTCTTTTTTCCAATAAGATAAATAATGATGATGGGTGCTGCGGTAATGTTGAGAAACAAAAGAAATATAAAATTTGAGATAAGCATAAAAATAGGCGAATTGATCTCATAAATCACTCATCTTAAATTATCAATATGTAGTGAATATTGCTATATGCCACTTAACGATGCTTAATGCCTGCAGCCTGTTGCATTGGTCATATTTCTTACCGAGCAATCAGAAGTCTTGGATTCAAAAAAATTTTAAAAATATTTGTCAACATTCTCCGCCAAGGCTTGAAACTGTGGTAGCAGTAGCATACGGATCTCATATTGCACAAAGCTAAGTACCGTCCAACAAAAAAGAAAGAAAGAAAGAAAAAAAGAAAAAAAAAAGAAAAAGAGAAAAAAAAAAAAAAAAAAAAGAGGGTTGCGTACTACAGACTATTCAAACCTGCGCCTCCCATTCATTCCTAAAATCAGCTCTCCTCCAGGAAAGAGATATCCTACCCTGTAAAACTGGTCAAGGAAAATACTCAAGTGACCCAGACCACCACCAACCATGTGTCACGTCTTTACCCTCCGCAACGTCACATCTAACGTGCTAGGTGTCAAACACGTAGAAAGAGCAAAGGTGCTTTCCTTGTTGTTAGGAACAGATGGCATCCCTGTATACCGCACAATGGCTGTATAAAATAACATTCTGTAGTCAAGTGAAGGTCAGTTCCCTAAAAGCCAGTCTTCTGCAAATGCGGCGGATAAAATAGCAGTACCAACACTGGCATTTCCTCGTTACAATTCTTCTTCCTCTGATGTCAAAATGACCGGACAATCCGATCATACCCATATCATGCCAGAACTAATTAACAAAAGATTAATACGCTAACATTTTATTTGATCTCATCTAACAATTCAAAATTTGACACATTAGATATGTTTATTGAGGAAAAGAGCGGTGAAGAATTTCAACAAATATTCTCTTCTAGAGGCTTACTGGTACACGGAGGCCGTCATAGCTCAATTGGGCATCCAGTCCCTCTGTCTCTGTCAACTTAGAAAGTTGTTCATTTACGGTCTTATGGTTCATTGAAATGCATCATACCTGGCACATTCTAATGGTATCAACAGCCGTGTTTTTCCTTCCCACTTAATTATTATCTGGATCTTCTCAAGCACCAATGCAATGTAGCCAACACATGACCAATGCACCAATGGTGTTTGGAGGCTCCAGAATATAATGTAAGTAATGCATTTGTGGTCTTTCTAGAACAGAACCAGATAGGATTTCTTGTTACAAGACATAGGTCAATACAACAATAGTCTATGATTTAGTAAAATTGAATAAATTGATTTTCTGTGTAAAATATTTAATATTGAAGGACTTCAAGCACAACAATACCAGTGTACCATATGATTAAACTAAACACTTTTTCTACATAATAAATGACATATCAGTAAAAAGTGTTCTCCTTGGTTTAATCTTTCAGACTTCCTCTGGAGTCTGATCAAGAAGTAAATAAAACCTCAAAAAAGAGTTCCAACAATAAAAAAGTTACCCAGAAAGAATATATTATAAACAATAAAGACCAACAAGACCAACCCTCGATAACCAAAAATATGTTGAAGAACAATCTGGTCTAAGTGCATCGTAAAGAAATTTTTGAAATAATAAGCATCAATAGGATCATTAACAAGCAAATTGAAACAAAAAATATCCAGTAGTTGTTTTTAAAGAAAATATTATACCAGAATCAAAAGTTCGCAATCTTTAAGAAGCTCATAAGTTTCTTCTGGTATGTCACTAACATCAATACACACATAAATAACAATTTAATACCACAATGCAATAAATTTCATTGCGATAGTGCAATTAGCCATTAGTATTTTACCTTGTGTAACAGATATCCCTTGAATGAAAACCTAGGGAATGGTAACCATGCCCATGCCAGACAGGTAAAGCAGTAATCTAAAACAGTGACATGCAACCACATCAGGAAAAAGATTCTTTTTTTTTTTTTAAAAAAAACATTTATAATTTACCAAAGAATGAACTAAAATTATTTTTATGTCATATATTTGGTTTAGACAAGAATGGTAAGCAAATAAACCCAAGAAAACACTAATTGAAGGAAAGTCAAATTAATAAAAATAAAGTAAAACTAATTCCTATTGCAACGTAAATGATCTATTAAGACTTTTTAGCTTCATGGCTTTATGGATTTTACTTTGCCATTGATGTTAGTGATTGTAGTGTTGGAGAATCGTTCACTACTTACACCCAGGTCTTTTCATCTTTTCTGTTCTTCCTCTTTATCTTTTCCAACTTGAGAAGAACTAACCAGCAAAGACAGATTGGTCACTCTTCAAGTATCAACGGACTTTGCTCTAGAAGGAAGCTAATACTACTAATCTAACCATAAAGACATCTAACCCACCAAATATATGATGGTTTTGAGAAAAGCTTGATTTATGAAAATTCTCTTATTCTTGATATTTATTTTCATCAAAAAGAGTTTTCTAAATATTATTGAGTGAAACTTGTATTGAATTTAAAAAGATAATAATCAAGATTTGGATTTACAAATTAATATTCTCTGATTCTAAGAAAAGATCTAGAGTTATAATCAGATCAACTGAGATGTAAATTTTATCAAAGCAACTGTTTTTAAGAAGTGTCAGAGAAGAGACCCATTATATTTTATTCCCATTTGGATCAATCGATGAGATTTCTTCTTTTCCTTCCATGTTCACACAGTATACTGATAGTCCTGATAAATAGAGAGACTGGTGACACTATGAGTGTGAGGCAGTTTCAACGAGATGCGTACTGGGGTGGTGGTTGGAAAAAGGCAGGTCAGATGTGACTTATGAGGGATGAAAATGCAATGTGTCAGGCTGATACTTTTTTGCTACTAGACCAAAAATTATAGTTATTAATTTTTAGACATTCACAGATTTGAATTTGCCATCCCCACTAAAAGGTTATGAAGTTGCCTTGAAGTGACCAAAGACTAAAAACCCTCACTAATTTTCAAAAGGACATAAGTTTTCTAAGGTTAACTATTTTGTTAGTATTATGTCATATGCCAGCCATGGCAACTTTGAAGCAGTGAAAATTCATGCCTTCCCAGCCCATGATCAATGTAGAACCATGCCAAGATGATACTATCCTGACATTACATATGAGCTCACATTCCTAATGATTCACCAGGGTGTCTTTTTTCTCTGTTATTTCTTGATTTTAATTACTGTTTAAAGGGTTTTAAACGTTGGTTTGTCAAAATCTAGGATAAGGATAGGTATTTTGAGCCGATGGTTGAGTTTATGGTGCTAGCACCAATTCTTTCTCCCCTCTCTCTTCTCTTCCTCTTTCCCACAATGTACAAAAAAAATTAGATGAGAGACAAGCCTCAGGCTCCTTTTAATCAAATCCAAGGCTTGTAATGACTGGTACCTGTTGACTCAGCCATTGATCCATTCAGTCTTGAATGAGACCACTATTATAGACTAGGATGTCCAGTTTACGTGGATTCAAGGTCCTGTAGCCATCCCACAATTAAGCCTTTAGCCGATCTGTTCCTGGACAGCTAGGATGGATTCAATAATAAATCCATGAATGTAAATATTATCAACATCCTGTACAAATCATATGATAATTTTGTGGTGCTTCTTTAATGGGTGATACAAGTGAACAAATGCATCATTCTCCTTAAGAGAATTTCTCTATTTTTAGTGGTTTGTAGGTGCTTTTACAAAATTCAAAGAACTAATTTTAGTCCTACTTAACTGCTTTATCTAATTCAGTTTCAAAATCCCGTACCATCTTATTTTATATAAATAGCTTGGACTGTGTCAGTTTTATCCAATCATAAACAAGAGATCCTAGCCCTTAATTTGCTCTTTTCTGCGCACAAGCACATGATATCTAAACATTATATTGTGAATGTTTGCATTTTAGTGCAGCTACTGAAAAGAAAATAATGCTTATAAGTACAAGCAAATTTCAGGCAATCCTGCTTTTTCAGTTCTCTTAAACTTTAAACTGTAGTATTTGACGTTCTGCAAGCCCCACCCTCATTTCCCACCAGCAAACACATTTAAACACTGAACTCTATGTAAAACAAGTAAATAGTTCCACTAAAATTTTGAGGATTAGACTGGGATTCGTACATAGCAACACCCAGATAGAAAAATCATCTTAAGGAAGCATATGATAGATTATTGCTTGTGAAAGAAAATGTATATAAACCAGTTTGCAGCTATGGAAAACTCAAAGTTACAAATCCATGCTATATAAATCCAACATCCTCATCACTAAAAATTTGTCTTCTGTAACAAAGAGACAGACAATGGGTAACACTCGACCTTAGATAACCAAGTATAAAGTAAGCTCAACCTCACTGACCTAAAGATTGTGAACAACAAATGGTTCCTCTACAATATTAAATTGCAATGCAGAGACAGCAGCACCAGATACAACTACACTAGCATCCACTAAATAGTAACAAGTCTTCTTCATCACCTGAAACCTAAGAACTGATATGAGAACAAACATAACAAAACCGTTATATACCTATATCTAAAAGAACATAACCCCAAAAAAAAAAAATCAAAATAGATCATTTTCTTTACATGTTAAAAAATAGATAAAAGGGATGAACATAACCACAATTATCAAGCCTTGAAACAGGCTTTTGGGGCTTGCTTTATATAAATAATTACAGCACTAGCAATAGCAAATGATGATGATGATGATACATAATTTTGAGGATCGCTATGACAGTGTTGGTGATGAATGGATGATAGTGATGGCGATGAATGGAAACAATTCTTAGCACTATAAGAAAATTATAAATGTGCAAATGTTGGATATAAGGTTTGCTATACTGATCTGTACAGAGCAAATCGTATCGTATCATTAAGGTGCTGATACAATACTAAAGTTCAATTTGGTATGAACCAAAATGATCCAAATCAAGCAAAACTACTTCATACCAACTCATACTACCAGGTTTCTAGTGATACTGTGGCTAAAAGCGAAAAAAAGTATTGGCACATATCTCAACATAGAGTGAGAAAACATATTGACTAGCAAAAGAGAATCCGTGGACATAAGGTATGGTATGGTAGAAGAAAGCTTGAACCTAAAATATCCCAAAGCTTAAACCTAAAATATTCCAACAAATTCTGCATTATAAAACCTATCCAAGTATGAATTTAGCTAGTTGGAATTTGACTTTCCTAATTTATTAATTATTTTTTCCATTAAAAAATAAGTGTAAACAATGAGATAATGCTCCTTCCCTTCTCCTTAAACTATGTTGGAAATGTTTTTATTCAAAACTTTAACCTAGTGTCCATATGGTATTATATATAAATATAAAATATGCATATATATGTATGTATAAAGGCAAAGTCAGTAATCTAGTGCCATACTGGTACATTACCAATTCAAGACAGTATGGTATAGTACGGTATGCACTCTATATCGAGATAACTTCTGGATGCTTTTTATGATGGTGCCGCTTAAAACAAGGGTGGTATGGGTCGATACCGCGATGATACCAGATGATGCCAAGTGGAACTAGGTTGTTCTGGTCGATTTGGACTGATGTGGGTTGGTTCCCATATTAAATCAGCAAACCAACTTGATTCTGTACCAATTTGGTATAGTATGCCTCGAATCGGGTGGTTCGGGTGTATTTTGCAATCCTTGTGTAAGGTTAACTCTTTCTTTCATTCTATAGGTTATGATAATTAAACTAAAGAAAAATGAGTCTTTTAGCAGTTTATAGATGAGTACATGTCTAATGTGATGGTACTCGTAAGAAAAGAAAAATTCTTGTACTTCAAGTGTTTCGCCACTATTGACAAAAAATATTTGATTAAAAGAATTCACAACCAAATTTATTTTAGTAACTAAAGAAGACCAGTCATGATAACACAAATCTGTTTATAAGATTAGTTGTTTCCTATTAAAATGATCAAAATAGCGGTAGGATCAAGATTTATGTGAAATCACAATTACAAGCAGCTTAGCATGCTTGGAGTATGTATTTTTGTGCAGACTTAGTACTAAAGTATGGTCTTCAAGCCACTTTAAGTCTTTAGCTATGATGCAGTGCTGCTGGGAATGAAGCAAATGGAGCAAAACAAAGAAAAGCATCAAAATTACTAGTTGAATTTTTACTTAGATGAGTGACTTTCGCTAATGTAAGAGCCCACTGCCTCTCTTTCCTTCATGCACAAACACAAAAAACCCTCTCTGTTTATATGACTTCATTCTTAGCAAACCAAGGAATGACCAATCTAAGTGATTTGAATTCAAAAGATGAGTATTTCTAAATGTAGCTCCATATAAAGATATGCTTAAGTTACTTCAAATTACAATCCTGAATTCCAAGAATCCTTCACCCAAACTCGCAACCAAAACAAGATCTAATAGTAAACCTAGTTAAACACAACTCATAAATTTGCTTGAACTAGCAAACAGGCATGTGGGAGAAAAAATAATCAATATCGTCATTTATTTATTTTATTATTTTTCTTCATACATATGCTGGATTATAAAATAGCTCGAATGAGGAACTAAGAAGCAAAAAACAGAATGAAGAAAAAAAAAACTAATAACACAACCAAAATATGCAAATAAAGAAGTAGAATGAATTAAAAAAACAGAGGAAACAAAAACCAAAGTACAATAAAGTAAAAAAATTATAAATCAATAAAACAAATGCTAAAATACAGATAAATAATTTTAAAACAAAAATAAAATATGGAACTGATAAAGAAAAATATAAATAGAGAAATAAAAATGGATATACTAAAAAGTTGAACACAGAAAGTGAAGGGAAAAATATCGAATCAATTTGAAACCAAAAAAAAAAAGAAAGAAAGACAAAAAATTAAATAAAAATAAAGTACAAATCAGAAAATCATATACAAAAAAGAGTAAGAAATAGAAAAAAAATACTAACGAAAGAAGCAACTAGAAGTGTGAAATAGAATGAACAAAACAAAATGAACAAAAGAAGAAAGGAAAAACAGCAAAACAAAATAAAAGTAAAAGATGCTAAAATAGAGTAAAATATACAAAAACAAAAATAAAATAATCATAAATATACTAGAAAAGCAATAGGTTTAGTAAATAAAACAAAAATTAATTCAAATATAAAAAAAATAAAAACTTGGAAAGGAAAGAGAGGGAAGTATTAGTCAACAGAAAACATAAAATAGCAAATCCAAAATATAGAAAACAAATCAAACTAAAAATATAAAAAATAGAAACTAAATTAAATATTTTAAACAAAAAAAGGCAACTAAAATTGCAGACTGGAATGAACAAAACAAAAGCAATAAACTAGGAAACAAGAAGCAGAATTAAATATAAATGCTAGAATTAGAAATAAAACAGATGCTTAACTGTAAAAAAGAATATTATAAATTTAAAAAATGAAATAAATAAATTAAACAAGAACAGAATGTGCAAAACAAAAAATATTATATAGAAAATATAGCAAAACAGAAATCAAAAAATATAAAATAAAGCATGTGAATATTAAAAACAGAAAAACCAATGAGAGAGGGGTGGGTGGGTGGCACACAGGAGAGAGTGAAGAAAGAGGGATCATGCGATTGCGAGGTTTGGGGAGAGATATATGCAAATTTGTAGGAATTATGAGAGCAAATGGAGTGAAATATGAGAGAAACCCTTTATGTTGTTGGAAAATTTACTTATCAGCAGAACAGAGTTGAAGATATTTTGGGAACAGAAGTGATTAATGGATTTCTTCTAAATAAAGTACGAACGTGACCAATAAGTAGCATAACCATTGTCTGCTTTCACAACTCAAACACGTATCCAAAATTCTCTTGAAGAAAAATACAAATATAAAGATTGTAGTATGAAAACTTGGAGATGGACTTTCAAAATATCAGCACTATAAATATATCATTTCCTCCTTAGCTTAGATCATATAGGAGCATCCAAAGAACCACAGCAAGATTCAGGATACTGTTATCCTTGATTTTAGCTAATATCAGATCTTTACGATACTGTTCTCCTTGATTTTAGCTAATATCAGATCTTTTAGTAATTAATAAAAGAAATGACACTCGGTTTGCATTGAGAGTTCACTAGAACAAAGAAATGAACCTTTATGAAATCTATGGACCACAATTCTTGAAGGATCCATATTCATAGATAGAGAATAAAAATTTATCTTTACGATCAATTTAGAAAAAAGTCTCAGATAAACATGGAGAGATGTGATGATTCACTTGATACTAATAACTACTAAAAATATTTATACATAAATGTATGCTGTTGAGTCAAATGTTGAAATCACGCTTAACAACATATATTGGGATGTGTGGCTGGACATTGTTTGTCCAATCTCAAAGGTCATGAAGACTTGCATTGAATATATATAAAAAAAATGTTTATTTGGACCAAAGGAAAAAAAAATCCAGACATCTCCTAAAAAGTATACAAATTCCACGAAATGCTGCTAATTCTGTGGTCCATCAGCATCTTATTCTGTTCTTTCTTAGGTTACGAGCATTCATAATCAAGTGAGTGAAAATCCATTAATCACCAAGTGATCAAAAACTGTCTGTATCATCAAAGACCAGTCCTCCAATTTTCTTGGGTGAGTGCAAAGCTCGAATACAGGACAATCAGAGCTATCCAACCCACAATCTTTTCTTACAAGAGATTTTATCGAAAGGTAATTTCCCAACATTGTATAATGGCAATCCTTTGTTGCCATATATTGCTTCTAGCAAGGTTTAAAGAAGCTAGTGTTACATTCTAATGTAATATAACCATTTATAGTTGCAGCATTCAATTCAAGGAAAAATGAGTGGACACCTTAAGATGATGAAAGTAGTGATATTTAAAAGAGAATTCTTTAGGAATAACTGAAAGGAGCCCAAATAAAACCCAAATTGTGACTAACATGATGCAGGATTGGATGACTGAATTTTAATACAGATCACTCAAGAAATTTCTGCAGAATTTAAAGGTAGATCGCATATCTGCAAGAAACTTGGCCATACAAAACCAACTTCAAATACTGAACAACAAGAAATATGTCCTATATCAATAAATGGTAAGCGCAACTGATAAAAAATTCTAGGGATGCAAAGCAGGCTAGGTTTTAGGCATTGAGTGATCTTGTATGTCAGTTCAGGCTAAGAGAAAGTTAGAAAGAGACCTAAAAAATGACTAGGATGATGAAGATAATGACAATGTGAAGTAGACCATTAATCATGTCAAATGCCTTATACAAGAAAGCAGATCTGGTGGAATATGTTGGTATAAAGAGAACATTGAAAATATATTTCCAGTGGGATAGAGTAGAGAAACCATAGTGCTTACCAGCATGCCTTGTTCCATCTACATGTTTGGCTTTGAAGGATCAAGGTACGGACCATCAAAGTTTGAAATGTTGTATGGCTATTCCTCAACCTGATATTAACCCTTTAAAATGTTGCAGATTTCTGTCTGGGACATGCCTGGACAGAGCTTAGAGCAGAATTATCATTTCTTGGTCGAATATTTTTTTTACTTCTCAAAAGGAAAATGAAAATGAAAATTCTTATTTTACACACACACACACACACCAAGCATCTCTCACGCTCGGTAATAGGCTTTAATTCATCGGCAATCATCACGATGTTACTGGGACAAAATCCCTTGTTTGTTATGTAAGATTTTAGAAAAGATAAACATATGAAAACAAGCCTCAGGAAGCATGAAACATTCTGGACATCTAATTGATTATGACCACTTCACAATCATAAAATATTAGTTAGATGAATACAAAAATGACAACTTTGGTGAAAGGGGAAAAAGTAGAAAAGGTGAACAAATAAGTATAACCCAAAAGTAAGGAACCACCAAAGTGTGCTGTGGTAGAAGAATCTGCATAATACTGTCAGGAAGTAAGAACTTACAGATTATAATTAACTTTCCTCAAAAGAAGAAAATACTAATTGGCAAATGATATGACTTCACATAAAAATATAAGGGGCCGATATTTATTCATGTGCATGCGTTTGACTATTAATGCTTAATTTACAAAAAGAAAAAGGATAGCCATCTCTTCAAGCTGATAATTCTTGTCACCCTTCCCTTTTACTAGAATATAAATAGGCATAGTGTGAAAAAGGCCATGCACAACTATCATACATCAAAACATAATAGGGTATAATCCTTCAAATACTGGTCAGATGAGTATCTTGACTAGCAGAAAAAGTGAGGTCGATAAGGAAGAATCATAAAAGAAGAAAAAAAATATGAGGGCACAGACAAAAGAAATGGTTAATATAAACTGTATAATGAAAACCTGAATGCAAGCCAGAAAAGAAATGGTTAATGGAAACTATATAATGCAAAACTAAATGCAAGCTAACTTCATGCATGGATCATAAATATAAGAGAGAGAGAGAGAGAGAGAGAGAGAGAGAGAGAGAGAGAGAGAGAGAGGAGATGAAATATGATACATACTTGTAGCAAGATTTGCTGTACCAACCCATACCAATCTATATTGGCCATACCATACCATACCATATCAGTAAGAATACTAGTACGGTACCAAGATTCGATTAGGTATAAATTAAACCGGTCTAAACTAAGCAGAACTACTTTATACTAGCTCGTTCCATCTGATTTTGAGTGATATTATGGTTGATGGTGAGAAAAGTATCATTATCCTCTCTTAATACAAGATGTATATCATATCATACCAATCATACTGAACTAATAATGTACCAGTATAGTATTCGGTGCTAGTTTTATAGTCTCTGCTTGCCAACATCTATCACCGGTTTTATTGTCTGGACCAGTTGCCTTTGAGCAAACCTGAAAAGGCCAATTAGAGCTAGCCTTTAAGACACAATAACAAAAAAAAGAAAAGGAAAAGAAAAATTAACTGCCGTCCATCACCTAAGAAAATTAAAAGTTATTTGCACTATCTAGTAACCTCTATAGAGAAAGAGAGAAAGCTGGCAACCTTAACACACGTCTTCAATTGATTAGTCAGGCAGCTCACTTGAGGAATACCTCTGCTACTTCCAGTGCCTAAAAAGATGATTTCAGACTGTTCCCAAGGTATTTGATCCATTCCATCTCTATCAGCAATATTTAAAATAGATGAATATAGTTCAAGGTAGTATCATTGTAATGAAGCCACAATCCATTAAATTAAATATTTGCCGTACTAATGACACTAATATTACACAAGATTCATTTCATTACTAATTGCTTTTCATCATACAGTAAAAATGGCATCAGGGATAAATAGAAAAAAAAAGTATGGATATGACAATATAGATGAACAGTCTTGATCATAAACACGTCAAAGGAGGCTAATGGAATAATAGACTCTACTGCTAAATTGAAATATGACTTAATTTTCTATTCCCTCTGATAGTTTATTCAAAAGAATTTGAAGGTAATTATTACACTTTCTGGTCACTTTTTTCTGTTGTTAATTGAATTGCTAACTGGATTCTAGTATTCTGCTCAGAGGTGACTTTAATGGTCTAGCTCTTTCTGTGTCCTGCACTTCTATTATCAAATCAGTCTAGCATAGTCACAAATATATAACTATATTTATAGCTCTATCGCATATATTTGAAAGTTAGCTCTTTATATCGTTCTCTCCCTTTCCTCTCAGCTAGCTAAATCTTCCATTGAATGGAAGCATTTATCAAATTCCTTACCACATTCCCATCATGATATCAGGCACCTTATCATAAATACAGATACTTCCTAAAAGAGAAAGTCCTCTCCCCTCTCCAAGGACATTCTACAAATTATTGCACATAACCATGTAAGCATAGAAGCTACCCCTCTCTTTACAAGGGTTACCATCTTCATTATTCTTCATCACTTCATGATATTACTGCAGATAATATACTGTATTTATCCATTCCTATTTTCCAAATCATCCATCTCAACTTTGTAATCTCTTTCATTCCCTCGATATTCAATTAGCGCCAATTTGTGGTTTCAAAGTGGTTTATAAATGAACATAGGCATCAAGACAGTACACTCTGCATGCCATCATCAACCAAAAATCCAGTCTGACAAAACAATTCTGCAGCACATGAAGAATCCTTCAACCATGCATTGTATACCAACTGACAATAACAATACAAAAACAAACAATTCCTCAAACAATAGATGTATCAAGAATCCTTCCAAAACAATGTGATTTCCGTGGCACAGCTCTTTCATACAAAACGCAAATGCAAGCAGAACATATAGAATAAGGTGTCAGACTGACAATGCAGCAAAATCTTTTAAGAATCAATGAACTATTGAGAGTAAGATATAGGCATACGACCAAAAGAACAAGAAAAATGAATAAGTTTGCACTCAATAAACCAAGAACATTCAAGAATCATTCCTGAGAAGAATCTACAATCCCTTAGCAGTAGGCATGATGCAAAGAACAATCTAAGTTCTGATCTGTTCTTTCATGTGCCATCATACGAGAATCCAGAACTGTTTGAACGACTGTTACCAAGAACAACAAATCTTTGATAAAGATTTTCAAGAATCTGTAAACTGTTAAGATCAAGATAAGCACAGATACCTCAAAATAATTTTCAAAATACCCAAGAAACCAACAAATTTCTAGTGCTTCAAAACATTTTCTACACCGATTCATGAAATACTAATACCCAGAAATCAAAGAACAACCTACAATCCCTTGGTAAGCAAAACAACAAGAGAAAACCGCACAAACCAAACACCGGACCCATTCTCCACCTCCCATCCAAAACATCAAGAGGCGTTCGTTCAAGAACAGCTCCGACTACCAGTAACAAGAACATCAAATCCACGAAACAAGCACCTAAAATCTGGTAATAAGAAAGAGAGGAACGCACAAAAGACCACATCAAACAGCTCATCTCGGCGCGAAAAGAAGAATCAAGAGCACCCGAGGAGAAAGAGAGGCCTTACTTGGATTGGACGCGGTTGAGGGGAAACCGGCGACGGAAGGAAGGAAGGCCGCGCCGAGGGACTTCGATTGCGGCGGAGTGGAGCGGCGAAGCGCTCCATCGGGCAATGGAGCGGACGAGGAGCGAGCGGTGGCCGGAACTGGGGCAACGAAGAGAATGCCTCCATGGAAGCGGCCGTTGCCCCAAGAACTCGGAAAATAATAAATAACAAATAACAATATTGAAGGTTTGGAAGATATAATGCATGGAGCCGGAGATTCCGCGTTCTAAATATACTCGCAGGCGGGATGGCGGGAGGGCTGCGTCCAAGGCGGAGGGTGCACCGATCGAACGGACCACGTGTGTGACGATATAAGATTGATGTATAATTAATTCGGCTAGAAAGTCAAATGGACGGTCAGCAGTAACCTTCTTATTTGCTGTGGATCAACGTGATCGCAAGTGTGTGTGTATATATATATAAATTGGGATAGAACTTTGAGTGAGAAATTAAAAAAAAAAAAAAATCAAGTGGAGGAATAATGAATAATAATTTTATTTCTATCGGTTTCTAAAACAGTTCTGTTATGTTTTTAAGGGAAAGTGGGTAAAATATATTTTAAAAATGTTAAAAGTGCATCAAATTTCTAAAAAATAATTTCCAAAACATTCCAGCTTATTCCCACACAAGAAAGAAAACATAACCTCACGACGACGGAAGCCAAGTTGATAGCATTTGTTACTAACAAATTGCTACAAGAATTCCATGAGTAGGGACACCAATGCTTACAATTGTTATAGATTATATCAACTTATTTAATAAAATGATTGTATTTGGATTTAAATTTTTAATTCATTTAATAAATACGTGGGGTTAAACTTTACAAATTTTTGGAAGCCAAAAGAAAATAAAAAGCAAAAAAAAAAAAAAAAAAAAAAAACTCAAAAGTAGCCTCTGTTTATCAGGAATAATTCTTTTTTTATTTTTTATTTTTTCCTTTGACTTTCTGCTGGAGAAAACAAACTCAGCACTCTATCTATCATTGAAACAAACAAAACAGAGTACTAAACCATAATACAGGAAGCATATTTGCGCAAATGTGCATCTCAGGTGCGTCCATGAGATCCATCCAGAATGTTACAAAAACTGTACAGTGAACAAAACTTTCTTTTTTGAAAGAACTGAAGCAAGATCTTTCTATCCTTGAGAAAAAAACATTGCCATCAGAGCGCATCTGGAGAAGGTGGCGGCAACACAGTGTGTCCGTTCAAAGACGAGGCTTTCTTATGTAGTTTTCCCTTCAATTGCCTAATCTTTGCATCCACCCTTGCTGTGAACCCAATCTTTGTTGCCCACCTGGCCTTAGAGCGCTCCCTGGTCCACATAATTTGATCCTCGACATCCTTCTTGAAATATTTGATCTCTTGGATCACATGGTGATCCATTGGATTGTATGACCTCTGGAAGGAAATGTGGATCAGATATGGGAGGTTACAAGCTGCAGTGACCAAGAGAGTCGCAGCCCAAAAGATGGGGGCTGGTGCGAGGGCTTCAACAAGTATCTGGAAAGCATCCCCAGATATTAGCGGCGAGGCCATGCCATAGGCTAGAAGGAAGAGGTACCAAGTGGCAATGCTTCCACACACAAGAACAATTTGAATCCATGTGAAGTGACTCATTGTGAGGGCGATCTGCATGTTGACAGCCCAGATGATGCAGGTAAACATGGCGGTCCCAATGGCACCCATGCCAGCAGTCTGTCCCCCTTGGCGGAATGCCTGAGCATAGAATATCCCAATATTGAGGAAGAAGATCATGAGGGATGAGTAAAGACCATTAGACATCCACCCAATAATCCTATACCAATCAAAGAACAGATTCTTCGGCCCTTGCTGGTACAAAGCTGGGAACTGTAGAGGTATTAGTTGAAGAGACAATAAAAGTATCAAGAGAATTGCAAGTTGCAACAAAGCTAGCAGGTATTAGAAGATGATATTGCTGTACAAATAAGTAGAATAGAAACATTCTAACCTATATTATTTCTTAAACTAGGCAGAGAGACCAACCTGAAGGCAGACTTCAGAAGAAACATCTTGCTCAAAGACTCCTAGTGATATGACAGGCAATGAGGTGAGAATGACATTGAATAGTATCATGTACCAGTCATCATAGACTGACTGCCCAGAAAAGCCAGCATATGCCTCAAAGTAGAACAATGTGAGGCCAAAGGCTATGTTCTTGTAGAAGAAATAGCATATCTGAATGCATATCAAGAGTTTGTATAGAATAAGGATCAACTAGAAATCACAGGGGCACAGTAATGCATTCACGATCTAACACAAACAAAAGAAAAAATAACGATAAGTGTTCTGCCTATTTTATACCATCTGTGCAATTCGCTTATAACACCAGTGTCCATGGACAACCAAAAGCCGCTCTAGGTACCGAAACTGGGAAATGGAGAAGTCACTGGCCATAACAGCCTGCAGAATGCTAAGACCTATGAGTTTGCTGACAACAAGGTAGACAATTTTCTGATAAAACAAACTTACTAATCTCCTTATGTTATCATGTTTTCGTCTGAAATACTCAGAAACTCATTTCAAAGGGAAATGAATTCTGAAGGTAGACAACAATTTATCACACCACCAACCTGCATTCCTTCCACCCCACTGATACCAACACCAATGTCAGCCTCTTGAATCATTCCAACATCATTCGCACCATCACCTATTGCTAGGGTAACTTTGCCTGTGCCTTCTTTTACCAACCGAGTCACCTAAAACAAGATAGTTCCAGTATGGCTCATGATATTTATCAGATGAGAAGTATAATATGAAAATCCATGCAGGGTAACTAATCTCACCAGTGCTTTTTGCTTAGGGGAGACACGGCAACATATTACGGAAGCGCAATCAACTGCTAGACTCAAAAACTGATGCTTCATGTCTTCCTCTAATGCATAGGTTAAAGCCTTCCCATCAATGATTATAGCAAATGCTGCATGAGGATCACTTTCTAACTTTATCATTTGAGAGGCATTAGTAATTTGCTTCAGAATATCTTCCTTCACAGCCTGATCAGTCACCAAAGATAAAACCAATGCCTATCGTGAAATCAACTTCCCGCACAGAAAAAATATCCAGTACAATAACTGATGGCATATAACTCAAAGATCAGCAGTTTGCTACCTTATTTGCGTCTTGACTTATTAATTCCTTGTTCATTGGGGTTATACAAATCTGCTTCATGCCCTGCCGAAGTAAACTGCAAGCAAATCTACAAGAGCAAACGAACTTCTGTTTAATATCTGACTTGGAATAAGATGAGGGATATACCTATGCTAATGGTAGTCTTCTGCTAACCGAATGGCAATGATAGAGGCATACCCTATGTTGATTGCAGTTTCCATCTTATCACCCGTAAGAACCCAAATCTTGAGACCAGCTTGTGCTAGTTTATCAATGCACTGAGGAACCTGTGGAGAATTGAGAATGAGAAGGTAAACAAGAATTTGAGGAACCATCCACTTAATAATGTAAAGCTATGGAAGAAAAAAAAAAAAAAAAAAAACACTGACTCCTTTTTGTAATTTGTCCTCCACAGCAGTTGCACCAACAAGAACTAATTCCCTTTCAATCATGTCAGCGGCTTGTTCCAGTTGAGATTCTCGGTCTGGCCCTATAGCAGTTTTTGCTTTGAGAAACTCAGTGTTCCAAGCTGTATATTCAGATTCCTCGAGCTTCCTGTATGCTAGTGCCAAAGTCCGCAAGCCAGCTTCTCCATATTCATTTAGATGCTTGCTTGTATCCACCTCATACATTCTCCCATTCTTGGACAATCTATCAAAGATGATGCTGTGTGGTCCCAAAAGTAATGCAAATTTAAAAATCCATACGATTGAAGTGACACAAAAGTTGATTGTAATGCATCATCATGCATGAAAAATTTCAAACAATCATTGCCAAATTGGTTTCTACACAAAGAGCAACAGTTCTGCATTCCAAAAGGTCATCATGGACAACTTATCAGAATATATACATATATATATATATATTGACAGACCTGTCTGCACCTTTGCAAAGCAGCAGCAGCTGTCCATTCTCGTCCCGTATAATAACTGACATCCTTTTCCTCTTGCTATTGAATTCCAATAGATTGAGAATCTTGAACTCCCTGCAAGATTGATGGTCAAAGCATAGAAAACACTACAAGAGGTGGAGAAAGAGAGAGAGAGGGAGAACAATTGAAAATCTTCAGTCCATTTTCTGACCTTTCTACTGGATCAGCAAAAGAAGGATATCTTTCCCGCACGAATACACCCGACTGAGTTCTTCTGCAGAACTCAAACCCAAATTCTCTAGCAGCAACAAGGAAAGCACCTTCATCTGGTGACTCCGCTTCATAAGTAAAGCTACCAGTTTCCGCATCTGGTTCAGGAATTGCAGTGTGACAAACTGCGAGTATTCGAAAGAAGAGAAGAATCGTGCCTGGATTGGCTTCCGACATCCAATTTCCTTGCATGAGGCGATCATCTTCGAAACTGAAACCTTTTATCATGGGTTTTCTTGCCTTCTCAATCTTGCAAGTAATTCCATCTTCCAATTTGATCTCTGGCGATGACTCACAGTGACTTCCTCCATTCTCCCAATAATCTATCGGGCAGCCATTCTTCGTGGAACCACCAGATTCTTCGGATTCAATCTGCTTCGCAGCGGCAATTTCTACCTCACTAGAACCAAGACCATATGAGAAACCTGCAATGGAGCACTTCAAGAAATCCATCTGATTGCAAGTCAAGGTCCCAGTTTTATCGGATAGAATTGTATCAACCTGCCCAAGCTCCTCATTCAAATTCGAAGTCCGGGCTTGAGCGGGATTTCCAGTCTCCTCATCATACATTTGAAGATCTTGGTTGATGAACATTGCTTGCAGGACCTTCACAACTTCGATCGAGACATATAGCGAAATCGGTATAAGATATCCATACAGGATGAGAGCTGTGACGAGATGGAAGATGCCAGACAATCCAGGTTTGGATAGGTTGTACAATTCCCTGTCGCTGCCCCGCTGCGGTTGCAAGTACCACCATTCCGGCATTTCAAGCTTCGTCTTCACCACGAAGCCGATGGAGCTGATCAAGGAGACCAGAACAAGAACTGTGAAGAGGATGTAAATGATGTGGTCCATTTTTTGCTCTATCCTGCTTCTTTTAGATGGAGACTGGGTGGCATTCTGCATGACTTTGGTGTCATGGCCGGTGAAAATGACCACTCCATAGATGTAGCTGGTGTTCCGAAGCTTGGAATCTCTGAGTAGAACCTGACTCGGATCCAGAGCGTAGACCTGGCGCTCGTACTCCAAATTGCCCGCAAAAGTGTAGAGGCTCGGATTCGGGTCCTCGCATCGGATGGTGGCGCTAAAATCCTTGAATGACGGTTCATCCTCCAGAGGCAAAGTGACCTCCAACGATCTCTTAACCTTCAGGTTGGTCTCCCCGTCCAAATTCATGGTCTCCACGTAGCATATCCCATCGTCGTAGCTCGAGGACAGCAAGAGCAGGTCGGCGGGAAAGAACTGGTTTTTCTCCACTCTGACGACGTCTCCGACGCGAATCTTGTGCCAAAGTTTGTGGCCGAAGCGGCCGTCCCCCTTGTGAACGATGACCTTCCGGATGTTAACCTTCATGTCCTGCACGAACCTTCGCCAGTCCTCCAAGGCCTCCTTGGCCATGCTGAGGCCGACGACGAAGGCCAGGGGGGCAATCATGCTGACGGGCGAGAAGGGGGAGATGGATGTGACGGAGAGGCAGGCGGCGAGGAGGAAGTACAGGTTGGCAACGCGGCGGAACTGCTCGAAGATGGCTTTGGGGAGGAAGGTGACGATGTTGTACTTGGTGGTGGAGATATAATTGGAGGGGTAATTGAGGGGCTTTCTCTTGTGGGCGCGGGGTTGGTTGCAGCGGACGACGCGGGAGTGGCCGGGGCCCTGGGGGCCAAAGGCGGCGTCGTCTTTTATCGACTCCGCGGGGCGGATGCAGGAGAAAGTGTAGATCTTGCTCCATCGGAGCTTCTCGCGGATCCTCCCCGTCCTCGCCATTCTTCCCTTCTCTCGGCTTTCTTCTTCCGCTCGGATCAAATATAACCACACCCTCCTCCCATCATCGGCAAGGCATTTGGCTTGGCGGATGGATTCACGCCATCATGTCGTCGAGAATGCGTAACGGACCGATCGAAATGCCACCGAATGGCTTCGAGAATTCAAATCAATTCATTCAATTTGTTAAAACCAACATCAAAACAGAGCAAAAAAAAAAAAAAAAAAAAAAAAAAAGAAATCAGCTAGACATGCTCCTGGAGTTTTGAACGTAAATTGCGACAAAAGAAAAGCATATCAAAAAAACCTAATGAAAATTCATCAAATTGCTTGGCAATCAACAAAAACGTCCAATAAACGAAAAAAAAAAACAAAAACAAAAATGTCCGAAAATTAACAAATCTAAAATGTACCTTAGAATCATGAGGAAACGGGACGACCTCGCCTGACTGGCCTCGGAATTCGCGCATCAGAGAGAGGGGAAGAGAGAAAGTGGGAGGAGGAGGAGGAGGAGGAGGAGGAGGAGAGTTTTCGCGACTCGCGGCCCGTCCCAAAACAATGCCAGCAATTTCCGGTCTTTGTTAATAAATTTTTCTCTTTTTCTTTTTTTTCTAAAACTAATATTCGTAAGATCATACTCTTCTATTTTTAGCTCTTCTACGTTCCCTCCCACCCGGGCAAAGTCGATAAAAGATATTGGTTCGGATCGGATGCAATTTATTGTTAACAAAATACGTAAAAAAAATACTTTAAAAAAAAAAAAAAAAATTTAATTCTAGCATTCGTCGTGTTTGCTTGGTAATCCTTGCCGAAACCTCCTTCTAAGAGGCATGGACCGCAGGGCGACCCACAGACCTCCCTCATCTCTCGAGATCGCCCTCCAGGGGTGCTGATAGCCATCTTCCTCTTATTGGAAGGAGCCAGGATTCGAGTCACTGGGAGCTTGTTAGGAGCTCTGGACAACCAAGGAGATCCACGGGGGGAATTCTCGAGTTGGGCTTCTGTAGCCAGGCAAATATGATGCCAGGAAATACTGTGTGCAAAGTTTCTGATCAGGAGGTTGAGAACTTGAGGGATCAATTCAACAGGACAGTTCGATTCAGCAAATCTGATTTGGCCGAAGCTAGACATGAATGGAGATTGACACTCATTGAGAGAACCCTTGGAAAATGTCTTGCTCTGGAGTTTCTCTGTGATTCTCTTCGAGGCAAAACGGCAACTCAAGGAAGAATTTGAGACCTTTCTCATTTGGCGCTGACCGTTACGTCTTCGGATTCCAGTCAAAGAAGGATCTACAGGATGGCTATAGATGCTGGATGGTCAAATCCTAACTTTAGAATCTTGAAAACAGAACTTCGAAGGCATCCAAGACGCCCATCAAACATGCTGCTATCTGGATTCAGTTGGAAGAACTTCCATATGGTTCTCTTCTCTTCTTTAGTTAGATAATTGGACAGAGAGCAGTCTAAAGCTGAGTTATCCTCGGGAGTGTGTTCGTGTTAATCTTGAGGTTCCTGGGGTTGATCTAATTGGCTATGGCGACGAGGAACTTGACTGGCAATTCTTCTGCTGCTATGAGAGTATTTCTTTCTACTGCTTTACGTGTGGCAAACTGGGACCCTAATTGCACTTTCCAAGTTCTCCCCAGGGCTTCTGTTAATATGATATGCCCAGGGTGGCCAACCAGGGAATCAGTGGCGTAAAGGATTCATCTTCATCCAAAACTATGGAAGGGTGGTGGGGGTGTTCAGAGGTCTCGCAATAGGAAGATGGGCTACCAGGTACCTGTGAATCCAGAGCTAACTCAGTCTCACTCAGGCTATCAACCGGTGATCAAATCGCTCCAATGGTTATCCAGTCGACAAATCTGGTGAACAGACATCCAGTCAGCTAGTGGAGGTATCCTCGGCTCCGCTTGCTCTTATATTATCAACTGCATAGCTTGGAATCGTAGAGAAGTGGGTAAAGCATCCTCTCTATCCAATGTGCGCAGGCTACTTATGATGCATGTGTCTTGCTTCAGACTAGACCATTAAGTGCTTCTATTTATCGTCTCCACTGACATCTGGGCCTATTTGGAATTTCAAATCCATTGATGCAGAGGGGCTATCAAGCGGGCTTCTTGCTATTTGGCAGAAGGAATTGGGGAATTTTGAAGTCCTAAACTATTTAAATCAATGTATATATGGTGTCTGTTCTTATGATTCTGATAATCTTTGGATTCGGCGGTTTATACTAGTACCAATGGTATTATTAGAAGGCAGTTGTGGATAGAGTTCGGGTTGGTTTTATCTCTCCAAGTGCTGATTGTTATTCTAGGTGATTCCAACATTATTCTATCTCAGAAAGAAAAGAGAGATGGTCTTTCTTTTTCAAATGGTAGAAAATTCCAAATAGTTAGGATGGGCTAACCATTCGGTATGCTGATGAGTTACTAGAATTGTCCTCTCCTCACCATAATTGTTTCATTTTCAAGGATATGGCCTTTAAGTCATGGCTAAAAGCTCACTAACAGCTAGTTTCATTAGAACTTTAACAACTGATTGATTATGCATGAAGTCCAACCTATTATATTATTCCTCCCCATAAGGTCATAGCCAATCAATGACCTTAAGTTCAGTTGTGCTGGGCTTTAGGTCATGGCTAAAAGCTCACTCATAGCTAGTTTCATTAGAACTTTAACAACTGACTGATCATGCTTGAAGTCCGACCTTCCGTATTATTCCTCCCCATAAGGTCATAGCCAATCAATGACCTTAAGTTCAATCGTGCCGATTTAAATTGCTAGACTGACCAACATCAACATCGCTATACATGATTCGAAGATGAGCTACATGATAGCTCAGTTGAAAGTAAGCTACATGGTAGCTCAGCCACATAAGAAAAAGCAGTCTAAGATAAATCAATCATACAAAAATCTGAGTTACTTTCATAATTTAAGCACAAACTTAAGCTTAATACCCAAAATTGAGCCACATAGGAAAAAGCTCACAAGCCTAAGATAAATCAACTATACAAAAATTTGAACTATTTTCGTGACTTACACACGAACTTAAGCTTAACTTCCGAAAGTGTGGAGGTAAATGATGTGATCAGATTTGGCTAGCTAATTATATAGTGACGTATGATAGAGGTAAATACTCATGCAAGAAGAACCCTAATTAGATAATTATATTTACGATGGTTGACCCATCTTATTGCAATCAGAATTTTTCTTATTCGGTGTGAATCCACTTCGAATTAACCCATCTAATTAAGGAATATTTCTTTATAAGTGAGGAGATGCTTATAAAAGTAGCCTAAGTCTTTGCAAATAAAATGAGATTTCTCTCTTTAATTGGGATTTGGGTAGTTCATCATCCAAAAGCTCTAAAACTTCTTTCCTATCCACTTTCAACTGGCTTAAGCAAACTTTATCTAATTTCAGGCGTTGGAGGAAAAACAAATATTTGACTTAAAAGATGTTCCATCATGCTTGAAAAGATTAATCTTATTTATTATCATGCAAAGATTAATTTTAGATGCCTAGATTTATAAATAATACTCAAGAAGCCTACCTTTAGCACGAGGTTAACGGAACGTTGGTCTCGTTTTGTAGACCCAGGCGGTACGTTACCCCCTTTCAGGAGGAATTGGTCAGAGAAACAAGAGCTAACACAGCCCTCTTTTTCTAACCGGAGAAAGGTGGGACCCTAACTCTTATGCGAGTTGCTCTGCTACAAAAATTGATGGTCCATAGTGAAGATTCATCAAATTGTGTGACCTTGCATCATTACTCTTCTCTAACGTAGCACCGTTTGATTGCATCCATTTTTCCCAGGATTGCACCCATTTCTTTCACCTGCCCCCGTTCAAAGAGACCCCAAACCAGGATGTATATCCATCTTTAATGCACTTGACTTGGTTGGCTGACCAGAAATGGATGCAAAGGCTGTTATCTTTGTAAATTATAACTTCATTTGGAGAAGCATATTCGTCGCCCTGAGTGCTTCCCACTCTCAAGCTTATAAAATTTCATCGTCCAAAGATGAGTTCAACTGCTGTGATCCACAGCTCCAAGAAGCTCTCTGAGTTAAGATTTACCATAATCGGTCAGCAACTCTTACTTTGACCTGATCATTACTAGCACAAAAGAAACGGAAAAGGCATCATTTGTGTTTTTTTTTTTTTTTTTTTCCAAAAAAAAAAAAATCCATTACGGAGAACAAAAACCAGCCAAAGCTAGAAGAATTCAAGTATCACAGAACCCCCCATCTCCAATCTAAACAAATCAAAACGACAACACCCCACACCTCCCTTGCAACTCAAAATAAATGGTTTCAAACAAGGAACACACTCAAGAAGAGGCAGGGTGACTAGACAATTGGAACACATTGCCACCGCCGATTCTATTAATGCAACGAATCAAGCATGGTTTTCCTCAGATACAAAGAATAATTAACGAACACAGTGGAATGAGGCCAAGTTGGAATAAAAAGTGACACCTTGAACGTGGAGTTGAAAACAAAGCAACCACCTACACCAGTGTACAGGTGAACAAAGATGTCGTGTCAGCCTCTAAGGAGCCTCTCCACCTCCTGCTAGAGCTGAGGCGAACCACTCTGAAGCAGAGGCTTGGATCTCAGAACCCCCGTGCCAGTTTAAATGTAGAGGAGTCACAGCAATCTGTAAAGATGAAAAAGTTAGCTTGCTGAGAACATGTGCTTGCACATGCATGTATGTGTGTGTGGGTGGGCGCGCTTGTGTGTGTGTGTGTGTGTGTGTGTGTGTGTGTGTGTGTGTGTGAGAGAGAGAGAGAGAGAGAGAGAGAGAGACACTTACAAAGCCCTTTTCCAAAGCCCTAAAGTCAAGATCTTCATCTACTTCTTCTTGCTCCCTCTCAAGCAGCTGCAATTAAAAATGCATGTTTTAAGGCTTCAATTGTTAATCCTAATCACTTGTAAAACGTAAAGTATTCAGGTGTTCAGATGATGTTCGTATGAAGTTTAATTTCACAAAACAAGCTATGCAGATATTCAAAAAGTATTGTGTGCTAATAAAACCTACAAATATGTTCTAGCAAGGAAACAGCCTCCTATGCCACTTTTAGAGGAAACAAGCATGATGGTAGGTTATCATGAACAATTTACTACAATATATCAGCTAAATCTCATCAATGAGGTGCAGGTGAACCATAAAACTCTTCATATTATTTATACATGGCGAGCCTGTTACAAACTTATACAGCCCAGGCATACCTCTAGACGGAAGTATTTCTTCACCGCTTCTCGTTGAGCCTCAGGTTTTCCAGCTGCTGCAACTGATTCTATTTCTACATTCTTCCTTTGAGCATTAATGCGACGAGCTGCTCCCTGGAAAAGCAGAGATTCTTCAGAAAATACAAGAACAGTCTGATAAACAATAATGGCGCATGTCTGGTTACTGTCCATGGACAGATAATGATATGATACTAACTGCTGCAGAGGCATCTCGGCCAAGCTGTGCAAGCTGTACCCCAAGGCTTTGATGCATAGACATGAACTGCCCAGCAGAAGGATGCCTGTTTGCTGACACAGCTTGCCAGCTCAGGGAAGCCCTCCACACACTGTGCCTGGTCAGCTTGAAACCCTGTCAAAAAGTACAGCACAGATGGTGAAAAACGATGTTAATCTCGGGAGCTGTAGATAACTTACAAACAGAGAAGTCAACAAATTCACAGTGAAATCAGGCACAGCAGCCATGTAAAACACACCTTGACTTTATTAACTTAGAAAATTCTGAATGATAAACATGCTAGTCATCAATGCAAAAGTGCAGATACAGCATCCTCCAAAAGGCCGGTATCTGTCGATATTTTTGTTCCGTTGCATGTGAATAAGTGCATGCTAAATGCCAAAACGAGTAGACACATAATGTATGTAGCCTCATAAAGATCAAATGGATAAGCACCAGTCTGCTGATGTAGTCACATTAAGACACCCTAAGAAGGGAAGCTCAAGGTATTGGGAGACCAAGCTTTTTAGAGATCACTTGAAATGAAGAACATTAAAATTCATCGAGAGCAATCCCTGTTTCCATGTTATACAATTGTAGCGAGTGGAGAGCACCTCATCATATTGGAAGCGCATTTCATCCTTTGAGGAACATAAAGTGAAAAATGGGCAAGATGAACAGTTTCTATGAAATTCCACTCTAGTCTGTTGCCTCTTCATCTTCATCTTCCCTCACACTAAATTTTTCTTGCCTGTAGATAGTGGATTTAATTTTAAGATCATGGATCAATTTACCAAGCCCACGTTTTAATCACAATGAGGGGCAGAATAACAACCAAAGGACAACAGATCAGTCATACAGCAAATTGATCAAAGCTAAAGATTTTGAAAAGTTTAGAAAGTTTAGCATGTCAGTTTATTATTTGAGCAATTCTAATACAATTCAACCCTATGACAAATGTAAACATCAACTACAAGCTCAGCGAGCACATTGCAGTCTAACCTCCAAAAAATATGTATCGTGTCATTCCACCCTACAATTTTGAATCATAAGAATTGCTTCTAACATTTAGTTGACCGATCATGTCACCACCCTGATCTTTTTTTTCTTTCCCACTATCGTATTTCTTATCTCCACTTTTTTCTCCATCTTTACCTCAAATCTCAATAAAGGAGGCAGAACACCGTGAAAAGGTAATATGATTTTACTCCATCTGTGTAAAGATGACCCTCTTCCAAATGTTGTATATGTGGAAGTGATTGTACTTGTTTTTGATAAAGAGACTTCAGACTTCTTCATATTGGTGGAGCAATCTATAAGGTTAGCTACATCCAAAACACAGTTAATTCCAATCATGGTGTCAACTTAATTATTAAAAAGAATGTGCAAGCCAACAAAGAGAAATCACCGTAGTTAGAAATACTTAATGGATAGAAAGCACTGATATATCAAATATGTGTCAGATACATATTTTAAGTATACTTTTTTGTTATTCTTTTTAAATGCTTCAAATACCTCAGGATGCTTAGGGGACGAGGGAAGAGGACTTCATAAATTTGAAAGGCTAAATGATTATTTATAATTCATAAGTTGAAATTATGGAAGAATGCTTCGGTTTTGAATTAAGTAGGATCAAGACAAGACTTAGACTGTAGTTTTAGTTCAATTAGAATAAAATGTTATAGTGAAAGTTGAGGATCATAAAATTACTAAAATGATAATTTTTGATATTTAAGATCGACTACTAATAAAAATGAAAGTAAAGATGATGTTATCCATAAGATTCAAGAAGATTAGATAAAATTGAAAAGTGCAACTATGTTATTGCGCGATCGTAAGATACTTGCAAATTGAAAAAAAAAATTATAAAACAGCCATATGATTAGCTATGCTTATATGGTACAAAATATTAGATGGTTAGAAAATATGTGCACAAGATGAATATGGACAAAATAAGAACGTTGAGATAGACGTATGGTAATACAAGAAAATAGACAAAAAAATAAAGTCATTCATAAAAAATGAGGATTTAAATAGTTTACACATATACAATATAGACCGAGGGATGCAACAATATAAAGGAGTGATTAGAATATGTAAACTGAAAGAGGTATAGAGGTAGACCGAAAAATACATGGGATAAAGTAGTAAGGAAAGAATTAATATCTCAATATCTTTTAGAAAGCATGGCCCTAAGGTCTAACAAAGCAAAATGAAAAAAAAGGGTTCATGTAGCCAACCCTAATTAGTTTGGTATTAAGGCTTCATTGAGTTTTGTTGACTTGAGTTTAAATGATAAAGAATGTACAAACTAGAGCCATTCCATGAAGTATAGACTATATTATTGTGACAAGTCATCATGCTTATAAACTATACATATGTAAAAAAAAAAAAAAAATCACTTATTTCTGTTGTATCATGAATGTTTCATACCCTATTTTTCAGGTTTTATATTATTGAGGCATCTCATATCCATATCTATACTCCATAACTTAGAACAAGCATCTAACATGTCTCTTAATCATATCCAATGCATGCCGATATAGATGTTTTGATACAATTCGAAGAAGAATTTGTGTACCCTAAGTCAGATCCAAAACCTTATAAATTCAGTATTCAGTGTAGGTTGATCCATAGCAGAACAAAAGATATCCTACTTGATTGCGGGCATACAATTATCCATGTGCAAATGCATGATTAGAAATAAAAAGATTTAAAATTTATCAAAAACCCTAAACAGCATTCCAACAGTAATGGATGTTATTAACAATTCACTCCAACAAGATAAGAGTTTTCAAGAGGATAAGACTTTAACAAGAAGATCAGAAGCGGTAGTCGATGAACTGAACATGAAGTTTCCTAATATTTGCACTGTTACAAGCACTAGCACAAGAGACAAGCCAAGGTTCCCTCTCTCATTCCCTCCCTCCCAACAAATTTTACCTTCGCCTGTCACCATCCAATAGCCCAACTTCAGAATACTTGATAGCCATCTGATGCCTGATCAAAGCACAACTATTGTCAAGAGGGAGCAGGGCTATAACTTCAACCATAGATAAGGTCAGCCTCAACCAGTTTCTGCTCCTAATGATAACATGTATCTTCTGTTGGTTAGGCAATGGCTAGTACAACTATTGTGCCACTACATGCTGGGAAAGAAGATTTAAACCTTTTGGAATGATGATGTCATAGAATGCTATTTTCAACAAAATCAGATGTTGAGCCTGCTTTTTCTCGGAACAAATAACCGCATGGAGCTCCAAGAGAGTGGATTCACATGACTTTCAAGAATTACTTTGACAAAGATGACGTTCACCGCCCATACCCATGATATTTAAGCTTTTGATATAAGAATAATTTGGCATGATATCAAACTCTCACATCTGACAGTTCTTAAGCACCACTCAGGACTCAACCAAACCACAAAGGATGGTTTTCAGTTTGAAGAGACAAAAGATGGAAAATGGTGAATAGAAAAGCATGAGACATTCATGACACTCAGATTTTTGACCTGGTGCAGGTGCAGCAGACAGCAGAAACCCAAGTCTTTATCAATGTGAGGTTCATGTATGCCATCGTATTAACATATATAGTGATGAACCCAAATCATTGGTGACAAGAGACGCTAGTTATGCTGTATGGGCTCATTACATATAAACCTAGCTCATGTATTGTAATGATCAACCACCAATCTTGCCTGAAGTCATTTAAGAACTGTAACTATGCAGCAATCCTAGAACAGCAGCAAGGATAGTATCCAATATGGAAGCAGTCAAACTGCCATGAACAAATGCACATCAAGATGTATGTATATCAAGAAACAATTCATAGAAGAAAAGTAAAGAGGGGGAAGAGGAAAATAAGTTCGGTAACTCACACACACTGGAATGATAAAAATATAATTGTGAATGTGTAACATTTCCAAATAATCAGGCAATGTACTAGAATAATCAGCAAATAAGACAAGACATCATCGAAACTATAAAATGTTAGGTTAGGGAAAAAATGAAGAGATATCACACAAATATCACAGAGAAACAGCAAATAAGACAAGACATCATCGAAATTGGGGAATAAAGGAAAATACAACTTTCTCCTATTTAGAAGAGGAAAATACAATGGCAAAGGCAAACCTTGTTTGTAGAAGGGGATGTAGGAATTTCAATGCTCAGCAGGCAACTTTCTGGGAAAAGTCCCTTTTCAATATCCCTAATGACAGCATGTATTAGTGGTAAACAAACTTCAACAGCATCCTTGAAATCACTTTCTTGGCTTTCATCCTTCCTCCTAGCAGAAGTAATCAAGGTCCAAGTCTGAGATATACATAGTAATTGATCAAGCAAAAGACCATAACAACAAAGAAGGCATCATTTACCAATTCAATGAGATTGTAAGTGACGGTACTCCGCATAGTAAAGCCTCTCTAGCCCCAGCAACAGCTCCAGAGTAGAAGCTATACAAATTTTCACAGGAGATGAGAGAACTGAGTCAACATACAACATTTACATAAAAAAGTCTAACGTTAACCTGATTCAAATGCATAGAAGGAATGAAATATGCAATAAAAGGAGAAATTATAAAAATCTTGATATCGAGCATGAATCATGGAGCTTACATATCTGAGGAACATAATATGAGTTAATTGTACAAAGAATATAGAATAACACCTCTCACCAAAGAAAAGAAGGCTAAAGTCATTATTTGGCGACTGATCCAAGGAAAGAAAGGGGAAAAAAATGAGAAGGCCTGCATACTTACATGTGATGGCCACAATTTGATCCCTTGTTAATACCACTGATGACCTGTGACATATCATATTAGACATTCTCAAATCCCAAAAAGGAAAGGTACAACCATTGACTTCAATTTTAACAGCTAATTCAATGAAATATATATATCAAATACCAATGCTGGCCTGGACCAAGAAAACAACGCGCCTGACAAAGCCAGGGAGACACAATCAGCAGGAGTCCCTGTCAGAAGAAGCAAGATCAATCCCCAGTTAGACTATAAATAGATTCTTGCTCGCCCTCACAAAATAAGGTCTTCAAATCCAAGTTCCAATATCGCAAACTTGAATGTTATTTCCAATAAATCAATCTAGAAATAACAATCTAATGAACTGGGGACACAATTTAATATCAAAAAATCAAAAATGGATCTTAGAGGGGAAAAAAGTCAAAAATCCAGCGAAAGAAGATCTCACCAGAAACTTCAAAAGCCGTGGCACCATTAAACTCTGCAGAAGTTACGGCCACGATCTCACGAACGGTAACTGAATGACCCGAGGCAGACTTGTCCCTTTTTTTCCAAAAAGAAAAGAAAAAGGTTACAAACAACTAAGAACTCCGACAACATCATTGCCAGTACCTACCCATATCCAACAACCTCATCCCGTTCATCCAAAACCCACCAAGCCAACAATGGAATCAAACCAAAGCGAAAGAAACGAAGAAGACAAAATATATCCACAAATATAATTCAGCGAACCTTGCTGTAGCTAACTCAAATCACAAGCAGCCCAAAACACCAACTCGAGAAAAGGGAACAAACCCGCATTTTTGGACAAACACCCATTACCCAAAAAAAAAAAAAAAAAAAAAACCAAAGAATCGAATCAAGAAGATAACAGAGACAAATCAAATCCAAAAAGAAACAATTATTGCTAAATTTAACCAAAAAAGAGCCGCAACACAAATCTTGAGACATAGAAATTAAAACGAAAAGATAGAGAGCCAAAGAAGGGATAGACGGGACTCACGATTCGGGGGCGCACACGTGCACGTCGCACTGGCCGCCGCGGACAAGGGCCCCGACGAGGGCGGCGAGCCCCGGGGAGCCAATGCCGTCGCCATTGGTCACGAGGACGACAGGCTTCTTGGATCCGTCCCCAGACTCCTCGGCGGCCGCGGAGGAGGAGGAGGAGGAGAAGGGAGCGACCTGGGGTTCCTCCTCTCCAGGCTTCGCATCGCCGTCGCCTCCTTCGCCGCCGCGCCGGGTGGCGAGGACGCTCTGGAGATTAGAGACGAGGGAGGGGGGCAGATGGTTGTTCTTGAGAGACATCGAGTCCGTCGTCATTACTACAAACTTATATAGTCCAGGGATAGGAGGAGGAGGAGGAGGAGGAGGAGGAGAAGAGAAGACGGGAGGGAGAAAGGGAATGAGAGATTCTGAGAGTATACGAGGAGGCAAAGGAGAGGGAGAGGGAGAGGGATTCGGTTTGGTATTTCCGAGTCAGAGGGAAAGGAGAGTGAGAAGAGGCGCAAGAGAGAACATAATTAATAAAATGGGTTAAAAAAAGGCCGGGGGAAGGGAAGGGTATATTTATAAAAGAGGGCTTGAGTTCTGCTTCCCCTTTCCGTAGCGTGTTTCGGCCGGAGGAGTCGGGGCTGATTGCGTTGTGGTCCAGCGAGAGCCCGGGAGGCGGACGGGCGGGCGCTTTGACTTCCGTTTCCCGTCATTCGGGTGGCGTTTGGTATCATTTTCTCTTTTTTTTTTTTTAATATATAAATATAAATATATATATATATATATATATATATAATTATTTTTTAAAAAATATAAATACCGAGATGATTGGGTAGGTGAAGACTACGGCAAATAGTGAATAGGGATGGTATTGATGGTGACAGTTATAATAATATAGTAAATTTGATGGTGATGACATGTATTCATCCGCAACCGCTTTATTTGAAATAATTCGAAATGATTACAGATCCTAAAAAATAAGTATGGATATAGATATAAGACACACGATAATACCTATAATGGATATAAAATGGATGTAAATATAAAGATATCCCTGCTCACCCTATCTTAATGAAAAAAAGTGAAACTAATGAAAAAAAAGTTCAAGGTAGGATGGTGAATATGAAGTAACTACGAATGATAAAATGAATATAAATATTATATAATCCCCACAAGAACACAAATACAAGTATGGATTTTTCTAATGGGTATACATATAGAAATATCTTCACTCATACCTAGTTCATTCCATTGCCATCTCTACTTATGGTGATGATAGTATTAGCAAAAATACTAATTTTATAGTGAAAGTATTAGTGATGAAAACGATAGTGATAGTGAGAATGTTGATGATATAATAAAGGCAACGATGATATAATGGTAATATGATATAATAGTAATGTGGTGAAGGTAATGATGAGAATAAAAGCAATAAAGGCATGGCGTAAAAATAGTGTTAGTAGTGATGCAAAAATTAATTTTTTTAATTTTAAACATATCGAAAGTAAGAGTTTTTTATATTTATTTTTTTAAAATAATAAAAAATAAATTAAAAAATAAATAAAAAAAATATTGATATGTATTTTGATTTTGATTTTGATTATTTTATTTTTTTTAAAAAAAGAAAGATAAGAAAATAAAAGTGTTGCTATGCAAACTTTTAATTTGTAACTTTGGTGGGGGCATAAACAAAGTAAGCCGGTCTTAAATTGCAGCTACATTTAAAGAGAGTTGAGCTAGCCTTGAATAGGTGTATAAGTGCATAGATCTTTTTACAAGGTAGATAGGAAATGTACAAATCCAATTATTCCCTTGTAATACCGCAAGTAATTCATTGAATAAAGTCCGAGTCCTTATTTCGCAAATCAAACGAAGAGATAAATAGTAGGTACGCGCCCCCATGTAATGGACGGACTATTACAATTTAAATCTTAATAGTGAAAGTTAAAATAAATATATATTATAATTTGAAATAAAATAAAATAAAAAAATATAAATTTATTTTTTTAATTTTGCATTATTATTATTATTATATATATAACATAATTTCCTAACATAAAAAATGTAAAAATGCAGAGAAATATATTTTTAAAATTAAAAAAATAGTTACTCTAAAACTATAGATAAAAAAATAGATAAATTATTTTATAAAAAATAGATTTCAATCAATTTATAATGTTTTAACTTAAAAAATATATATATAGTAAAGCCATAAAATTCCTTTTATGCTGCCTATCCAATGTAAAAAGGTTTTGAAGTATATTTTTTTATGCTAAAAAATTTCTCATTCTATGTTAACATATTTTTTTACAATGTACACACACACACACACATATATATATATATATATATATATATATAACAAAATATTAAATAAAAGTTAATTTTTTTATAACTTTCCAATGAGGCATTCTTAGCCATAGAAGTAGATACTAAATACCCTAACATGGAGTCATAATGGAAGATACGTTTAAGAGGAGTGGAAAACTCTATTACAATTAGACATATGGAAACAAAAGCATAAACTCTTCCAAGATTACCATATATATACATATATATATATATATATATATGTATATATATATATATATATGTATATATATATGTATGTATGTATGTATGTGTGTATATAGATATCCTCATTATTGAATCTACACAGTTCATGGGTCCAAAAGATAAAAAAGATGAAAAAAGAGGATGGCTACATTATATATATATATATATACACACACATACTAACCATATATGCATTGGATGATTATTATTAAAAATATCTAAATTGATTTTCATCTTTATAATATTTTTGAAAAGATATTTTTTTTCTTATAATCATATATATATTAGCTTCATGTTATATAATATAGAAACACTTATGGTTTGATTTCTTGAATCAATTGGTCAGAAGGTCAGCTAGATAAAAGAGATTTTGTCAAAATAAATAAGGCTGACGAAAGAAAAAATAAAAGAAATTTTATCGCAGTAGAGTGAGAGAGTTTATGCCTCTTTGTGGCCTTTATTTATTCTGGTTATTGTTAGCTCTAATCATATCCAAACTAACTAAGAAGTAAGAAAGAAAAAGGAGTATAAAAGAAGAAAAGAAGGAGGAGAAAATGAAAAGGGAATTAGAGATTATTTACGAAAAAAGAAGAGATATGTTCCTGCAAAAGCTAAAAAAACTTAATTTTTTTTAATTAATATCATCACATAATAGAAAAGAATATTGCTACATGTTAAATGAAGAACTCACTTAAATATATACTTGCTAAGCTAATACATATAGCTGCCGTAAAGACCAATTTTATAGTGTGATGTTAGCTTGTATGTATATTATAATTGGTGGGAATGATAAATTCAGAAATTGTATGAGTTGCAAGGCTCCTATATTGTCGAGTTTCTTTGTCATGGCTAGTGCTCGTGTACTTTCTCTCTCTCATTCATTATTTGAGTAGAGAAATTAAAATAAAAAAGAAAAATATTTTTTGTAGAGACTTTTAATGTTAAAATCGATCGGGACACAATCAACTTTTATACGAGGAGCTTCAATTCTTCAATAGCAACTTTTAATATACCATTGCAATGGCAAGCTCTATTCTAAATTGATAAGTCTCTATCATACATGAAATTTATGAGATAATGTTGCTTAACAAGACCATCGTTTTCTCCACAAATTGTTTGATCTCCATTTAATCAAATAATAAATGTGTTCTTAGGATTGAGTGATTAAAACAATTGAAGTGCAGTAAGAAACCTTTTTGATAATACATAAGGCTTATCCTCGTTGCAAAACTAATTGGCTCCTATGAAAAGAAAAAGAAATGAATTTACTTTCAATATTGGTGGTCACACTTTCTTGCTTTCAAGCTTTGAGTCTCGAGTGATGATATCTGGCACAATAAAGAGTCCTCAGTTAATATGCTCCTTGACAGGCTCAACTGCCTTCTCTTATTGGTGCCGTTTGGGAACTGTGCTGCATGCCCTATGTTTGTTTTTTTTTTTTAAGGAAAAAGGTGAGGGTAAAAAAGAAATCCCTTTACCCATTTCTATTAGTATAGAATATGGTTACTAGGAGAGTGAATTTCAAGCATTGGAGAACCAATGCAATATGTGTGAAAGCATTGGAGTACCAATGCAATATGTTTGTCAAATTAGGTTTAGTGAGTAATCGTATTTTATCAAAGAGATTTTGGCCTACTATTTTACATTTTGCATTCAATTCAGCTTGACTAGGAGTGGTAATATTCGAACTGTTTAACTTGTTTTGATCCATTATAAATTAGATCAAGATATCTATTTAATAAAATTATTAGGTTTTTTTTAGGCTTTCAACCTGTTTAACGTTTAGGTTGGGTTTAGGTTGATAAATTTTTAGACTATCTTTTATCCAATTCAATCCAACTTGATTACCACTCTCCATTTGTTATGCTATTGTCTATCTTTTAGATTTATTTGGAGACTTTTTAAAATCATATTACAAGTCAAATAATGACCTAAATGGTTGGGCATTTGGTTAGTAATAATTCATCTAAGCAATTTTAAATTATCATATTTGATAATTAGACATGATAATATAGGTAGTAATATTTGATTCTTGATAATCTAAAATTATCATAAACTATGATAATCGGATTCTCATATAAAAGGTGAGTATCTGAGTTTACCAAAGTTATTATTTTTTAATAATCTAATTGTTATTTTTAATAATCTAATTATCTATTGCAAAATTATTAAAAATGTAGAATTTTTGATCATGTTATATTATAATAAACCAAATACCATCCAAGAGCAATGTATCAAAGTTGGAGAATTGCATAAATCTACTGGAGTAGACGTCATCCTTACGACATCTTGGCGGCAGAACTAAAGGGAGGAATACAGAAGAATGTTTAGTTTGGCTCGATGTTCAGTTAAGGAAGTAATCAATGAAGTAAGTAGATTGTACTGAAATGTTATCAGGGCACCTTCTATTGTGTTAGATGGATCACAATGGCACCTTCTAAAGTGTTGGGAGTACTTCCTTCTCTTTCTTTGTTGTATTCATTTTATTACTCTTGAAATGAATTTATGGATTCCTCCATGTTTTTTTCATAAAAGGAAAAAAAAAAAAACTCTCTTTACATGGGGCTACAAAGGAAATAAGTTTTCTACATAACATATTCATTTTTTTTTTGAGGGATTTATTATGCTTATTATGATCATTTCCAAAAATATTCATGTCATGCCAAATTAAAATCCATTTGGTTCTTTACTTAGTCATGTGGTCGATCACCCTATGAACATCTCTCATAGAGAAAAAAGAATATGATCCTCTTCTTTAAAAGCTTTATATCACATAATAGTATGCATGTTTAAATGGCCATTACATGTTCCATCTCTAACACATGACTAATTATAATCCACAATCCATGGCTGTATATGTAGTACCTACTAAATTCTTCTCTATTTTTTAAATATCTCATAATTATATCTAAAACATGATACATAATAGCTATTTAAATATGTATAAAACTCTGTAGTACAAAGCTTGAACTATAGAAGTGCTGCGCTCAAAAAAATAACCCATAAACAATTCAAACCCCTCGCTCTCTTTCTCGTTTTTTTTTGATAATGGAGATAGAGTAGAAATAGTGAGTAGGAACTTAGACACTCCTAGCATCAATATTCAAGATATGGATCAACTTGTTGGGGGACGATCACTTCCATAAGAACTCTGAGGGAGGGTATTTGCTTTACTAGCCAATCACTCAGCAGCTTGATTGGTTTTTCTAAAAATATATCTAATAAATATGATATTTTAAGGAAAAGTAGCAGCTTCTTGATAAATTGAAGAATAGAATGAAGAAAACGAGTAGAATTACAAATCCAACCAATAACCATAAAGAGTGTTATTCAATAATATATCCTATCGCCATTCTGGTTGAGCAAAGCTGTTTCACACGGTGCCATGCAGCAAAAAGTTCAGCATAGGACACTAAAGTAGTAATGATTGGAATGGAGCCTGCTATGATGAATTTCTCATGATCATCTTCAATAATATAACCAGCTCAAATGTGAGTGAGCACACATAGCCATCAAAATTTAAATTCAGTTATATAGAAAGTGAGAGATACCAAGAAAAAAGAGCAGTAGTTATAGGTCCTGCTGAATGAGGATTAAGGTGCTCTCAGATTCCTGAATGACCATACATATGAGTATTGAGAGAATTAAAGAAATCAAGTGTGCCTTTCTGCTTGCATCATAATGACTCTTGGTCTTATAATCTGTTGCTGGAGTACTTCTGCATTTCTACTAAGCCAGATATACCCTAAAATGTATAGCATAGTAGATTTTCTTACTCTCTCTCTCTCTCTGATATAAAAGATGGCACCGGCAGCCAAATTAGAAAACAAACTCCGATTCTCAAATATATATATATACAGAAAAGAAAAGAACTTGTGAAACTACGATTGCCAAAGAACATTTTCTTTTTAGAAAAATAACGAAAGAGTAATAAAATTTCACCGTATGTTGCTAGAATCCATATTTAAACTCCACAAATTTGGAGTGGGTGTGATTTGTTCAGACATCGCCAAATCTTAAGATTTATCCTCTTCAACTCTTTGGCTAGTGACATGAATATAGCAGAAAATCACTGCAAAAATTGCAGTTGCGAGCCCACCAAGCATAACTTCGCCAGCAATCAACTTAACAAACGCCCTACAATGCTTTCGACGTCGTGAATTCTCCGGTGCACCTGCAAGTCCTAGCACTGAACCATCTGGAGACAAACTGGAGGAAGGGGGGCATGGCCACAATGGGGCCAATGAACTCGACGACATCAGCTCGGACTACCATTGGAAAAAGTCGAGCCACTGCAACAACGCCAAAGATATCAGCCAGCACCAATAAAAAGAGGATCAATCGAACCATGACCGGATATACGATTAATAGGATAAAATTAAAAAATAGAGTTATTTTTTAAATTTTATATTATTATATTTAAATTTTAAAATAAAAATATGCTTAATGGAAATGTTAATGAGAAAGGAAGAGCACTCATTGTGAATTGTGTCCCCTCCTCTCCTTCCGAAAGGATAATAATAATAATAATAATAATAATAACTCATATGACCTTAGAATGCTAGGCAACTAAGCATGTCTCAAGTTTAGCCCAATTTAGCTCCTCTTCCAAATGTAGCAATTTCTTTCCATAAAATACAGAAAGAAAAAGAAATCGAAGGAATGAGAAGAGATGAGCCATTTTCCTACATCTCCACTCTCGTTGAATGATGAATGCCCTAAGGGTTCAAGGTTTATTATTCAAAATTATAAAAGCAACACCCTTATTGCCTGCCATTGGTAAGGCCCCAATCTTCTGGTGCTTTCTCAAAATTAAGTTTAATAGGAGCATGTTGGATGATGGATACGGTTATTCAAAATTATAAAAACTCGAAAGAGCTTCATGCTCCCTCACGATTCTTAGAAGCTTCCGACTACCTTGATTTCCATCGATATAAAACATGACTTGAGCAACACTTGATAGGTGTACCATAATATATTTCAGACTAGCTATGCTATTATTTTAATCTTTGATGCTTTTGATTGTATTTATTATAGAAGAATTTAAGTTGTTCGTCCTACCAAAAAATAAGGTTTTTAAAATATTTGGTTGTCAAAAGAAAATAAGAAAAAGTCTATCAAATAAATTTTAAAATTTTAAAATTCTTATTGCATCGCTCATCCCAGTTGTACATGAACTATATTATGAAAGTAAAAGATTACTGGATAACTTTTTAACAAAATAAAGAGATTACGTGATCATTCTCATTTACATCCTTTTAAATATCGAGTCAAATAATAATAATAATAATAATAATATTGAATTGCCTCCTCGTATTATGGGATTTTTTTTTATAAAACAAACAAATTATGTGATCATCCTCTATCACGCCCTAGGCCGGTCGCCGCCGGCGGCCAGCCCCTCCCTCTTCTCTTTCTTCTTCTTTTTCTTCTTCTTCTTCCTTTTCTTCTCCTCCTTCCTCACTGTGCCGGTGGCATGGCCGGCCACCATTGGCCGGCCGAACCTCACCGGACACGCCGCCCGGCGCGGTGAGGGCCGCCGGCCGTGAGCCCGAGCTCGGCGAGGCCGGCGGCACGCCGCCGAGCTCGGACCAACGCGGAGCCGGTTTGGCTCCCGCAATGGGGAGGGCCATTCGACCCTCTCTCCTCGATTCCTCCCCCGGGCCGGCGACACGACATGGCCGGCCGGGACCCCGCACGGGACACTACCCGGCCGCACGGCGGGGGTCGCCGGCCAAGGCTGCGTCGGCCGGTGGCCGGCGGGGCACGCCGCCGGGCTCCGAACCCACGGAAGGGAGGGCCGTGGAACGGCCCTCCCCCTCTTCCCTCACCGGCGGCACGGCCGGCCTCCTCTCCCGCCGGCCCGGACCCCATCGGACGCCGCCCGGCGCGGGTGGGGCCGCCGCCCGAGAACCGGGCCTCGGCGAGTCGGCCGGCACGCCGCCGGGGTTCGAACCAAGCGCCGGGAGCCCGCTTGGCTCCCGCGTCGTGGAGGGCCCTTCGCGGCCCCTCTCCCTCTCGCTCCACGCTCTCTCTCTCTCCCACTCCTCGTCTAAGTGAAGGGGGCCACCTGGACGACGGCGCAAGGTGTCGGGGACGAGCGGAGGGCGGCACGGTGACGGGAGCTCGCAAAGAGGAGGGAAGAAGAAGACAAGGGGGGGGCTTCACTCCTCTCCCTGTCATTTCTCTTTTAGCGAGGGAGCCCTCCCCTGCGCCCCATGTGTGCGCGCGTGGGCGCGCGCGCGCTGGCGCGCATGCAGCGCGCCGCGTGTCGCCCACCCACGCCGCGTATATTGTTAAAAAAATTTGCATGTCGGGAGGGGTTTACATCCTCCCCTCCTTATAAAAATTTCGGCCTCAAAATTAATGCACAACATGAATAAAAATTTTGAGGCCCAAAATGAAAATTACTAGCTGTATTTATCTATCTTTCTGGTCAAAATACAAAAGTAATTACACTTTTGTGCTTATATACAAATATCTATTCAGATACAAATAGATGAGGATATTTCTTTTTCACCTCCTCTTCAAGTTCCCACGTAGCATCCCGTTCAGAATGATTACTCCACTGAACCTTAACATAAGGAATGCTACGCCGTCTCAGAACTTGATCTTTATGGTCCACAATACGTATCGGATGCTCTTCGTATGTCAAATTCTTCTTTAGCAAAATGGGCTCCGCTTCTATGACATGACTGGGGTCAGAAATGTATTTCCTCAACATAGAGACATGGAATACATTATGTACCCTAGAAAGTGCAGGAGGTAATGCGAGGCTATAAACCACTTCCCCCACTCTGCTCAAGATCTCAAATGAGCCAACGTATCGTGGACTCACTTTTCCTTTAAGCCCAAACCTCATCACATCTTTGGATGGTGAAACCCTTAAAAAAATATGGTCCCCAACCTGAAATTCCAGCTCCCTTCTTCTAACATCAGCATAACTTTTCTGTCGGCTCTGAGCTACTCGGAGTCTTTCCTTAATCAGCTGCACTTTTTCTACTATCTGCTGAATTAGCTCAGGGCCCAACAATTTTATTTCCCCCACATCATTCCAACACAAGGGAGATCTGCATTTCCTACCATACAAAGCTTCAAATGGAGCCATTTTGATGCTGGCTTGGTAACTGTTATTGTAAGCAAACTCCACCAAAGGTAGGTGGTTGTCCCAAGCACCACCCAAGTCCATTACACAGGCTCGCAACATGTCCTCTAAGATCTGTATGGTCCTCTCAGATTGTCCATCTGTCTGGGGGTGAAAAGCTGTGCTGAAATTTAGTTTGGTCCCCAAAGCCCTATGAAGACTCTTCCAAAACTGGGACACAAACTTGGTATCCCGATCTGACACAATCAACTCGGGGACACCATGAAGTCTCACTATTTGCTCAATGTACATGGAGGTCAATCTCTCGCTAGAGACCCCAACTCTGAACGGCAGAAAATGGGTTGACTTGATCAATCTATCAATAATAACCCAGACCGCATCATTGCTTCTGAGAGTTTTGGGTAAACCTGTCACAAAATCCATAGTGATCTTCTCTCATTTCCACTGAGGGATCATTAGAGACTGAAGAGGTCCCGCAGGCCTTTGATGTTCGGCCTTCACTTGTTGGCACACTAAGCACTTGGCCACATATTGAGCAATTTCTCTTTTCATTCCTTTCCGCCAGAAATTTTCTCGTAGGTCTCTGTACATTTTGGTGCCTCCTGGATGAACAATATAGGGAGAATAATGAGCTTCCCTCAAAATTTCAGCCCTTAGATCTTCCACATTTGGCACACAGAGCCTAGTATCAAATCTCATGGATCCATCCTCATTTATTCTGAATTCATTCTGAACTCCTGATTGCACAGCTTCCTTTATCTTTTGTAGTTCCAAATCTTCTTTCTGGGAAGACTTAATTCTGTCAATCAGGGTTGGCTGAAGTACAAGTGTTGCAAGAAGCCCATCAGATCACTGCACTCGCAAACCAACCTTCAATTTTTTAAGGTCTCTGTGAATGTGAGGCTGAGAAGTAATTATGGAAGCTAGCTCTGAGGAAGACTTTCTGCTTAAGGCATCAGCTACCACATTGGCCTTCCCTGAATGATAATGCAGGTTCAGGTTATAATCCTTTAGTAGCTCCAGCCACCTCCTCTGCCTCAAGTTTAGCTCCTTCTGGATGAAAATGTATTTCAGACTTTGATGGTCTGTATACACATCACAAGTCTCCCCATATAAATAATGCCGCCAAATTTTTAGTGCAAAGATCACGGCGGCTAACTCCAGGTCATGAGTAGGATAGTTCTGCTCATAAGGCTTCAGCTGCCTGGAGGCATAGGCTATCACCTTCCCTTCCTGCATCAGAACACCTCCCAATCCCTTCCGAGAGGCATCAGTGAATAACGTATATCCTCCAGATGTAGATGGAAGAGTAAGGATAGGGGCTGACACCAGGCGCTGCTTGAGTTCCTGGAAACTTCCCTCACACTCCTCTGACCAAACAAACTTTGCTCGCTTTTGAGTTAAGCGAGTCAGAGGCAAGGCAATGTGAGAGAAGCCTTCCACAAATCTGCGATAATAACCAGCCAGCCCCAAGAAGCTTCTGACTTTTGATACATTGGAAGGCCGACACCAGTTCATGACGACCTCAATCTTCTTAGGGTCTACAGATATATCATCTTTGGATACGATATGACCCAAGAAGGATATTTGGCTCATCCAGAAGTCACATTTCTGCAGCTTGACATAAAGTTTCTTCTCCCGAAGAGTCTGCAGAACAATCCTTAAGTGGTCTTCATGCTCCATATGACTTTTAGAATAAATCAAGATATCATCAATAAAGACCACTATAAACTAATCCAGGTATGGTTTAAAGATTCTGTGCATCAAGTCCATGAATGCTGCCGGGGCATTAGTCTACCCAAACGGCATCACCAAGAACTCATAATGGCCGTACCTGGTTCTGAATACAGTCTTAGAAACATCCTCAGCCTTTAGCTTAAGTCGATGGTACCCTCGATCGAAGATCAATCTTTGAGAATACCCGAGCTCCTTGAAGTTGATCAAATAGATCATCAATCCTCTAAGAAAGGATACTTATTCCGCATCGTTACCTTATTAATTTCTCGGTAATCAATGCAGCCGAAGACCGCCATCCTTCTTCTTAACAAATAATACCGGAGCACCCCAAGGAGAGACACTAGGTCCGATAAATCCTCGATCCGAAGCTCCTGCAACTGATATTTTAACTCTTTTAACTCAGCTGGAGCCATACGGTAAGGAGCTTTGGATATAGGTCCAGTGCCAGGGGCTAAATCAATAGTGAACTCGACTTCACGATCCGGGGGTAATTCAATCAATTCCTTCGGAAAGACATCGGGAAACTCTCGAGCCACTGGAATATCTTCCAACTGGTGTTCATCCTGCTGAAGGTCCCTAACCATAGCAAGAAACCCCTGACCATCTTTTCTTAAGTATTTTCCAGCTTGCAGAGCTGACACTAATACCGAAGCCAAATATTCCTGACTCCCACTAAAACTGAATTCAGGAAGATTAGGAATTTTAAAGATTACCCTTTTCCTGAAACAGTCAATAGAAGCATGATAGGAGGCCAACCAGTCCATCCCCAGGATTACATCAAAGAATTTCAGTGGGAGGACTATCAAATCAGCATTCAACCTCCTATCTTCCATGTCAATCAGGCAGGATTTACATACTGAGTCTACCATCACGACATCTCCATTAGGAAATGCAATATGCAACTATTACTCTAGAGGAATGGGTGTTAATGATGCATTCTTGGCAAGAAAACTATCAGATACAAATGAATGTGTGGCACCCGGATCAATTAAAGTTTGAGCATAAGTGTTGCCTACTTTAAACATACCTGTCATAAAGATTAACTTAACTTAGATGTCATGCAGTATCATGTGTTTTTTCCTCTATCTACTACCATAATCCATGCATTATACCAGGTATGAATGCAATAATTTTAAAGAAATAATTTAATTTAACAGACATACCTGTCACCACAAGGCTGCTAGAGGCAAAGAACGTCTCCGCCGAGTGAGGGTAAAGACCCTCCCTTGGGTCCTGGGCTACTGCTGGCTCTTCCCCTGATCTGAAGGGGGTTGCTGATCCTTTCGAAGGGGATAGGTGGCCATTTTGTGATCCATCTTCCCATAAATAAAGCAGGCATCGGTCAGCCTGCGGCACTGCTTGCCCTGATGGGCCTTCCCGCAATGAGGACAACGAGTCTTCTTATCCTTATGTTCTGAGGGAGCCTGAAAGAAACCCTTCTTCTTCTTAGCCTGCCCTGAAGACTGGCCAGAAGGAGGTCCTCTCCTCTTCATCTGCTGCTCTCTCATCTGCTGAATGGCAGTCATGTCCCTCTCAATGACTAGAGCCTTACTCACCACTTCATTGTAAGTGGGAGAGCTCAAATGCATCAATCGCCCGCCTCGGCTCGGGGTGCGCTCCCTCGGTGAATTTGGTGATCTTGGCTCTCTCGGCCATAACAAAATCTGGGGCAAATCTGGCCAATCATCTGAACTCGGCTTCATACTGGGCCACAGAAAGGTTCCTCTGCTCTAATCTCATAAACTCAGACTCCATCTGTCTCTGAACACTCCTGAAAAAATACTGGCAATAAAAGGCCTCCTTAAACTGTTCCCAAGAGATGGCCCGACCTCCAGAGTGCTGCTCCAACATCAGCCACCAATCGTATGCCTCCCCCTGGAGGAGGTAGGCGGCAAATCTGATCCGCTCCTCCTCCAGGCTATCAAGGGCCGTAAAGGCCTTCTCTATCTCTCTTATCCACCTCTCCGCATCAAGTGGGTTGGTGGATCCAGAGAAGGGAGGAGGGGCCAAGCTCTTAAACTCGGAGAAGCTACGACCCCCTCCCTGCCAGGGCTGAGATGGAGTGGGCTGAGCAGACTGATCGAGCTGGGCCGGCTGGGTCTGAGGAGTAGGAGGGGCAGACGAAGTCTGACGCGACCGCAGAGCCGTATAGCGGCGCATCTGGCCGAATCGCCGCCGCATGGCCTGAACCGCCTGAGTCACCCCCAAGAATGCCTGGAGTAACTCGGCCTGCAGCTACTGTGGGTCGTTGCCAACTGCGGCAACGGAACCTACATCTGGTGAGGCTTCCGGGCCTCCCTGCTGGTCAGGGTCACCAGCCTGAGAGTCCCCCTCATGTCGCTGACCACTGGTGCGATGATGCATTATGAAATCCTGCCATGGTTAGGTTCCAATCAATAACATAATAAATCATCAAATCTCAAGCATTTTTAAATAAGTCACTTGAATTTTCTTAGAGTTATTACCCTTCTGATATCATGTCAATATTTGGCCTAAAGTTAATCATGTGTTTGGCCCTAATGTCAAATCTTGCTTTGATACCACTACAAGCTGTCACGCCCCGGACCCAGCTGGTGGTGGCCCAAGGGTGACAGCCCGCCGCATGCCAGGCATGCAAGGCATCCAGTACAATATCATTTATAAACAAGGAGGGTTAACAACTATATAACATACAAAGTTTAATCCTTCATAATACAAATTATGTAATGTTGGGCAACAAACCAAAGTTCCAAAATAAATCCAAATGGGGTTACATATAACAAAATAAAATCAATTTACATCAAGAACTCCCAATTACCCCTGTTGTTGCCCTTGATAATTCTGTGGCTCTGGAAAAAAAAACATTGTAAGATTTAATGAGTTTACACTCAGTAAGTAAGCCTACTATTACATGATATAGCCAAATAAGAATTTTTTTATCAAGTCAAATACATGTCATGCTTCCAAATTTAAAAACATTTCATCATATTATAGAATTGTACAAATCTCATATTCGAATAAATTGGAAGCAATTAATATGAAATAATATTTCAAAATACCATTTTAATTTCAAATCACTGTAAATCTCATTTCATACTAATGTCTCATGTCAACGTAATAACATACCAAGGATGTAACCCCCCTGTATGCCCCCAGTGGAGGAAGGGTACCGGAGTCAATTAGCATCTAATGCTATATCCTGTCACAGCACATCCCTAGGATGTGTGTTCTCCACATATTCCCCCTGTGGAGGTGGGTCCCAAAGTCATGTAACATGTAATGTGGACCGTGACGACATATAATATCATAATCATAAATAATATTTATTCGCATAATAGCAAACATATGTTCAATTTACTTTTCATGTTTTACCAAAATATGATAATTTTTCATAATCATATAATAACCAGTTGCATGTATCAAATGCCAATTTAATTTACCAAAATTAACAATAATCAAGTCAAATATTCATTTACATAAATGTGGTACCACAACTATCATTTTTTAAATAATACTATAAATCAATTTCATTATTTCAATAATGGCATAATTTAATAATAATTTAAGAAAAATCATTATAACTGGCTTACTTACCTCACAACACTAATCCAAAAGCGTAAATCAGCTGTATGGACCTCTGGGTACCTACAACATAATTTTTCAGATTTTTAAATTTCAATTTTAGGATGTCAAACTGACTCCTACACTTAACCCAATCTAATCCTAGGTCCAACTTGGGGCTTGAATATCTCTAAATATACAAGCCCAAATGGGGAAATAAAATTTTTTTGACAAACTAGGATCCATGTTGATCACGACCATATTTTTCTTTTATTGGGTCGAGCACAAATTGAGGCCCGAAAATTCAGCCCAAAGGGGCTAACTGGACTGGGCCGAACCCGACCCAGTCCCTGTTTTTTCTTTTTTCTTTTCTTTTTTTTTCTTTTCCCCTGCTTCACCCCTGGTTCACCCGCACCAGGGGTGGCTGGTGGCCAGCGGCGAGCCCCTCCCTTTTCTCTTTCTTTTTCTTTTTCTTCTTCTTCTTCCTTTTCTTCTCCTCCTTCCTCACTGTGCCGGCGGCACGGCCGGCCACCGTTGGCCTGCCGGACCTCACCGGACGCCACCCCTAAGGGTTCAAGGTTTATTATTCAAAATTATAAAAGCAACACCCTTATTGCCTGCCATTGGTAAGGCCCCAATCTTCTGGTGCTTTCTCAAAATTAAGTTTAATAGGAGCATGTTGGATGATGGATACGGTTATTAAAAATTATAAAAACTCGAAAGAGCTTCCTGCTCCCTCACGATTCCTAGAAGCTTTCGACTACCTTGATTTCCATCGATAAAAAACATGACTTGAGCAACACTTGATAGGTGTACCATAATATATTTCAGACTAGCTATGCTATTATTTTAATCTTTGATGCTTTTGATTGTATTTATTATAGAAGAATTTAAGTTGTTCGTCCTACCAAAAAATAAGGTTTTTAAAATATTTGGTTGTCAAAAGAAAATAAGAAAAAGTCTATCAAATAAATTTTTAAAAGTCTATCAAATAAATTTTTAAATTTTAAAATTCTTATTGCATCGCTCATCCCAGTTGTACATGAACTATAATATGAAAGTAAAAGATTACTGGATAAATTTTTAACAAAATAAAGAGATTACTTGATCATTCTCATTTACATCCTTTTAAATATCGAGTCAAAAAAATAATAATAATAATATTGCATTGCCTCCTCGTATTATGGGATTTTTTTTTATAAAACAAACAAATTATGTGATCATCCTCTGTCACGCCTTGTCACGCCGCGCGCCACCCCCTCTTCTCCTCTTCTTCTCTTCTTCTTTTTCTTCTTCTTCTTCCTTTTCTTCTCCTCCTTCCTCACCGTGCTGCGGCATGGCCGGCCACCGTTGGCCCGGCGGACCTCACCAGACGCCGCCTGGGGACCGTGAGGGCCGTCGGCCGGAGCCCGAGCCCGGCGAGTCGGCCGGGGCACGCCGCCGAGCTCGGACCAACGCGGAGCCGGTTTGGCCTCGCAATCGGGGAGGGCCATTCCGCCCTCCCTCGATTCCTCCCCTGCCGGCGACACGGCCGGACACCGGCGGCCGGTCGGACCCCGCCGGGACGCCGCCCGGCGCCGGCGGGGGTCGCCGCCAAGGCTCGCCCGGGCGGGCCGGCGGGCACGCCGCCGGGCTCGAACCCATAGATGAAGGGAGGGCCGTGAAATGGCCCTCCCTCCATCTTCCCTTGCCGGCGGCACGGCCGGCCTCCTTCGGCCGGCCGGACCCCACCGGACGCCGCCCGACGCGCGGTGGGGACTGCCGCCCGAGAACCGGGCCCGGCGAGCCGGTGGGCACGCCGCCGGGCCCGAACCAAGCGCGGGAGCCCGCTTGGCTCCCGCATCAGGGGAGGGCCCTTCTGCGGCCCTCTCCCTCTCGCTCCATGCTCTCTCTCTCTCCCACTCCTCACCGGTGAAGGGGGTCTTACCAGACGGCGGCAAGGTGTCGGGGACGAGCGGAGGGCGGCACGGTGATGGGAGCTCGCGAAGAGGAGGAGGGAAGAAGAAGACAGGGGGGGCTTCAGTCCTCTCTCCTGTCATTTCTCTTTTAGTGAGGGGAGGGCTGACCCTCCCCTGCGCCCCATATGTGCGCGCGTGGGCATGCGCACGCTGGCGCACATGCAGCGCGCCACGTGTCGCGCACCCACGCCACATATATTGTTAAAAAAATTTGCATGTCGGGGGGAGGGTTTACATCCTCCCCTCCTTATAAAAATTTCGGTCTCGAAATTAATGCACAACACGAATAAAAATTTTGAGGCCCAAAATGAAAATTACTAGCTGTATTTATCTATCTTTCTGGTCAAAATACAACAGTAATTACACTTTTGTGCTTATATACAAATATCTATTCAGATACAAATAGATGAGGATATTTCTTTTTCACCTCCTCTTCAAGTTCCCACGTAGCTTTTCGTTCAAAATGATTACTCCACTGAACCTTAACATAAGGAATGCTACGCCGTCTCAGAACTTGGTCTTTATGGTCCACAATACGTATCGGATGCTCTTCGTATGTCAAATTCTTCTTTAGCAAAATGGGCTCCGCTTCTATGACATGACTGGGGTCAGAAATGTATTTCCTCAACATAGAGACATGGAATACATTATGTACCCTAGAGAGTGCAGGAGGTAATGCGAGGCTATAAACCACTTCCCCCACTCTGCTCAAGATCTCAAATGGGCCAACGTATCGTGGACTCAATTTTCCTTTAAGCCCAAACCTCATCACATCTTTGGTTGGTGAAACCCTTAAAAAAACATGGTCCCCAACCTGAAATTCCAGCTCCCTTCTTCTAACATCAGCATAACTTTTTTATCGGCTCTGAGCTACTCGAAGTCTTTCCTTAATCAGCTGCACTTTTTCTACTATCTGCTAAATTAGCTTAGGACCCAACAATTTTCTTTCCCCCACATCATTCAAACACAAGGGAGATCTGCATTTCCTACCATACAGAGCTTCAAATGGAGCCATTTTGAGGCTGGCTTGGTAACTGTTATTGTAAGCAAACTCCACCAAAGGTGGGTGGTTGTCCCAAGCACCACCCAAGTCCATTACACAGGCTCGCAACATGTCCTCTAAGATCTGTATGGTCCTCTCAGATTGTCCATCTGTCTGGGGGTGAAAAGCTGTGCTGAAATTTAGTTTGATCCCCAGAGCCCTATGAAGACTCTTCCAAAACTGGGACACAAACTTGGTATCCCGATCTGACACAATCGACTCGGGGACACCATGAAGTCTCACTATCTGCTCAATGTACATGGAGGTCAATCTCTCACTAGAGACCCCAACTCTGAACGGTAGAAAATGGGCTGACTTGGTCAATCTATGAATAATAACCCAGACCGCATCATTGCTTCTGGGAGTTTTGGGTAAACCTGTCACAAAATCCATAGTGATCTTCTCTCATTTCCACTGAGGGATCATTAGAGACTGAAGAAGTCCCGCAGGCCTTTGATGTTCGGCCTTCACTTGTTGGCACACTAAGCACTTGACCACATATTGAGCAATTTCTCTTTTCATTCCTTTCTACCAGAAATTTTCTCGTAGGTCTCTGTACATTTTGGTGCCTCCTGGGTGAACAGTATAGGGAGAGTAATGAGCCTCCCTCAAAATTTCAACGCTTAGATCTTCCACATTTGGCACACAGGGCCTAGTATCAAATCTCAGGGATCTATCCTCATTTATTCTAAATTCATTCTAAAACCCTGATTGCACAGCTTCCTTTATCTTTTGTAGTTCCATGTCTTCTTTCTAGGAAGACTTAATCCTGTCAATCAGGGTTGGCTGAAGTACAAGTGTTGCAAGAAGCCCATCAGATCGATGTACTCGCAAACCAACCTTCAATTTTTCAAGGTCTCTGTGAATGTAAGGCTGAGAAGTAATTATGAAAGCTAGCTCTGAGGAGGACTTTCTGCTTAAGGCATCAGCTACCACATTGGCCTTCCCTGGATGATAATGCAGGTTCAGGTCATAATCCTTTAGTAGCTCCGGCCACCTCCTCTGCCTCAAGTTTAGCTCCTTCTGGGTGAAAATGTATTTCAGACTTTGATGGTCTGTATACACATCACAAGTCTCCCCATATAAATAATGCCGCCAAATTTTCAGCGCAAAGATCACGGCGGCTAACTCCAGGTCATGAGGAGGATAGTTCTGCTCATAAGGCTACAGCTGCTTGGAGGCATAGGCTATCACCTTCCCTTCCTGCATCAGAACACCTCCCAATCCCTTCCGAGAGGCATCAGTGAATAACATATATCCTCCAGATGTAGATGGAAGAGTAAGGATAGGGGCTGACACCAGGCGCTGCTTGAGTTCCTGGAAACTTCCCTCACACTCCTCTGACCAAACAAACTTTGCTCGCTTTTGAGTTAAGCGAGTCAGAGGCAAGGCAATGTGAGAGAAGCCTTCCACAAATCTGCGATAATAACCAGCCAGCCCCAAGAAGCTTCTGACTTCTGATACATTAGAAGGCCGACACCAGTTCACGACGGCCTCAATCTTCTTAGGGTCTACAGATATATCGTCTTTGGATACGATATGACCCAAGAAGGATATTTGGCTCATCCAGAAGTCACATTTCTGCAGCTTGGCATAAAGTTTCTTCTCCCGAAGAGTCTGCAGAACAATCCTTAAGTGGTCTTCATGCTCCATATGACTTTTAGAATAAATCAAGATATCATCAATAAAGACCACTATAAACTGATCCAGGTATGGTTTGAAGATTCTGTGCATCAAGTCCATGAATGCTGCCGGGGCATTAGTCAACCCAAACGGCATCACCAAGAACTCATAATGGCCGTACCTGGTTCTGAATGCAGTCTTAGAAACATCCTCAGCCTTTATCTTAAGCTGATGGTACCCTGATCGAAGATCAATCTTTGAGAATACCTGAGCTCCTTGAAGTTGATCAAATAGATCATCAATCCTCGGCAAAGGGTACTTATTCCGCACTGTTACCTTATTAATTTCTCGGTAATCAATGCAGAGCCGAAGACTGCCATCCTTCTTTTTAACAAATAATACTGGAGCACCCCAAGGAGAGACACTAGGTCTGATAAATCCTCGATCCAGAAGCTCCTGCAACTGACATTTTAACTCTTTTAACTCAGCTGGAGCCATACGGTAAGGAGCTTTGGATATAGGTCCAGTGCCAGGGGCTAAATCAACAGTGAACTCGACTTCACGATCCGGGGGTAATTCAGTCAATTCCTCCGGAAAGACATCGGAAAACTCTCGAGCCACTGGAATATCTTCCAACTGGTGTTCATCCTGCTGAAGGTCCCTAACCATAGCAAGAAACCCCTGACCACCTTTTCTTAAGTATTTTTCAGCTTGCAGAGCTGACACTAATACCGAAGCCAGATGTTCCTGACTCCCACTAAAACTGAATTCAGGAAGATTAGGAATTTTAAAGATTACCCTTTTCCTGAAACAGTCAATAGAAGCATGATAGGAGGCCAACCAGTCCATCCCCAGGATTACATCAAAGAATTTCAGTGGGAGGACTATCAAATCAGCATTCAACCTCCTATCTTCCATGTCAATCAGGCAGGATTTACATACTGAGTCTACCATCACGACATCTCCATTAGGAAATGCAATATGCAACTCTTGCTCTAGAGGAACGGGTGTCAATGATGCATTCTTGGCAAGAAAACTATCAGATACAAATGAATGTGTGGCACCCGGATCAATTAAAGTTTGAGCATAAGTGTTGCCTACTTTAAACATACCTGTCATAAAGATTAACTTAACTTAGATGTCATGCAGTATCATGTGTTTTTTCCTCTATCTACTACCATAATCCATGCATTATACCAGGTATGAATGCAATAATTTTAAAGAAATAATTTAATTTAACAGACATACCTGTCACCACAGTGCTAGAGGCAGCAGCGTCCTTATGAGTGAGGGTAAAGACCCTCCCTTGGGTCCTGGGCTGCTGCTGGCTCTTCCCCTGATCTGGAGGGGGCTGCTGATCCTTTCGAAGGGGATAGGTGGCCATTTTGTGATCCATCTTCCCACAAATAAAGCAGGCATCGGTCAGCCTGCGGCACTGCTTGCCCTGATGGGCCTTCCCGCAATGAGGACAACGAGTCTCCTTATCCTTCTGTTCTGAGGGAGCCTGAAAGAAACCCTTCTTCTTCTTAGCCTGCCCTGAAGACTGGCCAGAAGGAGGTCCTCTCCTCTTCATCTGCTGCTCTCTCATCTGCTGAATGGCAGTCATGTCCCTCTCAATGACCAGAGCCTTGCTCACCACTTCACTGTAAGTGGGGAGCTCAAATGCATTGACTGCCTGCCTCAGCCTGGGGTGCAGTCCCTCAGTGAATTTGGTGATCTTGGCTCTCTCGATCATAACAAAATCTGGGGCAAATCTGGCCAATCGTCTGAACTCGGCTTCATACTGGGCCACAGAAAGGTTCCTCTGCTCTAATCTCATAAACTCAGACTCCATCTGTCTCTGAACACTCCTGGGAAAATACTGGCGATAAAAGGCCTCCTTAAACTGTTCCCAAGAGATGGCCCGACCTCCAGAGTGCTGCTCCAACATCAGCCACCAATCGTATGCCTCCCCCTGGAGGAGGTAGGCGGCAAATCTGATCCGCTCCTCCTCCGGGCTACCAAGGGCCGTAAAGGCCTTCTCTATCTCTCTTATCCACCTCTCCGCATCAAGTGGGTTGGTGGATCCAGAGAAGGGAGGAGGGGCCAAGCTCTTAAACTCGGAGAAGCTACGACCCCCTCCCTGCCAGGGCTGAGATGGAGCGGGCTGAGCAGACTGATCGAGCTGGGCCGGCTGGGTCTGAGGAGTAGGAGGGGCAGACGGAGTCTGCGGAATAGAGAGCAGGCATATAGCAGTGCAGACCGCCGAATCTCGTCGCATGGCTCGAACGAACCGCCTGAGTCACCCCCAAGAATGCTCGGAGTAACTCGGCCTGCAGCTACTGTGGGCCGTTGCCAACTGGGGCAACGAAACCTGCATCTGGTGAGGCTTCCGGGCCTCCCTGCTGGTCAGGGTCACCAGCCTGAGAGTCCCCCTCATGTCGCTGACCACTGGTGCGACGATGCATTATGAAATCCTGCCATGGTTAGGTTCCAATCAATAACATAATAAATCATCAAATCTCAAGCATTTTTAAATAAGTCACTTGAATTTTCCTAGAGTTATTACCCTCCTGATATCATGTCAATATTTGGCCTAAAGTTAATCATGTGTTTGGCCCTAATGTCAAACCTTGCTCTGATACCACTACAAGCTGTCACGCCCCGGACCCGGTGGTGGTGGCCTGTGGGTGACAGCCGCCGCATGCTGCATGCAAGGCATCCAGTACAATATCATTTATAAATAAGGAGGGTTAACAACTATATAACATACAAAGTTTAATCCTTCATAATACAAATTATGTAATGTTGGGCAACAAACCAAAGTTCCAAAATAAATCCAAATGGGGTTACATATAACAAAATAAAATCAATTTACATCAAGAACTCCCAATTACCCCTGTTGTTGCCCTTGATAATTCTGTGGCTCTGGAAAAAAAAACATTGTAAGATTTAATGAGTTTACACTCAGTAAGTAAGCCTACTATTACATGATATAGCCAAATAAGAATTTTTTTATCAAGTCAAATACATGTCATGCTTCCAAATTTAAAAAAAAACATTTCATCATATTATAGAATTGTACAAATCTCATATTCGAATAAATTGGAAGCAATTAATATGAAATAATATTTCAAAATACCATTTCAATTTCAAATCACTGTAAATCTCATTTCATACTAATGTCTTACGTCCACGTAATAACATCCCAAGGATGTAACCTCCCTGTACGCCCCCAGTGGAGGAAGGGTGCCGGAGTCAATTAGCATCTAATGCTATATCCTATCACAGTACATCCCTAGGATGTGTGTTCTCCACATATTTCCCCTGTGGAGGTGAGTCCCAGAGTCATGTAACATGTAGTGTGGACCATGACGACATATAATATTATAATCACAAATAATATTTATTCGCATAATAGCAAACATATGTTCAATTTACTTTTCATGTTTTATCAAAATCTGGTAATTTTTCATAATCATATAATAACCAGTTGCATGTATCAAATGCCAATTTAATTTACCAAAATTAACAATAATCAAGTCAAATATTCATTTACATAAATGTGGTACCACAACTATCATTTTTCAAATAATACTATAAATCAATTTCATTATTTCAATAATGGCATAATTTAATAATGATTTAAGAAAAATCATTATAACTGGCTTACTTACCTCACAACGCTAATCCAAAAGCGTAAATCAGCTGTATGGACCTCTGGGTACCTACAACATAATTTTTCAGATTTTTAAATTTTAATTTTAGGATGTCAAACTGACTCCTACACTTAACCCAATCTAATCCTGGGTCCAACTTGGGGCTTGAATATCTCCAAATATAGAAGCCCAAATGGGGAAATAAAAATTTTCCGACAAACTAGGATCCATGCTGATCACGACCATATTTTTCTTTTATTGGGCCGAGCCCAAATTGGGGCCCAAAAATTCAGCCCAAAGGGGCTAACTGGACTGGGCCGAACCCGGCCCAGTCCCAGTTTTTCCTTTTTTCTTTTCTTTTTTTTTCTTTTCCCCTGCTTCACCCCTGGTTCACCCGAACCAGGGGTGGCTGGTGGCCGGCGGCCTAGGGCCACCGCCGGCCCTCCCCGGGGTCGGCTGGCTGCCGACGATCGGCCGAGCGGCCGGCCGCCGCGGCGGCCAGCCCCTCCCTTTTCTCTTTCTTCTTCTTTTTCTTCTTCTCCTTCCTTTTCTTCTCCTCCTTCCTCACTGTGCTGGCGGCACGGCCGGCCACCGTTGGCCGGCCGGACCTCACCGGATGCCGCCCCTAAGGGTTCAAGGTTAGCCGGCCGGACCTCACCGGATGCCGCCCCTAAGGGTTCAAGGTTTATTATTGAAAATTATAAAAGCAACACCCTTATTGCCTGCCATTGGTAAGGCCCCAATCTTCTGGTGCTTTCTCAAAATTAAGTTTAATAGGAGCATGTTGGATGATGGATACGGTTATTCAAAATTATAAAAACTCGAAAGAGCTTCCTGCTCCCTCACGATTCCTAGAAGCTTCCAACTACCTTGATTTCCATCGATATAAAACATGACTTGAGCAACACTTGATAGGTGTACCATAATATATTTCAGACTAGCTATGCTATTATTTTAATCTTTGATGCTTTTGATTGTATTTATTATAGAAGAATTTAAGTTGTTCGTCCTACCAAAAAATAAGGTTTTTAAAATATTTGGTTGTCAAAAGAAAATAAGAAAAAGTCTATCAAATAAATTTTAAAATTTTAAAATTCTTATTGCATCGCTCATCCCAGTTGTACATGAACTATATTATGAAAGTAAAAGATTACTGGATAACTTTTTAACAAAATAAAGAGATTACGTGATCATTCTCATTTACATCCTTTTAAATATCAAGTCAAATAATAATAATATTGAATTGCCTCCTCGTATTATGGGATTTTTTTTTATAAAACAAACAAATTATGTGATCATCCTCTGTCACGCCCCAGGCCGGTCGCCGCCGCCGGCCAGCCCCTCCCTCTTCTCTTTCTTCTTCTTTTTCTTCTTCTTCTTCCTTTTCTTCTCCTCCTTCCTCACTGTGCCGGCGGCATGGCCGGCCACCGTTGGCCGGCCGGACCTCACCGGCGCCGGGGCGGCGTCCGGACCTGAGGCCGCCTCGGCCGGCCGAGCGCCGGCCGGAGCCGGCGAGCCGGTGGGCACGCCGCCGAGCTCGGACCAATGCGGGAGCCGGTTTGGCCCCCGCAACAGGGGAGGGCCATTCGGCCCTCTCCCTCGATTCCTCCCCTGCCGGCGACACGGCCGGCCACCAGCGGCCTGCCGGACCCCGCTGGACGCTACCGTGGCGCCGACGGGGGTCGCCGGCCAAGGCTCAGGCCCGGCGGCCGACGGCACGCCGCCGGCCCGAACCCACAAGGAAGGGAGGGCCGTGGAACAGCCCTCCCCCTCTTCCCTTGCCGGCGGCACGGCCGGCCTCCTCGGGGCCGAACCCCACCGGACGCCGCCCCGATTCCGGTGGGGGCTGCCGCCCGAGAACCGGGCCCGGCGAGCCGGCACGCCGTCGGGCCCGAACCAAGCGCGGGAGCCCGCTTGGCTCCCGCGTCAGGGGAGGGCCCTTCTGCGGCCCTCTCCCTCTCGCTCCATGCTCTCTCTCTCTCCCACTCCTCGCCGGTGAAGGGGGGGCTTATCGGACGGCGGCAAGGTGTCGGGGACGAGCGGAGGGCGGCACGGTGACGGGAGCTCGCGAAGAGGAGGAGGGAAGAAGAAGACAGGGGGGGCTTCAGTCCTCTCCCCTGTCATTTCTCTTTTAGCGAGGGGAGGGCTGAGCCCTCCCGTGCGCCCCATGTGTGCGCGCGCGCACGCCAGCGCGCGCGCGTTGGCACGTATACAGCGTGCCACGTGTCGCGCACCCACGCCGCGTATATTGTTAAAAAAATTTGCATGTCGGGGGTGGTTTACATCCTCCCCTCCTTATAAAAATTTCAGCCTCGAAATTAATGCACAACACGAATAAAAATTTTGAGGCCCAAAATGAAAATTACTAGCTGTATTTATCTATCTTTCTGGTCAAAATACAACAGTAATTACACTTTTGTGCTTATATACAAATATCTATTCAGATACAAATAGATGAGGATATTTCTTTTTCACCTCCTCTTCAAGTTCCCACGTAGCCTCCCGTTCAGAATGATTACTCCACTGAACCTTAACATAGGGAATGCTACGCCGTCTCAGAACTTGGTCTTTATGGTCCACAATACGTATCGGATGCTCTTCGTATGTCAAATTCTTCTTTAGCAAAATGGGCTCCGCTTCTATGACATGACTGGGGTCAGAAATGTATTTCCTCAACATAGAGACATGGAATACATTATGTACCCTAGAGAGTGCAGGAGGTAATGCGAGGCTATAAACCACTTCCCCCACTCTGCTCAAGATCTCAAATGGGCCAACGTATCGTGGACTCAATTTTCCTTTAAGCCCAAACCTCATCACATCTTTGGTTGGTGAAACCCTTAAAAAAATATGGTCCCCAACCTGAAATTCCAGCTCCCTTCTTCTAACATCAGCATAACTTTTCTGTTGGCTCTGAGCTACTCGGAGTCTTTCCTTAATCAGCTGCACTTTTTCTACTATCTGCTGAATTAGCTTAGGACCCAACAATTTCCTTTCCCCCACATCATTCCAACACAAGGGAGATCTGCATTTCCTACCATACAGAGCTTCAAATGGAGCCATTTTGATGCTGGCTTGGTAACTGTTATTGTAAGCAAACTTCACCAAATGTAGGTGGTTGTCCCAAGCACCACCCAAGTCCATTACACAGGCTCGCAACATGTCCTCTAAGATCTGTATGGTCCTCTCAGATTGTCCATCTGTCTGGGGGTGAAAAGCTGTGCTGAAATTTAGTTTGGTCCCCAGAGCCCTATGAAGACTCTTCCAAAACTGGGACACAAACTTGGTATCCCGATCTGACACAATCGACTCGGGGACACCATGAAGTCTCACTATCTGCTCAATGTACATGGAGGTCAATCTCTCGCTAGAGACCCCAACTCTGAATGGTAGAAAATGGGTTGACTTGGTCAATCTATCAATAATAACCCAGACCGCATCATTGCTTCTGGGAGTTTTGGGTAAACCTGTCACAAAATCCATAGTGATCTTCTCTCATTTCCACTGAGGGATCATTAGAGACTGAAGAGGTCCCGCAGGCCTTTGATGTTCGGCCTTCACTTGTTGGCACACTAAGCACTTGGCCACATATTGAGCAATTTCTCTTTTCATTCCTTTCCACCAGAAATTTTCTCGTAGGTCTCTGTACATTTTCGAGCCTCTTGGGTGAACAGTATAGGGAGAATAATGAGCCTCCCTCAAAATTTCAGCCCTTAGATCTTCCACATTTGGCACACAGAGCCTAGTATCAAATCTCAGGGATCCATCCTCATTTATTCTGAATTCATTCTGAACCCCTGATTGCACAGCTTCCTTTATCTTTTGTAGTTCCAAGTCTTCTTTCTGGGAAGACTTAATCCTGTCAATCAGGGTTGGCTGAAGTACAAGTGTTGCAAGAAGCCCATCAGATCGCTGTACTCGCAAACCAACCTCCAATTTTTCAAGGTCTCTGTGAATGTGAGGCTGAGAAGTAATTATGGAAGCTAGCTCTGAGGAGGACTTTCTGCTTAAGGCATCAGCTACCACATTGGCCTTCCCTGGATGATAATGCAGGTTCAGGTCATAATCCTTTAGTAGCTCCAGCCACCTCCTCTGCCTCAAGTTTAGCTCCTTCTGGGTGAAAATGTATTTCAGACTTTGATGGTCTGTATACACATCACAAGTCTCCCCATATAAATAATGCCGCCAAATTTTCAGTGCAAAGATCACGGCGGCTAACTCCAGGTCATGAGTAGGATAGTTCTGCTCATAAGGCTTCAGCTGCCTGGAGGCATAGGCTATCACCTTCCCTTCCTGCATCAGAACACCTCCCAATCCCTTCCGAGAGGCGTCAGTGAATAACGTATATCCTCCAGATGTAGATGGAAGAGTAAGGATAGGGGCTGACACCAGGCGCTGCTTGAGTTCCTGAAAACTTCCCTCACACTCCTCTGACCAAACAAACTTTGCTCGCTTTTGAGTTAAGCGAGTCAGAGGCCAAGCAATGTGAGAGAAGCCTTCCACAAATCTGCGATAATAACCAGCAAGCCCCAAGAAGCTTCTGACTTCTGATACATTGGAAGGCCGACACCAGTTCACGACGGCCTCAATCTTCTTAGGGTCTACAGATATATCGTCTTTGGATATGATATGACCCAAGAAGGATATTTGGCTCATCCAGAAGTTACATTTCTGCAGCTTGGCATAAAGTTTCTTCTCCCAAAGAGTCTGCAGAATAATCCTTAAGTGGTCTTCATGCTCCATATGACTTTTAGAATAAATCAAGATATCATCAATAAAGACCACTATAAACTGATCCAGGAATGGTTTAAAGATTCTGTGCATCAAGTCCACGAATATTGTCGGGGCATTAGTCAACCCAAACGGCATCACCATGAACTCATAATGGCTGTACCTGGTTCTGAATGCAGTCTTAGAAACATCCTCAGCCTTTATCTTAAGCTGATGGTACTCTGATCGAAGATCAATCTTTGAGAATACCTGAGCTCCTTGAAGTTGATCAAATATATCATCAATCCTCAGCAAAGGGTACTTATTCCGCACTGTTACCTTATTAATTTCTCGGTAATCAATGCAGAGCCGAAGACTGCCATCATTCTTTTTAACAAATAATACTGGAGCACCCCAAGGAGAGACACTAGGTCTGATAAATCCTCGATCCAGAAGCTCCTGCAACTGATATTTTAACTCTTTTAACTCAGCTGGAGCCATACGGTAAGAAGCTTTGGATATAGGTCCAGTGCCAGGGGCTAAATCAACAGTGAACTCGACTTCACGATCCGGGGGTAATTCAGTCAATTCCTCCGGAAAGACATCGAAAAACTCTTGAGCCACTGGAATATCTTCCAACTGGTGTTCATCCTGCTAAAGGTCCCTAACCATAGCAAGAAACCCCTAACCACCTTTTCTTAAGTATTTTTCAGCTTGCAGAGCTGACACTAATACCGAAGCCAAATGTTCCTGACTCCCACTAAAACTGAATTCAGGAAGATTAGGAATTTTAAAGATTATCCTTTTCCTGAAACAGTCAATAGAAGCATGATAGGAGGCCAACCAGACCATCCCCAGGATTACATCAAAGAATTTCAGTGGGAGGACTATCAAATCAGCATTCAACCTCCTATCTTCCATGTCAATCAGGCAGGATTTACATACTGAGTCTACCATCACGACATCTCCATTAGGAAATGCAATATGCAACTCTTGCTCTAGAGGAACGGGTGTCAATGATGCATTCTTGGCAAGAAAACTATCAGATACAAATGAATGTGTGGCACCCGGATCAATTAAAGTTTGAGCATAAGTGTTGCCTACTTTAAACATACCTGTCATAAAGATTAACTTAACTTAGATGTCATGCAGTATCATGTGTTTTTTCCTCTATCTACTACTATAATCCATGCATTATACCAGGTATGAATGCAATAATTTTAAAGAAATAATTTAATTTAACAGACATACCTGTCACCACAGTGCTAGAAGCAGCAGCATCCTGCTGAGTGAGGGTAAAGACCCTCCCTTGGGTCCTGGGCTGCTGCTAGCTCTTCCCTTGATCTGGAGGGGGCTGCTGATCCTTTCGAAGGGGACAGGTGGCCATTTTGTGATCCATCTTTCCACAAATAAAGCAAGCACCGGTCAGCCTGCGGCACTGCTTGCCCTGATGGGCCTTCCCGCAATGAGGACAACGAGTCTCCTTATCCTTCTGTTCTGAGGGAGCCTGAAAGAAACCCTTCTTCTTCTTAGCCTGCCCTGAAGACTGGCCAGAAGGAGGTCCTCTCCTCTTTATCTGCTGCTCTCTCATCTGCTGAATGGCAGTCATGTCCCTCTCAATGACCAGAGCCTTGCTCACCACTTCACTGTAAGTGGGGAGCTCAAATGCATTGACTGCTTGCCTCAGCCTGGGGTGCAGTCCCTCAGTGAATTTGGTGATCTTGGCTCTCTCGGTCATAACAAAATCTGGGGCAAATCTGGCCAATCGCTGAACTAGTGAAGTGGTGAGCTCAAATGCATTGACTGCCTGCCTCAGCCTGGGGTGCAGTTCCTCAGTGAATTTGGTGATCTTGGCTCTCTCGGTCATAACAAAATCTGGGGCAAATCTGGCCAATCGTCTGAACTCGGCTTCATACTGGGCCACAGAAAGGTTCCTCTGCTCTAATCTCATAAACTCAGACTCCATCTGTCTTTGAACACTCCTGGGAAAATACTGGTGATAAAAGGCCTCCTTAAACTGTTCCCAAGAGATGGCCCGACCTTCAGAGTGCTGCTCCAACATCAGCCATCAATCGTATGCCTCCCCCTGGAGGAGGTAGGCGGCAAATCTGATCCGCTCCTCCTCCGGGCTACCAAGGGCCGTAAAGGCCTTCTCTATCTCTCATATCCACCTCTCCGCATCAAGTAGGTTGGTGGATCCAGAGAAGGGAGGAGGGGCCAAGCTCTTAAACTCGAAGAAGCTATGACCCCCTCCCTGCCAGGGCTGAGATGGAGCGGGCTGAGCAGACTGATCGAGCTGGGCCAGCTGGGTCTAAGGAGTAGGAGGGGCAGACGGAGTCTGCGGAACAGTAGAGCCAGATATAGCAGCGCATCCGTTGAATCTGCTGCTGCATGGCCTGAACCGCCTGAGTCACCCCCAAGAATGCTCGGAGTAACTCGGCCTGCAGCTACTGTGGACGTTGCCAACTGGGGCAACGAAACCTGCATCTGGTGAGGCTTCCGGGCCTCCCTGCTGGTCAGGGTCACCAGCCTGAGAGTCCCCCTCATGTCGCTGACCACTGGTGCGACGATGCATTATGAAATCCTGCCATGGTTAGGTTCCAATCAATAACATAATAAATCATCAAATCTCAAGCATTTTTAAATAAGTCACTTGAATTTTCCTAGAGTTATTACCCTCCTGATATCATGTCAATATTTGGCCTAAAGTTAATCATGTGTTTGGCCCTAATGTCAAACCTTGCTCTGATACCACTACAAGCTGTCACGCCCCGGACCCAGCTGGTGGTGGCCCAGGGGTGACAGCCCACCGCATGCCAGGCATGCAAGGCATCCAGTACAATATCATTTATAAACAAGGAGGGTTAACAACTATATAACATACAAAGTTTAATCCTTCATAATACAAATTATGTAATGTTGGGCAACAAACCAAAGTTCCAAAATAAATCCAAATGGGGTTACATATAACAAAATAAAATCAATTTACATCAAGAACTCCCAATTACCCCTGTTATTGCCCTTGATAATTCTGTGGCTCTAGAAAAAAAAACATTGTAAGATTTAATGAGTTTACACTCAATAAGTAAGCCTACTATTACATGATATAGCCAAATAAGAATTTTTTTATCAAGTCAAATACATGTCATGCTTCCAAATTTAAAAAAAAACATTTCATCATATTATAGAATTGTACAAATCTCATATTCGAATAAATTGGAAGTAATTAATATGAAATAATATTTCAAAATACTATTTCAATTTCAAATCACTGTAAATCTCATTTCATACTAATGTCCCACGTCCACGTAATAATATCCCAAGGATGTAACCTCCCTGTACGCCCCCAGTGGAGGAAGGGTGCCGGAGTCAATTAGCATCTAATGCTATATCCTGTCACAGCACATCCCTAAGATGTGTGTTCTCCACATATTCCCCCTGTGGAGGTGGGTCCCGGAGTCATGTAACATATAGTGTGGACCGTGACGACATATAATATCACAATCACAAATAATATTTATTCGCATAATAGCAAACATATATTCAATTTACTTTTCATGTTTTACCAAAATCTGGTAATTTTTCATAATCATATAATAACCAGTTGCATGTATCAAATGCCAATTTAATTTACCAAAATTAACAATAATCAAGTCAAATATTCATTTACATAAATGTGGTACCACAACTATCATTTTTCAAATAATACTATAAATCAATTTCATTATTTCAATAATGGCATAATTTAATAATGATTTAAGAAAAATCATTATAACTGGCTTACTTACCTCACAATGCTAATCCAAAAGCGTAAATCAGCTGTATGGACCTCTGGGTACCTACAACATAATTTTTCAGATTTTTAAATTTCAATTTTAGGATGTCAAACTGACTCCTACACTTAACCCAATCTAATCCTGGGTCCAACTTGGGGCTTGAATATCTCCAAATATAGAAGCCCAAATGGGGAAATAAAAATTCTCCGACAAACTAGGATCCATGCTGATCACGATCATATTTTTCTTTTATTGGGCCGAGCCCAAATTGGGGCCCAAAAATTCAGCCCAAAGGGGCTAACTGGACTGGGCCGAACCCGGCCCAGTCCCAGTTTTTCCTTTTTTTTTTTTTTCTTTTTCCCCTGCTTCAACCCTGGTTCACCCGAACCAGGGGTGGCTGGTGGCTGGCGGCTTAGGCCACCGCCGGCCCTCCCCGGGGTCGGCCGGCCGCCGACGACCGGCCCCAGGCCGGCTGCCGGCGGCCAGCCCCTCCCTCTTCTCTTTCTTCTTCTTTTTCTTCTTCTTCTTCCTTTTCTTCTCCTCCTTCCTCACTGTGCCGGCGGCACGGCCGGCCACCGTTGGCCGGCCGGACCTCATCGGACGCCGCCCGACGCCGGTAAGGGCCGCCACCGGAGCCCGAGCCCGGCAAGCCGGCGGGCACGCCGCCGGGCTCGGACCAATGCGGGAGCCGATTTGGCTCCCGCGACAGGAGAGCTATTCGGCCCTCTCCCTCGATTCCTCCCCGCGGCGACACGGCCGGCCACCGCCGGCCGACCGAACCCCGCCGGACGCGCCCGGCGCTGGCGGGGGTCGCCAGCCAGAGCTCAGGCCCGGCGGGCCGGCGGGCACGCCGCCGGGCCTGAACCCACAGTGAAGGGAGGGCCGTTCCACGGCCCTCCCCCTCTTTCCTTATCGGCGGCACGGCCGGCCTCCTCCGGCCAGCCGGACGCCACCGGACGCCGCCTCGGCGCCGGTGGGGGCTGCCGCCCGAGAACTGGGCCCGGCGAGCTGGCGGGCACGCCGCCGGGCCCGAACCAAGCGCAGGAGCCCGCTTGGCTCCCGCGTCAGGGGAGGGCCCTCCTGCGGCCCTCTCCCTCTCGCTCCACGCTCTCTCTCTCTCTCCTACTCCTCGCCGGTGAAGGGGGGGCTTACCGAATGGCGGCGAGGTGTCGGGGTCGAGCGGAGGGCGGCACGGTGACGGGAGCTCACGAAGAGGAGGGAAGAAGAAGACAGGGGGGGCTTCAGTCCTCTCCCCTGTCATTTCTCTTTTAGCGAGGGAAGGGCTAAGCCCTCCCCTGCGCCCCATGTGCGCGCGCGTGGGCGCCACGCGCGCGCGCTGGCACGCATGCAGCGCATCGCGTGTCGCGCACCCACGCGCCCACGCGCGCACGCTGGCACGCATGCAGCGCGCCGCGTGTCGCGCACCCATGCCGCGTATATTGTTAAAAAAATTTCATGTCGGGGGGGTTTACATCCTCATATACATCTCTTCTAATATGGAGTCCAAAAAGAAAACACAAAGAAAAAAAAAAAAAAAATCGAAGTGTTATCCAACAAAAAAAAGTCGCAACAACGAAATCTTGCGTTCATATATGCCTCCGTCTTTATATAGGATCTTGTACGCAGCGATATCCTCGGCTCTCCCAATATTGGATTTCCCTCTGTTTTACTTTCTTTCGTCCCTTCCGTCTCTCTCTCTCTCTCATGAAATTTACTTCCCATGAAAAAAGTTGACATGAATCAATAGCCCTAATCCAAGCTCAATGACCAAAAATTAAAGAAAATTCCACTCTCTCTCTCTCTCTCTCTCTCTCTCTCACACACACACACACACATTTTTACATTAAAGGTATTCATTTCTCCAACCAAGCTCAATGACCAAAAATTAAAGAAAATTCCACTCTCTCTCTCTCTCTCTCTCTCTCTCTCTCACACACACACACACACACATTTTTACATTAAAGGTATTCATTTCTCCAACCAAGAAATGTATTTAGATATATGCACCCCATATCAAATGCTTCATTCTTTACATATCCAACAAAATTACTTTTCTATGAAGTAAGCACATCAAAATTCAGCAATCATCCATAAGACCACTAGTGAAGTTTTAAAATCGAATTCAGCAATCATCTGCAAGAGCACTAGTGAACTTTTAAAATCAAATGCACCACCTTTGTGCATGCTACATGGTGGTCCTTTGGACCTCCTTTGGGCCTGGAATTATTTTCCGCAGTAGTGGCAAAGCTGTTGCATGACCCTTTCTAGATTGAGTATTGTCGATTTACCTGACAAACAAATATGAGCACTATTCTTCTAGCTTTGGATGATTTCAAGAGAAGAAGACACTGCAATTAGGCCATGGGGATGAAGGGCCCCAGACCCAGTCTTGCAAAGGAAAGGATGAGATGTCTTTCTTCTGTAGCCATATTTCTTTCGGCCTAAAGTGAAATCATGATTGCAAGTGCTCTTGCGAAGCTACAGCAGGGCAAATCCATAGCTAAGAGACTTCCAATGGGCCAAGGGGTGTTATCAAGCTAATCATATGGCTTTAGCCGTCCAATCAACAGCTTGCTGCTTGCCTTTTATATAAATCTGTTCTCTTTGACGTTGATCTCATGAAAGGGGGGACATCATTATGAGCAACTTTTTTTTCTCCCCCTTTCAGTTCATACCCCACCTACAAAAAGCATCAACTTGCATTATCTAATCATTCAAGGCAAAAATATACTTTTGATCCTCAAGCTTTAACTTAGAATTCATTTTAGTCCTCAACCAAAGAAGCCAGGAATTCCCATTTCTCATTGAGTCAGAGATGGAGGCCAAACTTATTGCTCTAATAGAGGCTTGAGTAGAGATGGGACGGGGCATGGGAAGTCAAAGACAAAGATGAAGCAGGCAAAAATCAGCTTTGACACACCCTATTGCCATTCCTATTTGTCTACTTTTATTTTGGCTGCTAGATGAAATGAAGGGGAGGTCCATCCATCTAATAGAGCTTACCTCTTCAAGACTGTCTCACCATGAAAACCATTTGAAATCCTCTGCTCATCTCAGCTTCCTTGACTGAAAAACTCAGGTCACCGGAGTGGTTGTAAGTGTCGAAATAGCCAGAACCTTCTGGCTGCGAACTGGACAAATGGACTAAATGAAATAATGGCTGGTCCTTCAGGTTGCTCGCAGTTTAGAATAAGGCTTTAAAATTTCTCCTGGTTCTGCTGATCCAATCTCTTGATACCACCACATTCCTTGAAGAGAAGGTTATCGTGATGCTCACAAAATACTATCTGATGGTCCTTTTACAAATGAAAGAAAGCACACTCCATTAGGTACCCCCATGGGAATCTTTGGAAGCTTTCATGTTTCCCCCTCCAAGTTTTTTGAATGGAAAACGGCGTGCTTGAAGCTGTGGTTTTAGGTGGATCAGAGGCAACTATGGGGGTATTGTTTGTGGAATTTTGCTTTCTGAAATTTAAGTTTTCTGATGTCAGTGGGGAATTGGATTTGCTTGTGACTGGTGTTGAGGAGGAAACTTGAATCTGAGATCAAGAGTAACCAACAATTCATACAGTCAACAAGTTGAACATAACCGGATGCAGCAAAACAAAAAAGAGATATGGTTCAATTCTTAGTGACAGGAAGTTGAAGATTCGAGAGATGAAAGCTTTGTAGCTGTACCTTATGCGAAAACTTGCATTTATCTCCTCTGCTGCACATGCTTTTAGATGAGAAGTGGTGACATGGGTACCTAGAAAGCTGATGATGAAACAGACAATCTTGCCCTTCCAAACTAGAATTACATGCAAATACATGCATGGCGGCAGGAAACAACTTGTTCAGGGAAAAGAAAAGAAAACATAATAGTACTAAATTTAAGTTGTACTGATTTTTCTTTTCTTTTTCTTTTTTTTTGGATAAACAACAACAACAACAAAGCCTTAATCCTAAATTAGTTGGGCTTGGCTACATGAATCCTTTTTCTCCATTTAGCTCTGTTCTGAATCTTTTTCTTTTTTTTGTAAAATGCACAAATTTTAAGTCTTTCTTTATCACTTCCTCTTATGTGATTTTTGGTCTACCTCTACCTTTTTTTCTTTCTACGTGTATCAAGTCACTCTTCCACATAGATGCATCTATCTCTACGTTGTACATATCTAAATTATTTAAGTTGTCTTTCCCTTAATTTATTCTCGATTGGAGCTACTTCTACCTTTTTATGAATGGTTTTATTTCTTATTCTATCTTTTCTTAAATTACAACATATCAATCTTAACATTCTTATTTTCGCCACATTTATCTTTTATATGTATATTTTTCTAACTGCCCAACATTTCTTACCATAAAACATAGATGGTCTTATAGTTGTCCTATAAAACTTTCTTTTCAATTTAGTAGGTACTTTACGATCACATAATATTTCGATTGTACTTTTTTATTTTATCCAACCTATTTTAATTCTATGAATAACATCATCCTCAACTTCCTTTCTTATGAATAATCGAATAAAAATGATCATTTTTAGCAATTTCATGGCTCCCAATTTGTACTCTACATTCATCTTCATGTCTAATTATACTAAAATTGCATTCTATATATTCTGTCTTTATCTTACTTAACCTAAAACCTTTAAATTCTAATGCATTTTAACATAATTCTACCTTACGATTAACTTTAGCCTCAGTTTCATCTACTAATACTATATTATCTGCAAATAACATGCACCATAGAATATCATCCTGAATATGTCTAGTAAACTCATCTATAACTAAAACAAAAAGATAGGAAGTAAGAGCAGATCTATGGTGTAAGCCTACTATAAAAGAAAATTCGCTAGTATTACCATCAATAGTTCTTATACTAATAACTTTCCCATCATACATATCTTTTATTATGTTAATATACCTAACAGGTACTCCTTTCTTTTCTATTACCCACCATAAAATTTTTTAGAGATCCTATCATATGTTTTCTCTAAATCAATAAAAACCATATGAAGATCTTGTTTCTTTACTCTATACATCTCTATTAACCTCTTAAGGAAAAAAATAGCTTTTATAATCGACCTTCATAGCATAAAACCAAATTGATTTTTTGATATTTTGTAATACAACTCAACCTATGTTCAATTACTCTCTCCTAATGTTCCATAATATGACATATGAGTTTGATACCATGATAATTAGAGCAATATTGAATATCTCCTTTATTCTTATAAATTGGTACTATAATGCTCTTTCTCCATTCATTAGGCATTTTTTTAGTTTCTAAAATCCTATTAAATAAATTTTTCATCCACTTTACTTCAGCATCACCTAAACATTTTCAAACCTTTAGAGGAATCTTATCAGGTCTCAGAGTTTTTCCTACTTTCATTTTTTTTATGACTTTATTTACTTGAGATGTCCTAATTCTATGAGTATACACCATAAATTTATCCTCAATGAAGCTAATAGGGCATCCCAAATTATCTACATATTTTTATTTAATTATTTATTAAAATAGCTTCTCTATCTTTCTTTGAACTCTTTCTTTTTCATTTCTTTTTTTTTTGATAGAGACACAGAAAGTAATGTTAGAAACCTAGCTGGTTGGAACTAAAAGATTGAGTTGAATATTAAATGTATCTGGAATGTTAGAAAAATCGTCATTGTCAGAGTTATGGTATACAAAGAAATACTAAATACCAAGAAAAGAAAATGAAGATGACTTATCTAGTCATTGCATATTTTAGCAGCACTAGTTTATGCATATATCTTAAAAGAATTGTTTAGTAAGACAAAAAAAAAAAAATGAAGACATATTTATCGGAGGGTAGGCTTTTGGAGGTTAAATCACTTTTTGACCTAACAAGAGCAATAGCAGCCAATCCTTGTACCATCAAGGGGGAGTTGGCAATGGAACTGTGAGCAAGGAGGCCAATGATAGCCTTATGAGATACAAACAACCTGACATCAATGATCACTCCATATTTGAACAAGCAGTTTTACACAAGCTATATAATATATCCATCCTACCAAAAAAAAAAAAAAAGAACAGGTTCATCACCGCTCGAGAGATACCTTGTTAGGATTGATAATGCATGCTTCCATAGGATTGATATGCATGCTTCTTCCACCTTTTTTCTCACCTTTAAACTAATAAGGCTCATCCCATCCATAGATGGCAACTCAACTGCTACAGAAGTCCTCTTTGGACGATCATAAGTGATCTATTCAAACAATGAAATAAGACAAACTATAGCATCATACGTAGAAATCTTGCATGCCCCCAAAAAATTAATACATAATATGTTGAAATTGTAATTAATGATATATGAAATAAGAGACATTTGCTTTTAGTGTTAGCATCTTTACATCATGAGCAGGATGTACTATTTCCATGCTAGCATGTCAAGTTGCATGCTCAGATATTAAAAGCTCTGACTAGATCATGAAAAACATTAAAAACATCTAGTGCAGTTCATACATAAATCACAAATGGTATTTCTTCAGGAAAGTAGTGTCATGAGAAAACTTGCACAAGTCTCCCTGATGGAGGGCGAAAAATTTTAGTTGAAGATGTGAGAAGAAGCATGTAATTTTTGTAAGAAAGCCAACTTGATAACTGACTACATGAATGTATAAGACAAAGCAATATCATTCCACATGCCTAGATGATTAAGTAAACAACAACAAAGCCATCCCAAATTAGTTGGGATCAGCTACATGCATCCTTTTTCTATATATGGCTCAATTTAGGGTCACACTTTCTATAAAATGTAAAGATATTAAATCTTTCTTATTATTTCCTTTTATGTAATTTTCTTTAGATGAAATATCAAGTAAATTAATATAAATTTTACACAAAAACTTAATTCACCTATACAAATAAGCACTGAACATTCTATTAAGGCATTCACCAGTCTTTCCTTGTGAAGAGTTCCCAGACCACCTTCATGGTTACAGCTGTTTCTAGGTCTTCTCATCACTCAGACCTTTCAATCCAGATCACCAATTTACAAGCATCATTTCTACCTTATCTTGTGATCACTAAATAAAACAATTTATTTTCTGCACATACACATAGACAACTTATATGCATTTGTCTATCCATTACAAAGGTCCACGCAAGCTACATTATAACAATACCTACTACCATGAACTAGGTTACCATGCTTATAGTATCCTAAAGCCTATGATGTTTTCCAAACATCAGAATATAACTATGGTATATGTTCCCATTAATATGTAAAAATTATCACTGAAACATCTTTTATGATAAATAAGACATTCAAACTCACAACTATATTGAAGGAATAGCTTAAAAATGATTGAAATTGGTGAAGACAATCTCTGAAAATTTAGCTTTATGTCAAGGTAAATCATCAAGGCTGCTTTCTAGATTTAGAAATCAATGGCAAGTTTTAAACTAGGTTTTATATTCTACAACAAAAAAGCGACATAGCATCTCCAAATGCTATTTGGTGGAAGTTTTTATATAAAGTCTTGGGCTCATAGATAATTAGAGATATGAATGGTGGAGCATTTACAAGTGTGAGTGTGTTTCAACTAATACAAAGTGTTGACTTGAAGATTAAATATGTATCAAAGGTGAACCATATATCAATAGTAAGCAAGCTCAATAATGCATAATATTTACCCATTAATAATTTGTCTTATTGAGGCAAGAACTAGGTCGGCATTAAGCATAACACAAAGAAAGGCTACAGTAGTTGAAACACAAAGAAAGGCCATCAGGGCAAGCAGTGCCGCAGGCTGACTGGTGCCTGCTTTATTTGTGGGAAGATGGACCACAAAATGGCCACCTATCCCCTCCGAAAGGAACAGCAGCCCCCTTCAGATCAGGGGAAGAGCCAGCAGCAGCCCAGGACCCAAGGGAGGGTCTTTACCCTTACTCAGCAGGACGCTGCTGCCTCTAACACTGTGGTGATAGGTATGTCTGTTAAATTAAATTGTTTCTTTAAAATTATTGCATTCATACCTGGTATAATGCATGGATTATGATAGTAGATAGAGGAAAAAATATATGATGCTGCATGACATCTAAGTTAAGTTAATCTTTATGACAGATATATTTAAAGTAGGCAACACTTATGCTCAGACTTTAATTGATCCGGGTGCCACACATTCATTTATATCTGATAGTTATCTTGCCAAGAATGCATCATTGACACCCGTTCCTCTAGAGCAAGAGTTGCATATTGCATTTCCTAATGGAGATGTCATGATGGTAGACTCAGTGTGTAAATCCTGCCTGATTGATATGGAAGATAGGAGGTTGAATGCTGATCTAATAGTCCTCCCACTGAAATTCTTTGATGTAATCCTGGGGATGGACTGGTTGGCCTCCTATCATGCTTCTATAAACTATTTCAGGAAAAGGGTAATCTTTAAAATTCCTAATCTTTCTGAATTCAGTTTTAGTGGGAGTCAGGAACATCTGGCTTCGATATTAGTATCAGCTCTGCAAGCTGGAAAATACTTGAGAAAATGTGGTTAGGGGTTTTTTGCTATGGTTAAAGACCTTCAGCAGGATGAACACCAATTGAAAGATATTCTAGTGGCTCGAGAGTTTCCTGATGTCTTTCTGGAGGAATTGACTGAATTACCCCCGGATCGAGAAGTCGAGTTCACTGTTGATTTAGCCCCTGGCGCTGGACCTATATCCAAGGCTCCTTACTGAATGGCCCCAGCTGAGTTAAAAGAGTTAAAATGTCAGTTGCAGAAGCTTCTGGATCGAAGATTTATCAGACCTAGTGTCTCTCCTTGGGGTGCTCCGGCATTATTTGTCAAAAAGAAGGATGGCAGTCTTCGGCTCTGCATTGATTACCGAGAAATTAATAAGGTAACAGTGCGGAATAAGTACCCTTTGCCGAGGATTGATGATCTATTTGATCAACTTCAAGGAGCTCAGGTGTTCTCAAAGATTGATCTTCGATCAGGATACCATCAGCTTAAGATAAAGGCTGAGGATATTTCTAAGACTGCATTCAGAACTAGGTACGGCCATTATGAGTTCTTGGTGATGTCGTTTGGGTTGACTAATGCTCCGGAAGCATTCATGGACCTGATGCACAGAATCTTCAAACCATACCTGGATCAATTTATAGTGGTCTTTATTGATGATATCTTGATATATTCTAAAAGTCATATGGAGCATGAAGACCACTTAAGGATTGTTCTGCAGACTCTTCGAGAGAAGAAACTTTATGCCAAGCTGCAGAAATGTGACTTCTGGATAAGCCAAATATCCTTCTTGGGTCATATCGTATCCAAAGACGGCATATCTGTAGACCCTAAGAAGATTGAGGCTGTCGTGAACTGGTGTCGGCCTTCCAATGTATCAGAAGTCAGAAGCTTCTTAGGGCTAGCTGGTTATTATCATAGATTTGTGGAAGGCTTCTCTCGCATTGCTTTGCCTCTGACTCGCTTAACTCAGAAGCGAGCAAAGTTTGTTTGGTCAGAAGAGTGTGAGGGAAGCTTCCAGGAGCTCAAGCAGCGCCTGGTGTCAGCCCCTATCCTTACCCTTCCATCTACATCTGGAGGATATACTTTATTCACTAACACCTCTCGAAAGGGATTGGAAGGTGTTCTGATGCAGGAAGGAAAGGTGATAGCCTATGCCTCCAGGCAGCTGAAGCCTTATGAGCAGAACTATCCTACTCATGACCTGGAGTTGGCCGCCGTGATATTTGCATTGAAAATTTGGCGGCATTATCTATATGGGGAGACTTGTGATATATATACAGACCATCAAAGTCTGAAATACATTTTCACCCAGAAGGAGCTAAACTCAAGGCAGAGGAGGTAGCTGGAACTACTAAAGGATTATGACCTGAACCTGTATTATCATCCAGGAAAGGCCAATGTGGTAGCTGATGCCTTAAGCAGAAAGTCCTCATCAGAGCTAGCTTCCATAATTACTTCTCAGCCTCACATTCACATAGACCTTGAAAAGTTGGAGGTTGGTTTGCGAGTACAGCAATCTGATGGGCTTCTTGCAACACTTGTACTTCAGCCAACCTGATTGACAGGATTAAGTATTCCCAGAAAGAAGACTTGGAACTACAAAAGATAAAAGAAGCTGTGCAGTCAGGGGTTCAGAATGAATTCAGAATAAATGAGGATGGATCCCTGAGATTTGATACTAGGCTCTGTGTGCCAAATGTAGAAGATCTAAGGGCTGAAATTTTGAGGGATGCTCATTATTCTCCCTATACTGTTCACCCAGGAGGCACCAAAATGTACAGAGACCTACGGAAAAATTTCTGGTGGAAAGGAATGAAAAGAGAAATTGCTCAATATGTGGCCAAGTGCTTAGTGTGCCAACAAGTGAAGGCGGAACAGCAAAGGCCGGCGGGACCTCTTCAGTCTCTGATAATTCCTTAGTGGAAATGGGAGAAGATCACTATGGATTTTGTGACAGGTTTACCCAAAACTCCCAGAAGCAATGATGCGGTCTGGGTTATTATTGATAGATTGACCAAGTCAGCCCATTTTCTACCGTTCAGAGTTGGGGTCTCTAGTGAGAGATTAGCCACCATGTACATTGAGCAGATAGTGAGACTTCATGGTATCCCCGAGTCGATTGTGTCGCATCGGGATACTGTGTTTGTGTCCCGCTTTTGGAAGAGTCTTCATAGGGCTCTGGGGATCAAACTAAATTTCAGCACAGCTTTTCACCCCCAAACAGATGGACAATCTGAGAGGACCATACAGATCTTAGAAGACATGTTGCGAGCCTGTGTAATGGACTTGGGTGGTGCTTGGGACAACCACCTACCTTTGGTAGAGTTTGCTTACAATAACAGTTACCAAGCCAGCATCAAAATGGCTCCATTTGAAGCTCTGTATGGTAGAAAATGCAGATCTCCCTTGTGTTGGATTGATGTGGGGGAAAGAAAATTATTGGGCCCTGAGCTATTCAGCAGACAGTAGAAAAAGTACATCTGATTAAGGAAAGACTTCGAGTAGCTCAGAGCCGACAGAAAAGTTATGCTGATGTTAGAAGAAGGGAGCTGAAATTTCAGGTTGGGGACCATGTCTTTTTAAGGGTTTCACCAACCAAAGATGTGATGAGGTTTGGGCTTAAAGAAAAATTGAGTCCACGATACGTTGGGCCATTTGAGATCTTGAGTAGAGTAGAGGAAGTAGCTTATAGCCTCGCATTACCTCCTGCACTCTGGGGTACATAATGTATTCCATGTCTCTATGTTGAGGAAATACATTTCTGACCCCAGTCATGTGATAGAAGCGGAGCCCATTTTGCTAAAGAAGAACTTGACATACGAAGCATAAAGATCAAGTTCTGAAACGGCGTAGCATACCTTATGTTAAGGTTTAGTGGAGCAATCATTCTGAACGGGAGGCTACATGGGAACTTGAAGAGGAAGTGAAAAAGAAATATCCTCATCTATTTGTATCTGAATAGATATTTGTATATAAGCACAAAAGTGTATTTACTGTTGTATTTTGATCAGAAAGATAGATAAATACAGCTAGTAATTTTTATTTTGGGCCTCAAAAATTTTATTCGTGTTGTGCATTAATTTCGAGGCTGAAATTTTTTTATAAGGAGGGGAGGATGTAAACCTCCCCCCCCACGTATTAAGTTTTTTTTTTTATTGCAACGCGGCGTGGGTACGCGACATGCTGCGCGCTGCATGTGCGCTAGCGCGCGCGCGTGGGCGTAGGAAGGGCTGAGCCCTCCCCTCGCTGAAAGAAGTGACAGGGAGGGGACTGGCAATCCCCTCCATCTTCTTCCCTCCTCCTCTTCGCGCGATCCCGTTACCGTGCCGCCCTTCGCTCGTCCCCGACACATCGCCGCCGGAAGGTAAGCCCTCCCTCACCGGCGAGGAGGGAAAGAGAGAGAGAGCGTGTAGAGAGAGAGGGAGAGGGCCGCGGGAGGGCCCTCCCCTGATGTGGGAGCCAAGCCGGCTCCCGTGCTTAGTTCGGGCCCGGCGGCGTGCCCGCTGGCTCACCAGGCCCAATTTTCAGGCGGTAGCCCCCACCGATGCCGAGGCGGCGTCTGGTGGGGTCCGGCCGACCGGAGGAGGCCGCCCGTGCCGCCGGCAAGGGAAGAAGGGGGGAGGGCCGTGGAACGGCCCTCCCTTCACTGTGGGTTCGGTGCCCGTGGCATGCCCACCGGCCCGCCGGCCCGAGCTTTGGCGGCGACCCCCGCCGGCGCCGGCGGCGTTCGGCGGTGGTCCTGGCCGGCGGCCGGTGGCCGGCCGTGTCGCCGGCAGGGGGAAGATTGGAGGGAGAGGGCCGAATGGCCCTCCTCGTCGCGGAGCCAAACAAAGCTCCCGCGTTGGTCCGATCTCGGCGGCGTGCCCGTCGGCTCGCCGGCCCGTCGGCTCGCCGGCCCGGCTCGGTCGGTGGCCCCCACCGGCGCCGGGGCGGCGTCCGATGAGGTCCAACCGGCCAGCGGTGGCCGGCCATGCCGCCGGCACAGTGAAGAAGAAGGAGAGGAAAAGGAAGAAGAAGAAGAAAGAGAAGAGAGAGGGGGGGGCCGCCATCGCCGGCCGCCCGGGGCCGGCCGTCGTCGACGGCCAACCGACCCCGGGAGGGCCGGCGGCGGCTCGGGCCGGCGGCGGCCCTGGGCCGCCGGCCATTAGCCACCCCTGGTTCGGGTGAACCAGGGGTGAAGCAGGGGAAAAAGAAAAAAAAATGAAAAAGGAAAAATTGGGACTGGGTCGGGTTCGACCCAGTCCAGTTAGCCCCTTTGGGCTGAATTTTCAGGCCCCAAATTGAGCCCGACCCAATAAAAGAAAAATATGGTCATGATCAGTATAGATCCTAGTTTGTCGGAGAATTTTTATTTCCCCATTTGGGCTTTTATATTTGGAGATATTCAAGCCCCAAGTTGAGCCCAGGATTAGATTGGGTTAAGTGTAGGAGTCAGTTTGACATCCTAAAATTGAAATTTAAAAATCTGAAAAATTATGTTGTAGGTACCCAGAGGTCCATACAGCTGATTTACGCTTTTGGATTAGCGTTGTGAGGTAAGTAAGCCAGTTATAATGATTTTTTAAATCATTATTAAATTATGCCATTATTGAAATAATGAAATTAATTTATAGTATTATTTAAAAAATTGATATTTATGGTACCACATTTATGTAAATGAATATTTGACTTGATTATTATTAATTTTGGTAAATTAAATTGGCATTTTATACATGCAACTGATTATTACATGATTATGTGAAATTACCAAATTTTGGTAAAATATGAAAAGTAAATTGATATATGTTTGCTGTTATGCGAATAAATATTATTTGTGATTGTATTATTATATGTCGTCATGGTCCACATTACATGTTACATAACTCTGGGACCCACCTCCACAGGGGGAATATATGGAGAACACACATCCTAGGGATGTGCTGTGACAGGACAGAGCATTATATGCTAATTGACTTCGGCACCCTTCCTCCACTGGGGGGCGTACAGGGAGGTTACATCCTTGGGATGTTATTACGTGGACGTGGGACATTAGTACAAAATGAGATTTACAGTGATTTGGAATTGAAATGATATTTTGAAATATTATTTCATATTAATTGCTTCCAATTTATTCGAATATGAGAATTGTATAATTCTATAATATGATGAAATGTTTTTAAATTTGGAAGCATGACATGTATTTGACTTGGTAAAAAAATTCTTATTTGGCTATATCATGTAATAGTAGGCTTACTTACTGAGTGTAAACTCATTAAATCTTACAATGTTTTTTTCAAAGCCACAGAATTATCAGGGGCAACAATAGGGGTAATTGGGAGCCTCTTGATGTAAATTGACTACATTTTGTTATATGTAACCTCATTGGATTTATTTTGGAACTTTAGTTTGTTGCCCAATATTACATAATTTATATTATGGAGGATTAAATTTTGTATGTTATATAGTTGTTAACCCTCCTTATTTATAAATGATACTGTACTGGATGCCTTGCATGTTTGGCATGCAGCAGGCTGTCACCCCTGGGCCACCACCAGCTGAGTTCGGAGCGTGACAAAAAGGCACAACCACATGATAGGAATGGCATTTATACTCTTTGTATACAGAGCCAGAACTTTAGCAAGGGCCATTACCCCAGCCAGAGATAAAACATATGACAGCTACCTTCAAGATAAGAAATATTGAGTGTAAATTTCAGAAAGACATTTATTACCACAATGAAAGAACATTGAACTCCAATTTATGCACAACAGTTGTAAAAAAGATTATGGTAGTTACTTCAGACTGAGACAATGCTTATGGAACATCTGCCACTGGAAAAATCAGAACATGAATAAAATTAATTTAGATTCTGAACATATTGAAGAAAAAAATTAATTACTTAACCTGCTGACATCTACCCATCAGATAGAAGTTGCAATATCTCTCCTTCTGTGTTCTTTTCCTCTTCTTCACCTTCTGTGAAACCAATTAGCAACACATATTCAATAATTTCATTATGGTCAGACAGACATACATTAGGCTACTTTTACATAGCGAACTTGAAGCTACTTACACCTTCAAACTCCGAGATGAAGTAGTTGGTTCACTGTGATATCATACCTTAGGTAGTGAGGAAGTAATAGGAAAACCAATACACACCTTTCATTTGAGCTTTTCTTTCCTCAGTTAAAGCGCCTCACTTTCTCTTGACCCTAGCTTCAAGAGCTTGCAATATACAGACATTGCAAAGAAACTAGTGATTACATGAAGACAAACCAAAGAAAGACAGGTAACACAAATATGGATCAACACAATACAGTGTAAAAGAAAGATACTACTAATCTGCATGTCCATCTCCATCTTACTAACAAAAAAACTAAGAATGGTAAACATTGAATCCAGCAGGTAAAAAAAAAAAATACAAATGCAATTCAAAACATAAATTTGGTCTGTCTTGTTTCCTATGGTAGCCAAAATGGTATAGGTCATTCCTTCCACTACAAAATATGAAGGTGATCCAGTATATCTCTTTGCATTTCTGACAGATCACTTGGGTGAGTTAGAGCATCTGCTCTACCAAACCACTTTTCTGTAGTAGCAAAAATGTCATAGGTGAAACCTTATCCTAGAATGTGTGAAAATGATCTAGCATATTTCCTCGTCAACTTAAAAGAACTAACTAGTAAAAAGCAGAATGGCAATGAACTTAATAGATTACCTAGATGAGTTAGAGCATCCAATTTTAAAAGACCAAAAACACCACGCACTTTCCAGATTACATCAAAAGAGAGAATTTTTTTTTTTTTTTTGATGGAGAATTGGAGGAATTAGATTCCCCAAAAATTTATTAATGAATGAAAAACATAGCAGGAAATCAAAGTTATGAGGAAATCACAAAAGAAACAAAGGAGAAAGAAGAGACGGGAATAAGATAAGCATATAAATGAAAAAGGAAGAGCAGAAACAGAGAAGAGGGTGAGAGCAAACAAAATGCTTCTGACTGCGTATGGTCCAGATCCTTATCTTCTTCTGAATTCTGGCTGAAAATCTTCTGATCCGTGGAAATGCGTTTATAATGCCAACCAGATTCTCCAACCCTGTATCATCAATCACTATTCTGCCACCCACTGTGTTTTATGAAAGCCAGGGTCCCTGATAAGGCAAAACTGGCATCCTGTGAATTCCCGGATCAGAACTCGTGAGCATCTGCTGCCTTCTTTATCACCTCTAACATTCTATCTTCCAAACTGTCATGGTGGCACTTAGGCTGCTCTAGTCACCAAGGCAAAAGATGAGAAGCCAGCAGCTGATTACTTCTACGAGATGCCTCAGACTTGCAAAGATAAGACCATGGTTGAAACAGGAGAATTGCTATCTGAAGAACTCCAGATGGAGTCAATCTTTTATTAAAAAAATCCTAGAATTCCTCTCCATGCAAATTTGATGGCAAACCATGCATATTAATTGATCCCATCCTTTTCTTAAATTAGCTTTGATATTTACCTTTCTCCATTCTTGCCAAAGATCTTGAAGTTTGTTAGCCATCGGTTGATATTCAGAAATGTCTTAATTGGAAGCCAAACTCTTTTGGAAAAGGGGCATCTCATAAATAGATGGCTGGCTGTTTCCATAGAAAACCCACACAACGAACAACCACCATTTCTAAGCCACCCTTTTTCTGCCAAAACTTCCCCGTATAAAGCATGTTTCTTAATGCTAACCAAATAACAACCTTAATCTTAATAGGAGTTGCAGCTTTCTAGACTACCTTATGAAAAAGCCAAATCAAACCCCCAAAGTTCATAAATTTATACAAAGAATTCATTGAAAAGGAACCATTCTTACAGAGCTTCCACGCAGGCATATCAGCTATTCTAGATGGTTTAATATGAGCTAGCAGATTCTTAAGAGATGTGAGTAGGTTAAACTTCACATTGGAAAAGGGGCCACGAATCTTAATGCACCATTCAAGAGAGTGCCAACTTCATTGAGAGGCCGCCAAGCAATTCTTTCTGACTCTTATTTGGTATAAATTGTTAAACATAGAAGCCAAAGGTAGCTTGTCTAACCAGGCATCCTTCCAAAATCTGATTTTTTTTTTTTTTTTTTTTCCTCCATTCCCAAGCTTGAATAACGAACAATTCTAAACAGCCTCCTGATGTTTACATATATCCCTCCAAACTAGCGAAAGTTTAGCCTCAGATCGCCACACCCTCATGCCCATTCTTCTTTTAGAGTAATAAAGATTCTGAATTTGATTTTTCCACAGAGTTTGAGCTATTGATCCACTTTCACAACCATTTTGCAAGGAGCAAAGTATTCATGATGCTAAATTCTTTTCAAAACCCACTTTGAAAGCCTGAAATTTGATGTATAATAAGATGGTAATGCTGAAAGAACAGCCTTGACTAGTGTTAAGCGGCCTCCAATTGAAAGAAACTTGCTTTTCCAAGCTGCAAGCTGAGATTTCAAATCTTTTCAGAAAAAGCATCCGACAATAATTAGGTGACTTTCTATCACACAGTGGTAGACCCAAATAAGTAAGAGTCAAAGATCCATACTTATAGTTGAGGATAGAAGCCAAAGGTTTAGAATCTTCTTTTGACATATTCAAACATAAGAGGCACCTTTTGTGAAAATTGATTCACAACCAAGAAGCATTTTCAAATGCAAAAAAACACAGCTTTGATAGCAACTAAAGACTCCTTTTCTGCTGCACAAAAAAAAAAAAAAAAAAAGTATCATCAGCAAACTGAAGGCTTCTGATATTAGAGATGCATGGCTTCTCCCAATTCCTTTAATCAAAGGGATATTCCTAGCTTAATTAGTTAACGTCAAAAGAAAGAATATATTTTAAAAACCAAGATGCAATAATGATTGCAAAATTAAATTTTCTATTAAATTCAAAAACTTTTGCCCATGCTGCAAATAACAACAAAAATATAAAAAATGAAAATACAATTTCAATGAACTACTGAATATCGAACAATCATTAGAAAAAGAAATCTCCATGAAATGTAGAAAAGATCAACAGTACAAGTGAGGCACAGAAGTGTAGAATGGATCAACCGTAAATGTAGAATGAATTATTGAATACTGAACAATCATTAGAGAAAGACCAACCACAGTAAATGTAGAATCAATAAACAAACAAATCAGTTTTTATAGACTGGTAATGTAAAGCACAGAAAGGTAAAAATTTATAATCATAATGGTTGGATGGTTTTTCTTTGTTCTGACCTGTTATGCTTTCCTGAGTTCTCTCCAGGCAATCCCAGAGTCTCTCAACCAACAGCTGGGCACTTAACAACCACTCTCATCCCAGCACCACAACTTTTCATCTGAGATCTTAAACTCCTACTCTTTTCAGAAACATGCATGATCTCATCCTTTGTAATATGTATGGCTGTAGCATACTCTATAATCTTTGCAGTTGCTTACACTTGAAGGCATATCTACATGTATTTTCTTTCTTAGGAGAGCAGTTTCGATCTTCAAGAATTGCTTGCTTTATGTACCAGATCCAAATCTTTTTTAATTACCTAATTTTCGAGCAATGTTTCCATTATCCTTTGAACCTAATTTTGGACTTACCTCGCTTTCATCTGAGTTTCTTGACCCAAAAACTTCCATCAAAGAATCAGGACAACAGTGTGTTTCTTGTTGAAAACTCGAAACATAGCATAAGTTAATACATCATTCACGCATTCACTATGCCCTTATACTTGTATCCAAAGCCTCACGATTATGATTCTTTCCTTGTCCTAAACAAGAATTCTGATCCTTTGAATCAGCCAATTTAGCGTCTTGAAGAGGCGCTACTTTTGGCAACTCTCTGCAGTCGCATAATTCCTCATTAAACCAATATTGCCATCAAAAGAAATCATCAAACCTAGGGTTTCCGCATGCCGAATCTTGACTCCTCTCACCGCCTCCGAATCCACCGTGCCCATCCCCTTTCCTTCTATCCCATGCCCCAGTTCCTCCGCCACGATTCCACCACCGTTTCGATCAAAGTTCGCATCTTTATCGGTACAACAGCTCTTCGGCACTTTATCCGATCAAGGGTCTGGGCCTTTACGAGATTCTTTAGAAAGACCAAGGGATTCGTCGAAGAGGTTGGATATTTACGAGATTCTTGAGGAAGACCGAGAAATTCGTCGACGCCGAAGGTATCGAACTCCTTTCCCTCCCCGGTCCGCCGCTTGCGGCTCCTTATATATAGAGCTCGGGCTGCGGTGGCGTACGCCGGCGGAGTAGTTTTAGCCGATAACTACGCTCTTTCTGTTAGGTCGATGCGTGACGCGGGAATTGTTTGGGGGCCGTTAGAGACTGCCACGTAGGATAGTAGGTTTCGGCGCTTGTTTAGTCTACCACTACTTATCCCGGCCCCATGGACGCGAGGTGGCAGGCGAAGCAATTGAGATCGCTTCATTAAAGCTTTATAATATCATTAAATTGGTGACTCTAAATGCTGAGCAGCTTAAAAACGAAGTTACGTTAGATACTAGTAGTAATAATTTAACATTGATGTTTTTTAATTTTAAAATAGTATAAAAAATATATTTTTAAATTAAAAAAATTAATATTAAATTATCAATAAGGTTATGAAACAAAATGAATAAATATTGTAAATATACTTAATCTCATTTAAAGGAAGCGAAGTTAGGCCTAATCTAATCGCACTCTTCCATCTCTTCATTAAGAGTGTTTGAAGTTATTAATGTCTATCCTTCAACAATATTTAAGTTAAAAAAGTACACTTCTAATGCTATTATTTATTGAATCTTCTTATTATCAATTATATTATATATCAAAAAATATAAAATATTAAAATATCAATCTTGTAAACCATTTAATTGATAATTCTTGAAATTATATCATACCATTTGTATAAAATTTTAAATTCTAAAACAAATGAAATCGAAAATATATTTTACCCTTATATCAAAACAGTTAATTATGAATGATGATTAAAACTTATACAATATCTAATAAATATAATTTTTAAATTATTTCAAGTCACCCATGACTCATTTTGACTCAGCTTTAAAATTTTTGAATCATTTTTTATTTAGGTCAAATTTTGAGCTTGGATTAAAAAAACAAAATCCTAATTTTTTTTGGGGGATGGGTTAAGGTTAGATTTATGGGTCGGGAGAAGTATCTACCAGCTCTAAAGACATGCAATAGAGAATCAATTGTTCATAAAGATGGTTTCAATTTCAAATCATAAGGATAAAAAATGATAAGTATCATAAGGATAAAAAATGATAGCTTGGACAACAATTAGAGAGCATCTAGTGGCAACCAAAAGAGAAGAGTTCACCATAAGAAAAAGCCCATCAAAGACACCATCCACTCTGAAAAGTTATACATATCCAACCATCCATCACAAAGTGAACCAAATTGGGAGGTCTTTCCATATTTAATATATAAGACCCTCAATATACAAACACGATAAAAGATCAATATTTCTTTTTCAATCATCTTTTCTTCCTTGATCTTTATGTTGACTTAACTTGAAGAGTTCTTAGAAATCTTATTTCAATTCAATGATCCATGCTTTTTCATGTAAGCTTCTCTGTTTTTACATTAGTTGCCATTTGAAAGTCAATTTTGAACGACAACAAAAGATTACGTAATGTCTAAGAGGCTTAGTTGGCCAAATTTGGTATCTGTATTTTTGGCCATTGCAACGTTTAGGGATGTATTGCAAATAGGGATAGTAATGAGGTTACAAAAATCTAATCCCTATGGAGAATCACACCAGTGAAAATGGGTTCGAAGGGATTAAATGGGGATAGATTTTTTTTTTTTTTTTTTTTTTTTTGAAAATCTATCAAGTTTGAGTTTGAGTTCGGATTCAGGGATAGGATGTAGGGTCCCATTTCTGAACCCAAACCTGATGAAAATAAATAAATCGAGAAATTGTTCATTAGTGATGGGTGGATAAATAAATCAAGCTGGGGATGGGTGGCCCTTCCTTCTAAATAAATCAAGAAATTGTTCGCTGGTCTGGAGTCCATCAACAGTTTAACAGCCGATTTCCATGGACAATCAGGGATGGAAAATTAACTATAGTGCTCTATGATCCTTGGTTTTCATCTATTCCTTTGGCTAATCAACTAATATTCCTCCATGGACTAATGTGAATCAGTTGCTTATTTTTCTCAGGAGTGATAAATTTGTCATTGCCACTGTGAAAATTTATGCAGGCTGGTCCTCGGAATGCCTAGAATATAATGAGTTCCTGTTTCAATCTGACAGAACCTCTACGAGGCTAATTGTTGAGAAATCTTCGTTCCATGCATGTAAATTTATTTCAGCTACTCACAGCAGCACCACTTCTGCTGTACTAATGTACCGGATGAACTGTGCCATTGGCGCTTCCAACAATTGTATTCTGATCTTCTGGTACTCTAAAGATCAATTTTGATGCTGTGGTGCAATGCAGGTGCTGCGGCTGGATTCGTTGTAAGAGATTGCAGAGGTCACGCGATTGCTGCTCAATCTTTTCATGCTGCTGATCTTCGGATTCACCATAAATCCTGACATCTATAATTCTTGTTACCTTGTTTGCTTGTTATTTGGACTGCAGCACAGTAACTTATCTTTTCTTCAGTGATATTTTTAAATTAAGGCTTAATCGTTATCCAGCTCTTGAGAAAAACTGGGCTTTAACATTCAGTCCCTATTAACCGTCCAATTAACATCCGATTCATAATACCAAGTTTCTTTAATTTTTAATCACTTTCACTGTACAATAATTATATTTCATTAAAAGATAGCTAAATTTAATTTAAAGATAACTATGTTTAGAAGAACTAAACATTACATGGCTAGTACATATTAGCTAATCATTAAAGTTCAGCCCACTGAAGATCAGCCGTTAAGTTACCTTGAATTTATAGTCATAAAATTTAACTATCTAATTTATATTTAAATTTATATATATATATATTTTTAATATCCAACATATATTTATATTAATTTAAAATAAATATGGATATAAACTTTTACATTATCTATATTGGTAGGTGCCGAAAATAAATACAGATAATATTGGATTCATATTCCATTTGTTTTCAGCCCAACTCCCAAGAGAAAATTTGGACATAATTAGAGCTGATAGGACCTTGCATTTATGAGTTCATAGCCGTGCCAAAATTTTTTCTTTGCTTTAACAGAACAAGTGCACTACATGAGTAGGAGTCCAGTATTAAGAGTCTCTTGCGACGGATGCATGCAATCTGTTAAGCAAAAATTTTTCAGCACCTGTTTCATTCAATATATGAGTTCCTACATTTGATCAGTCCAGAGAATCTCCCCACAACTGTGTCGTCCCCAAGCATTCATTTTAGACCAGCTCTTCTTCCATGGAAAATGGTCTAAAATTACTCACGGACACTTTATAGCATGCTAACGATTATTCATTCCCTCTCCCCTCCTTTCATCTAGCCTACTGCCAGCAAACATAGCTTTCCCCGGGACTCTCCAAGTAAACAACCCACTTGTTTTCTAATTAAAAGTCTTACCAAGATTTGCTGTCCTATTGCAACGTTCACATGACCATCTGCCAGTGAGCCGTAGAATATTTATTTCTTTTGTCCACACCTGCCTTCCATCTAGCTCTGAGAGCTAGCTAGAGCGCATATTGGCATTAAATTCTAAACAGAGGTGCTTCTAGTCCCTTCCGAATCAAGTCGTGATCATCATTCTAAGCTTCTGCTGCTTTAATTGACTTGGCTTTTTTACTGTATCCATGCGAGAGAGAGAGAGAGAGAGGCATTCAAGCTTTTGCAGTCAATTCACATGGCTAGCTGAGAAAGATTAAATGACATACCATATAAGAAATTAAGCAATTGAATATCAACCAATTAAGCATGATTTATTGCATGCAAGAGTAAGAGAGAGAGAGAGAGAGAGAGAGAGAGAGAGAGAGGGTGACGCATGGAGTGATTATATATGTACAGCATTTTCTTTTTGAAAAAAAAAAAAAAAGATACATACAATAAAGTTTAGCATATATAGATAACAAGCATTTAACTCAGAACCTCAACACATAAATGGCCAACAAGCATGACACATAGAACCCATACAAGTAGCAACGTAAAGCAATTTTCCATTCAAGGAGGCCTATTCTGCTATTGTCCAGAGCTCAGTAAACCTGCACTGCTATCAACTTTAAGGAATTTCCATGTGACATGCTTCTTCCTAGCCTTGACTTCCACAACCTTGCATAAAATTTATATAAACCTCTTACATCATCCATACACGATATGCTATAGTTCAAGAGAGAAGGAAAGAAGAAGAAAACCATATGAAAGGCCAGGCCCTCAGGGAACCCAATGTGGTTGCAAGGTAGGAACCATGGCAAAGCTGTCAGCTGATACCTCTCCAGATAAAGACGATCCCATGATCACATCCATGAAGTCCACTGGATTGGTGGATCCTTGAGGATTGTATTGGTGAGGACGAATCGGGAAACACGGAAGCCTGGCAGTTGCATCGATCTCGTGTGGCACTGACAAAGATGGAATGGTGCACTCTTGGGTATCCACTGATTGATCATATGTGACCACAAACTTCGAAGCGACAACCTCGTCAGCATACACCTGAGCACCACCGTAGTCCTCCAATCCTCGGTGATCATGGTGGCTTTGATGAAGATGGCGAGGGTCCGAAGGCCATGTGGAACAATAAGAAGAAGCCTGTGATGGAGAGGGTGCGTTTTCCCTGTGGACAATGTGGCCAGCCATGTCATGGCCGTCACAACCTTGTGGCGTGGATATCCCACTGAGATAATAGTAATGGTCTGGCGCACATAACAACTGGTTTGTGTATGGCTTCATTGGTAATAACTCATCACCAAGAGAAGAGACTGGGTTGAGGCCATCCACAGCATGAGACATGAGCTTCTTCTTTATGGTGGAGTTCCAGAAGTTCTTCACTTCATTGTCTGTTCTTCCAGGGAGGTGCTTTGCTATCTGTGCCCATCTGCAGGCAGCCATGCTCTTTTATAGGATATTGGAGTATAAAAACAAGAAGAAAAATTTTCTAACGACAAAGTAGAAGAAGAAAAGGAAGAGAATACTATAACCTGTTTCCTAACACCCTGTGGAGTTCAATGATGAGAGATTCTTCTTGGGGAGAGAAGCTCCCTCTTTTCAAGTCTGGTCTTAGATAATTGATCCATCTTAGCCTACAGCTTTTGCCACATCTTTGTAGCCCTAAACCATAGCCAATAGAATAATAATACAAAAAAAAAATGGTAATTTGCTAGCGAGCGTGCAAAGAGAGAGAGAGAGAGAGAGAGAGAGAGAGAGATCTGGCAATATGAAGTAAGTGAAGACAACCAAAGCTTAAAAACATCAGTGGGTGCTTGTAACAAGTAGAGTGGGGAAAAAGTATTAGAGGTCAGTGTTCAAGTGTACAATATTAAATGAAAGGCTGGGTTCGATATCAGTTCTTCTCATATGAGTATGAACTCATTACATAATATTTGTGAAAGAGAGGAGTTACACCTGCTAGCCTTGGGACAGAACTCCAGCAACCATGGCCATTGGTGGAAATGTACTTTATGAGCTTCTCATCTTCCTCAGGTGACCAGAGGCCTCTCCTAACCTTCTGCTTGTTGCAGCATGAGTGATGACCCATTTTGTTAGTTATAGCCTTCTTCTCCTTCTCCTCTGCCTTTACTTGGCTTCAGAAGGCTTCTCTCTTGGCTTCCTACCACACAGCTACTTGGGAAAAGGAGGATTAAGCGTCAAAAACCACAAAAGAGAAAGAAAAGGGGAAGTTGAAAAGAGAGAAAGAGAAGGATTCCTACTTCCTAGGTCTTGGCCCCAGCCTTTTCCTCTGAAACCCCACAGTGGAGTGGTGCAGTTGTGCCTCTGATGTGGGTTTCCTGGTGGTGAATTTAATGTGGTGGGGGTACTAAGATGACTCGTCTCGCAGCATGTGGGGGCCGAGGAACAACTGCTTGCCAGAGTAACAACGCAAAATTTCTATTTATTCTTGGTTCTTTCTCGATAGGGTGGAAGGGTTGTTCCGGTTGCATCATTTCCTCGTGACCTCATAGGCACAGAAGGCTTTGGTAGCATAACAACAATGTCCATTTTCTTTAGGAAACGCCACAGACTAGGCTAGACCAGCAGCAGGCTATTTCAGTGTGCGTGAGGTGGTGCGTTTTCTCTTCTTTTCTTTCTCTTTTCATGCAGAGAAATTATCCATAAGGTCATTAATGGGCAGCTTAGCTGTAGAAGGATGGGGGCAACGTAACATGGCTTAGATGCAAGATCTCTATCCTGTACGGGAGAGTAGAGTTTTGATGAAATCGGGGAAGCTCTCAGATCTAACAATACCTAAAATATAGGACAAGGGATTCTGATTGGAAGGCGATTTATCCTTTCAAATTCTTTTGGTGAATTTGTTGCTGATAGTTTCTTCATTTATTAGCAGAACTCTTCTCATGCCCATTAAGATAACTGCAGTTTGGCCCCCTTTTATCCACTGTCCATTCATACGTACACAAGTCATCTGATCTATTTCTTCAAATTCTCCAATGACTTTTAGTTTGACTGCATGACATGAATGCCATGTTTTGATTGGATTACATGCCATCTGTACAATATACTACCAGGAGAGGTTCAGGTTCATCGCATGGGTATCGGTATTAATATGCTCAGCAAGCATTAGCACTTGATAAGCCATAGAAATTTAACTATTAAAATCTTATATTCAACATGATTTGTGAAGTTTTAAGAGAGGAGAATTGTCATAGCTTCATTTGAATACGCTATATATTTATATACAAGTATTGGTCAATCTTTGGTATAATATCATAGAGATTGCACAATCTATTAAGAAAAAAAAAGTACAATAATATCATAAAGAAATTATTAAATATTTTTAATAAAGGAAAGATATATAACAATATCATAGGAAGATTGAATATGCTAATATGAAAAAATATCATAGAGATTGCCCGTATGATATAACAAAATAACTATAGTAAAACAACTATAATATTTCCTTGTGTGTCCCAAGATTATGCAATCTACTCTAACACTCCACCTCAAGTTGGAGTTTGAATATTATGAACACCCAACTTGTGAAGAAGATGATGAAATTGATCTTTGCTCAAAGGTTTGGTGAATAAGTCTGTAATCTGTTAAGTGATGGATACATAAACAGTATGAATCAGATGTTGTTGTAGTTTGCCATGAACAAAATGGCAATTAACTTCAATATGCTTCGTCTGCTTATGAAAAATAGGATTTGCAGATATATGAAGAGCGATTTGATTATCACAATATAAGAAAGTTAAAGTGCATGTATAAATATCGAGATCATAGAATAAGAATTGAAGCCATACAATCTCACAACAAGCTACGATCATAGCTTGATATTTCGATTCTATAGAAGAGCGAAAGATAGTATTTTATTTCTTAAATTTTCAAGAAGCAGGTGATGAGCCAAGTAGAGCACAAAAGCCAATAAGTGAATGATGAAAGTCTAGACAACTTGCTACAAAAGACTTGAAATTTCAAATTAGAAGAAGATAGAAGGAGAATATAGACCCTGGATTATCAGAGTAAACAAGAGGGTGTCTTTGAATTATCAGAGTGATAAAGAAAATATGGATCGATGGGATCAAAAATTGGTAAGGTAAATAGATTTTAAAGATCTATTTAAATTTTAATCGATATTCTCAAACCCTCAAGGCTCATATAACTAAGGAAGAGATAAAGAAAAGAATAAAATCATACTTGCTCTGATACCATGTGAAGTTTTAGGAGAAGAAAATTGTCATAACTTTATTGAATATGCTATACATTTATATACAAGTATTGATCGATCCTTGATATAATATCATAAGGATTACACAATATATTAAGAAAGAAAAAATGTACAACAATATCATAGAGAGATTGCTAAATCTTTTCGATGAAGGAAAAGATATATAATAATATCATAGGAAGAATGAATCTGCCGATATAAAAAAATATATATATATCATAAAGATTGTCTGAGTGATAAGAGGAAATAATTAAGTAAGACTGCCACAATATTTTCTTGTGTGTCCCAAGATTTATGTAATCCACTTTAACATAATTTATTATATCATTATATTATATTCAACAATAGTTGGAAAAAAAAAAAGAAAAAAAAATATTTGATGTACCATGATCCTTTCTTTTTTAACATTGCTATATTGTATTTTAAAAATAACTGAAAAAAATAATAGAAATAAACATATCCTACGCATGCTAGTCACTCCCTGCTTGTGAGAAACTACAAAATTTTAATAAGTTGTGCAACTCAGATCCACATCTAAATGGTTGATTTTAAGTGGGAAAAGAAAAAACTCAACAAAAATCCTTTTTGGATTTATCGAAAGCCTAGGTTGTCCTTAGTTGCTGATCTTAGGTGGGGTCCAAAACATCACTTGAATGATACTCTGATGTGCTGTAGCTCCCACAAGAGAGACTACTCTTAGTTTGTAAGTTCCTCAAGCTGATCAGAACCACCCAAAGGTACAAGTGCATGGCCCATGCAGACAGAAAAGGAAAGCAAAACAGGATAAGTACGTGAGTCGGATCTCTGTACCCCGGAAGCGTGGGTTTAAAGTCTCATGCCTGCCTTCAATGGGCTGGGGCCAGGCCATGCCCGCTGCTAAAGGCGATCAACCCACCGATCTCGGTTCATTGACGCAGGGATGGGGGGACGCCACAAGCTTTTCCTCCCCTCCATGATCGGATGCGACGCCTTCACTGCCCATCCTTTCAAGCCCTTTCCCTGCCCCCATTGTCCCTTTGGTTGTTGTGACCTCCTTGTGGACTAGATGTTATTTTCTTTCATTTCTTATATTGGAAGGAAACAAGGTTGTGACCTCCTTGTGAACTAGATGTTATTTTCTTTCGTTTCTTATATTGGAAGGAAACAAGAAGTAGCCTTCAACATGAGATGAAAGAGCCTTTGCTTTGGATATCCCTAGGTGGCTTTCAGACGGTGGTAATCCACTTTGGTAACCTTAGGTTATCATGCAAATTATTATATTTGATAATTAGACGTAGTAATCTGAATGATAATATTTGATTCTCAGTGATCTAAGATTATCACAAATCATAATAATCTAATTCCTATCTAAAATATCGATATTTGATATTACCAAAGTCTAATGATCTCATATTATGCTCTTAACTTACATTATGCTCTCTTATATTATCCACCCATAGGTTATATTATATTATAATATTATGTTACATAATATTACCAAATATGGTAATCTTATATTATATTATATTATATTATAATGATATTGCTAAATGTGATAAAATGATATTCTTAAAAATTTGAGCTAACATTGTTAAGACAAATCAAATATGATAATCTCACATTCCCAGTAAAATAATCACCTAGTGCAAGATTTTGAGCAATGGATTGAGGGGATTTTGAGCAGTGGTAAGCTCTAGGTTGCCCTCTCTTAGTACCCCTTAAACCAAAATCTTGATGAGGATAGGATTTAATCATCAGTCAATCTCTAGCGCAACCGGCAAATTTCATTGAAGAATTGAGCTTTAGAGAGCTTTAGTAGAATCTATTGCAAATTAATTTGAAGTATTGTGTCACGCATGGCCATCACTAGACTAAACCCAAAAGGCATAGAATCCATTGCAAGGCTGGATGGTAAATGCACGCACAAAAGGCTATGAAGTTCAAGAGATAAGCTTTTGCATTAATTAATTTGGCCTGCAGCATGCCATAAATGGTATTTTGAGCCTTAATTTGGCTTAGTTCAATTACGAATTTTAATTTTTGTTTTGGAGAGGGTAATTGATACATAAGGGCAAGCTTGCACTGGTGCCAGAGAGAGCTCACAGCAAGCAGGCTTTTTGGGGAGTTTGATTTTACTCTGATTGCATTTCATAAATGGGTGAATAAGAATAATTTTCTACATAGAGAGTTTGACATTATTGTTGATGAATGATGGCACCATTAAGGTTCTCATCCGATTAGATGAGAAGTGCTGGTATGAGTAAGAAGAAGGATATGATAGACAGAGATAGATTAATCCAAATCCAAAACCAAAGTAAATATCAGCAACATCTGCTTCTTTTTAAAAGTAAAGTCACATAGGTTAAAAAGAAGGCTCTAAAGTAGAAATAGATTGATGAAATAGATATCAAAGAAGATTGTTCTTAATTGACCATCAACCTATTTTGATGTCAAGAAATTATTGTACTTCAGTGTATATAATTCCCATGCTACCTCCAAAAAAGCAAAAAAAAAAAATGCTACGGGAGAAGGAAAACAAGATATGAGAATCAAAACATTGGTGGTGATATAAAGAGTGAACCCACGAGTTAACAGTGTGGTGACATCACTGCCTTTTGTATCCAAAACATTAAGGATCATCACATCGAAATGGAACTAGAAGGCAATGCCCATGAGAGAAAGTAAGCAGCTCATGTGTCAACTTCAAGAGGTTAGAGCAAATTCGCAAGAATGATATGTTTGCGCAAATGAGGGAGCATCACCTATTCGTTAGACTTTTGAATTCTCATGGCTGCATGGATGTAAGGGAGAAGATAATGGAGTTGGGATTTGCTTTGTCTTCTTTCGCATGCTTTTGTGCAACTAATGGCAAGGAGATCCCCACCTCCCGAAAGTCATAAAAATACTGTAGAAATATAAGAAGGATGAGATTTGGAGGACCAACAAAAGGAGAAAGATTGTGGAGAATGGGAAGCCAAGCTCTGTAGTGGAGGAGTGGGTTTTCTCCCATGGGCATTGCCATGAAGAGAAGGAAAGGAGTGTTCACGGGGTTGCCTCAAGAAGAAGCCATCTTGCCTTCCCTACCCTTCTGAACAAATACCATATCATCTCCATTAAAAAAATCACAACCTGTCCACATTCTGTGGGGAAGACTTGGAAGTGGTCTCTTCATACGAGTTTCCTAGATTCCTCCAGATTGCGAAAAGAAACAAGGCCACTAAAAACCATTGATTGATTGCTAACAAAATTAAGTAACAACCAAGCAACACAACTCTGAAAATTGAATCCTTTTTTTAAAATAAATAAATAAATAAATAAATCAACATCTTGGTTGGCTCCAATTATTTCTTCCATGACAAGCATGAAATGCAGCATCTTGCCAGGTTCAGTGTATGTCCCATTTTCAGTTCAGGTGACAAGGGGCAAGAGGGAATTGGCCTCCTAGCTCCAGCAATGCCCATGCATGGAATTCATGTGGGAAGAATTCTAGGGAGCAGATCCATTGAACCCATGGGTTACAGTGAATTCAAACACAGGATGTTTAACAGTTTGACAGCTGAATCAAAATGTCTGATAGCTAGAAAAGATTTCTGATACTGAGTTCAGGACTCATGGTTATTTTCTTGTATGCTATTTCTAATAAGTTACTTTGCAAGATAACTAGGGAATCTGCTGGTGTTTTAGCGCTTGGTCTTCTGTCCGTACGATGCCCAACAGTAGTAATATATTTCACTACCATTCTGTGGCACCATGAGAACAAGCTACTACTTTATAGAAGCCAATAATTCTTCCCATCAAATTTGAAATGCCACTTCTCTCCATTGGTACCATCCATCAGAGAAAACAAAAATTTCAGTGCAAAGGTGGCGTCAAATATGCCTGAAAGATATTACAGTGCACACATTTCCACGCGCTGCCATGTTGGCAGCCACACGCACGTGAAATCCATCCTGCTAAGATTGTCTCCTTATGGCAGCGAAGCCCACGGGCCAAATTAAAATATTGTACAAGGCCAGCTCTTGTACGTTAGTCAGGAAGAAGCAGAAGGAAATAGTGCTAGTGCTTGACAAGGATGGGCATAGGCTGGGCTGGGCTGGGCTGAGCACCAAAAATGGCCCAAAAATGCAACCCAAGGCATTAGGCCGGCCTCAGGCTCAGATTAAGAATAACTGACCTGAACCCAGCCTGCTTTCTTAAGAACTCAAACATATATAAAATAAATATACATTGCATCATTTAAAAAAGCTATATATATATATATAATATAAATAAAATTTGTTGGGTCGAGCTGAGTTAAGTTGGGCCTATTTTCTTTGAGTCTAGGTTCGGTTTGAAATTTAAATGTGTTCAATAAACCAAGTTTGACCTGGCCTTATCGTCTTAGGAGGTTGGCTCGGGCCGGCCCATGGGCCGCCTCTGGGCTTGGAGATCATACCGACAGCCGCTCTCTTCAAACATATGGCCTTGGCAAACACGGATTCTAGACTACCCTCTGAACCTAACCTCTTGCCACGTCAATATGTCAATGCACGTGCTGTGTGAGCCTAACAAGGCCGGTAAAAACCTACCTTCTTTCGGCAACTGACGCCGACTAGTCAAACTAGTCAAAGTTCACGTCAACGGCTTCGTTTAAAAACTTGCTAGATTCGCTTGGCGTATAACTACTTATTTCTAACAACTTTAAATCATAACATCCTTATTATACTAAGAATTTATAGTATTGTTCCTTAAACTACATCGATTTTGAGCAAGAACTGTGTTGATATCATTTGTAATTGATTATTTAGACATGAATGATATATCTCATAGCACAGGGCTTGTGCGCAGAGGTTGCCATCCTGCTGAGCTGAGTTTCCTACGTGGAACTTTTGTCGTTTAGCATTCTTGGCCGGTCAACGCAACTCTCATCCCAGCTGTCACAATTAAATAATCATACACCAACAGTTACCATCTTAATCATCCAACAATCATAACGCTAACTTATTAGCAGAAAACCCCACCCATTCCATTCAATGGCGGCCATTAAAACCTTATTCTTCGGAGAACAGCGAAGGTGGAAATCCAATGCTTCTGCTGAACCCTCCGTTTAATACCATCGGAAACGTTGGAGCGCAGGCCGGAGGAATAAAAATTTCCGCATAATCCTTGCCCATTCCTTGATGCCAGCCCACACCGACAGCCACGATTTGTCTAAGCGTAGAAAACGACGGCCGATAAATCGCCTCCACTGTAATTTCTATAAAAACAGTCCGGGCGACAGCTATCGCTGCTCGAAGTGACTACTTCTCCATCTCCTCGTCCTCTCTACCCCCTCCGTCGGTACTTATCGGACTCGGATCTCAGCGGCGATGGGGGTGAGCCACCTATTCGCGGAGTCGGACCTCAGCAGCAGCAACTCAGACGCGCCGGCGCCGGCGCCGGTGGAACTGTGCCCGGCTGACGTGGTGGCGCTCCGCCGCCTCTCGGAGCACATCGGGGGCCTCCTCAGCTCGCCAGACTTAGGGTTCTGCTCCGACGCCCAAATCACCGTCGGATCTGGCGTCTCCGGTGAGCCGGCGCGCGAGTTCCCCGTCCACCGATGCGTGCTTGCCGCGCGGAGCCCCTTTTTCCGGGAGCATTTCGCGCGGGGGGGGACGCGGCTGGAGCTCGGGGATCTCGTCAAGGGCTTCGCGGTGGGGTTCGAGGCCCTGGGCGCGGTGCTCGACTACGTGTACACCGGCCGCGTGGGACCGCTGCCGAGGGGAGTATGCGAGTGCGTCGACAAGGAGTGCGCCCACGTGGCGTGCTGGCCGGCCGTCGATTTCATGCTTCAGGTGCTCTTCGCCTCCGCCACCTTCCAGGTCTCCGAACTCGTCAGCCTCTTCCAGGTTAGCTCACATCTCCTCTACTCCAAAGTTGCTGTCTTTCGAGCTTTTGAGTGGGTTTAATGGAACAGCTCCTGTGCAAAATGAAATCTTGACTTGGCTTTGGCGAGACTATATCTGTTTGAGGATTTAAGTGGTCTAAGTCAGTGGAATGTTCAGCAAAAGGTGATATACTTGTTTTAAATTAGGGTGCAATTCAATTCATGAGGTGAACTGTCTTAAAATTAATGATCATATGTTGGTAAACTTCCTTCTATTTTATATCAAAAAGTTGCCAATTTTGGTTGGACAAAAGATGATTAAATTGCTTTGGTGGGTTAGTCTAGTGGTGGAAATGATATGAGAAGTAGAAACTGCCGATAATTTATGAAATTGTCACAGAGTGCTATGAGGAGTTTGGACTCAGACTCAGGAATTAATAAGAATCCACTCCATCACTTTATATCCTGGAAAGCTTTCCCCCTTGTTTCCCCAGTGTTAGCCTACAACTATCTGGTGCCTATTGGATTTGTGAACAGCTTCTATCTAGTTTTGGCCCCATAAAAGAATAAAGAAGTTGATTCAACCAAGGTATGTAACATTAACTGCTATCATGAATCATGGTCCTGCTCTTGGTTGCCAGAATCAGGAGTGGGTGCAGGAGCACAAATGCAAGGTTCGCAAGGAAATTTTGAGTAAGGATGTTCTTGGGAAAAATATAAAAGTGAGAGAGAGAGAGAGAGAGAGAGAGAGAGAGAGAGATGGCACACTCGCTATGAGGTGGTATCCATATGGACCTTCTAGATTCTCCAACATAAGAGAACTAACAATATATGGACCTTTCTGTTACCTTACCACCTTATTAAAGGAACTGGGACAATCTTATCTCTTTTTAAATATGTTTGTTTCTCTTTTATTATTTTTCAACATAAAGAAAAAGAAGTTTTTTGATATTGAGAAAGCTGAAGGAACTTGTCACAACAACAATCCATTCTAGCGATCATCACTTGTAAAGTACAATTGGTTCTTGACAAAATTATATTGATCTCACGGATGAACTTAGTTTTGTCATAAACAGGGCCACTTCAGGCCTGGTTGCTAGGGCAGCTAGATCACCTATGTTGTTACTTAACCTGCTTGATGAATTTTTTAGTCATGTATACAAATTGTGCAATAATATCTCCTTCTTATTAGCTTCCTTGAAAGGATGGTAAACCATCAGAATCTGTTCCATTGCAGCGGCGCCTCCTTGAGATTCTTGAAAAGGTGGCAACAGATGATGTGCTGGTGATTCTACGTGTTGCAAATCTGTGTGAAAATGTCTGTTCGAGATTGATCCTAAAGTGTGTTGAAATTGTGGTCAATTCGGACATTGACAGTGTAACCCTTGGAAAGACATTACCCTCTGAAATTTTCCAGCAAATCATGAAGTCACGCTCCAATCGAGGGTTGCATGAACCAGAAAGCCTTGGTTTCCCAGATAAGAATGTGATGAGGATATACAGAGCTCTTGATTTAGATGACATTGATTTAGTGAGATTGCTGTTGGAACAGGACAGTTACACCACTCTAGATAATGCATATGCACTACATTATGCAGTAGCGCATTGTGATATAAAAGTTACAGCAAAGCTATTGGATCTCAAACAAGCAGATGTTAACCTTAGAAACCGCAGGGGTTACACTGTTCTTCACATTGCTGCAATGCGTAAAGAGCCTAACATAATTGTATCCCTTCTGACAAAGGGTGCTCGGCCATCTGATGTCACGTCAGATGGAAAGAAAGCAATGCGAATCTCGAAAAGGCTTACCAGATACATAGACTATGAAATGTCTAAACAAGAAGGAAAGACTCCTTGTAATGGTCGATTGTGCATTGAGGTACTAGAGCGAGCTGAAACAGCAGAAGAAATGCCTCTTCCTCTTGCAATGGCTAGCAGTGACCTGAATCAGAGATTATCATACCTTGAATGTAGAGGTAATTTATCTCAGCACACACATATATATATTAATTTATTAATTTATTTATTTTATTTATTGTTTGAATATGTGGTAGCTATCTACCACCACTTGAGTTTGAACCCAAGGCCTCTCGCTTGGCAAAGAAGGTGCTAACGAGCTGACTTAACAGGTGTTGGTATCTCATGCTGTTGGTATCTCTGTGCATATATAATCTAGAAAATTATGTTGTTTTATCCAAGTTCCTGACCATGTGTATTTGTACTGTTTTCACTTCTGCAAGTCATGTTTCACTTAGTATGTGCCTTATTTTGTGGTAGAAGCCAGATCACACATGGAAAAAACTAGTAATTGAATACCTATGAGAATATGATATCATAGCTCTTTATTCTGTTTAGCTTTGAGATTGTCTTCGATTTTTCCACGACTGTTGATAGATAAATCCATGTGCAGGTGTACAATCCAAATTGTCTCTGTCCTGTTTGATTTGGGAATAGCTTTATCCTGGTTGGTTGAATAAGTGGAGCAACTTGAGGGCAAAAATGGAGGGTTAAACCAAAATAAATCTTTGGTGGTATAATTTAATCCATTTAGGTGGAATAAGTGAGTAAAATGGCAGCTTGTCAGCTTTCTTATTATGCTCTTTCACCCCCCCAACCTCCTTTAGCCAAATAAGTCATTTGACAGGGAATAAAGTGGATCTTCTCTGATTTATCCCCCGTTATCCCGGGATCAAGCAGGGCATGGATTTCTAATTCATTCAAGTCTTAACAATTTTGCAAGTTCATGCATCTGACCCTATGCAAATTCAGAACTCATAGAGGAACCATAGTTTCAAAATTCTAGTAAGACATCTTGTAGGATGTCATGACGGGTTGTCATTTCAAGTGTTGAAATAGGATCGTCTTGCCATCGTTCCAGCATCTTAATCATGCATCCCGAGAGATCTTCTATCCCAAATATTGAGACAGGATGGGATGGCAATGCATTTCATTCTATGAAAAAAAATCAGGATTGTCCGGAATACCAATGCACCCTGTTTTATGAAAAAACCAGGTCAACCCGCTTCATTGGATTTCAAACCTTGATAGAGACTATTATACACCAAGGATAATGTTAACAAAATGAGATCCAACATTTTGTATGCAATTAAATATCATGGGAAATACGTATTTTGCAATTAGAATAGGTTATGAGCCTCTCTTGTATAGCATATAAATGCCACCAATGGTAAAATATGTATGCATGTCGTCAACTTGTTAAAAGACCTGCATGAACATTGAGAAGTTATCTTTAAGGAAATATAGTGCAATTGAAAGACTCCTTGTTTCTTGAGCTGAATGTAATTTTTTCTTGACTTTGATTATGTTGACCTAATGAGCATTTTGATGGAGGACTCGGTTATCTCATGGACAAGTGAGTTTGTAATATGAATCTCCATATTTGTATGTTGAGATTGTTTCTATGACTTAATTTGTGTTGGATACATTCAAATGAGTACATAAGTATGATAGTGCCTATAACTGAGTATATCTGACAGTAGTAAGCCTTTGGTTGGTTGTGAATATTTATATGAACAAACTATGTAGCATATGGTCTTAACAACCTTTGTAGCTGAAAGAAAGTTCTGCAAATGGTGTTCTTTTAGACATTTAATATAGTTGATTGAGTTGGTGGCATCTTCATGCAGTTTCACTAGCAAGGTACTTATTTCCCAGAGAAGCAAAAGTTGCCATGGACAACGCTCATGTTGATGGCACTTCAGAGTTCACCTCAAACCTCTCTGATGGAAAACAGATGATGACAGTGGATTCAGATAGCATGCCTCTTAAGATGAAAGAAGAATACTTATCTCGCATGAGGGCTCTCGAAAAAACAGGTATTTATCCCTGCACCATTTTTTCTTCCAAGCACATCTCCTATTAATTTTCATTGATATGAAGAAAATGTTCAAATATGACGAAAAGGTACCTTTGCTTTAGAAACCTTCTAAATTCTAGTGCACTTTTTTCAACCCCAAAAAAGGGAATTCTATAAAAGGAATGGTTTCATAGATTTCAATACAAGAACATGATTCAGTATTGGAATGAGACTATATGTGTCATCTATTCCCCTGCTACCTGGTAGCCAATTGGTCATACCTTTAGCTTTCGTAGTGTGTGAATGTATACAGTGGTATGAAATGATATTTTTTTCTCTTGATATATATAATAGGATGATATTCCTTTTATTTATGATTGATAAAATTGCAATACTAAAAAAAAAAAAAAATCCAATAATTGACATCTCATCGAATAGAAGATTTTATCCATGACCATATGATTTAATATTTCAACCCACTTGGAAGAATGTATCAAATTCTAAAAGCATCTGAAAGGATGATTCTATCTTGAGTTGCATCACTGCAATTAATTAATAAACAGTTATCCATACTTTTTCTACACAAGAAAAATGTCCATATTCAAGCATTAAAAAAAAAAAAATTCTTGCATATATCATAAAATTACAAATCAGCTGACTATTGTGTACGTGGAGGCCTTTTGTTTTATTTGACCTCATAGTCAAACTCATTGTTTTAAAAATCAATAGCTATGGCTGCTATAGCGCTATCAGCCCAAAAACATTATACTAAGTATCATAGTGCATTATATGGTTCTTGGGTATGAAATGGCTAATATATCAAGCAAAAACCCACTATAGTTGCTGCTATGTTATAGTCAAGTATTTATTTTTGATGCGTAGGAAAAAAAAATTGATATGTTTTAGCAGCCCACTTTAGATACATAATTCTTGCTAGAATGTCCACTATTTGCTATGAAACACCCTGGATGCTAGATGCCCACCATCCACTTTTTAATATGTTGTTCTGACTAGTGTTGAAGGTATGAAGCAATCAACCACCCTTGACCTAGTGGATTCACTCTCTGGCGCATTTGAATTTTTTATATTGAACTAGGGACCTAACCTGACTAACAGTTCAAAAGGACACAAGGGGAAGAGATGCCATGTATATGTATATACATATGTGAGGAGATATCAAAAACAATATGTTCATAGTGATGATGGAACCTTTTAGATTTAGACCATTGCAAGAGCCTAGGATGTGCTATGTATGTCCAAAGAATCCCTCAACAAAGAGAGTCCGACCATACAGAGAAAGAAAAATACATAATTTAGTGGGCTATTTTCGGATGGATCCCACATCTTAGGCCATTTGACTTTTTTCTTATGCCAAAATTCTTGAATCGCAAGAAAACTTATATATGTATACGTGTAAAAGGAGCAATGCTAACATATTCTCGAGAGGATAGTTGAGATGGTCTTCTCGGCTTCAAATTCAATGATAAACCATCCAAATTCAAGTTCCAAATCATTGAACATGATTTACATCACAAAAAAAATGGGTCTAGCAACCAAAATTTCTGTGTATTTTGGTGGTCACTTAACCTAATCATCAAGTAGGCATTGAGATGAACAGTCTTAACAGCATAATACTATATTTTACTATTTTCTAAACATCATAACTTAGTGAATTTAATTCTATCCATGTCTTAAGATGAGCAGATCATAATCCACAAAGTAGATTTTTAATTTATATGCCCCATCATGCATTTTACCCCACTAGTGCACTTGGTATTGTTCATTTTTTTTTCTCTAATTTGATTCATAGATTAGAAACCACAAAAACTCATGAATTTTGGTTTCTAGATTTTCTATAATATAGATCATATTCAACAGTTTGGATCTTGAATTTTGATGTCCTATCATTGATTTTGAAGGCAGAAATATGATCTCATCAATCATCTCAGGAGTATATTAGCGTTACTCATGTATGCATGTGTATATGTATGTATTTTAACCTTAGTTGTTATGCATGGAGCCTGGAGATGAGAATCTTTTGGAATTCAAAATCAATGGAAACTCGTGACATTGGGATGCTAAAAGTAAGGGCAACATAGTCACAAACTTAAAATCCTGTCTTGCAGGCTTCTCTTGTTAAAATAGTGGAGATGGAGATATTGAGGGGAAGGAATCACATTTGAGATGCTTTTAGAGCAAGCAGAAATGATTCATAAATATCACATTACCATATGGTTATTAAGACGTGTAATGCTTCTCGCTCGAAAGGTTAGCTAGTTTCCTTTTGAATTGGCATCATGAAGCATGCCATACAATGAAGCAAAGGGAAGGCTGAAAACCAGCTGAATTACTATTTTGACTGAGATTTTTGAGTTACCATAGCATTATTTGAGGAACAAAGAGCTCCACTTCAATGAGCAGACTATCCCCCAATCCTGAATTCTTTATCCACTCAAATAAATAATTGTCAAGGAAGTTACTGAAAAGAACAAAGCAACTGTCATAGGTAAGATGTTGCGTTGAGCTCATTGTCACCTCTTCTCTAGATATGTTTTGCTGTCTTGGGAATGCTCAAATTTCTCAAATATCTGAAGCTGTGATGATTTGAGCATGTACATTTCTCTCAGGGATTCAATAACCCATTTCTGTAAGGCTGGAAATTGTCTTCTTGCCTTTACAGTCTCTTTTGATTCACAAGCATGATCTTGAAATCAAACATTTCGGAGTTTTATGACTCACCTCTGTTAGTGGAAGGCCTGAGAACCCTCTCTAAGACTTCAGATTGGCACAAACATGAAGGGGGATGCTTAAGTTATCAACATAATTTTTATATCTCTTCTTGGTTATTCTCAATTAAGTACCATTCAGTGAAGATTGTTTCTGAAAAAAGGCTAGAAGCGAACAGAACTAGTCTATTGGTGACTGCTTACAAATCATGTTTCAACAGAACACAACTCTAAACCGTGTCTTGAAGCCACATTAATCTTATAAACCGATTAGAAATGGAGGAGCCACATGTCTGAATTGTGGACTCTCCTAGTGATGGAATTCAAATTGTATGTGTGAAGATTAGCTAAAAAGATTCTTCAAGTTGGATTTTGACATAGCATGCAAAGTTCCAATTAAAATAAATATATGCTAATCTTTTTCTGACCTACTTATATCATCCAACAAATATGAGCATAAACACAATGTCTAGCCTTTTACCATCTATCTGTCCGTTTGGTTTTCGACATTCTCAATTGGTCTGGTAAATGATTCTTCTTGGTTAACAATTGGAAATTCTTAATTGGTCTGGTAACACTCACTAAGCTATTCCTGAACAGTGGAACTTGGGATGCGCTTCTTCCCCCGGTGCTCAAAGGTGATCAACAGGTTTGCGGATGATGACATAACAGAGTACACTGATCTTGAACATAACACTTCAGAGGAGCGAAGAAGAAGATTTCTGGAAGTTCAAGATGAAATGATGAAAGCATTCAACCAGGATAAGAAAGAGAATTCTGGGTCTGGCCCATCCTCTTCATCATCCAAATCAGTACCAGTTGCTCGAGCGAAGGTTGCCAGGAAATGACACACATGATTTTTCTTTTCGTTTTAGGATCTCTGATCTGTTTCCCTTCAAACCTTGGTTTGCAACATACATTGATTGGCCAATCTCAATTCTCAGTAGCTCTTCCAAAGGTTCTTAGCTTAACCTAGTTGTGGAGATGTAAATAAAGATGGTTGAACAATATGTGCTCCCTTCCCAGTTTTACTTGGAGATCCTGATCAACTATTCAACTGTTCATGTAAAGTTAGAACTGGGGTTCATGTAAAGTTTTCTACAAATTCTACAAAGCCATTACTTTGCCTTAATATTGTTAGCCATTAACACTTTTCCTTTGGAAGGCAGCTTGAGGTCATCCACCCAGTGGAGCTGTCCTAGATAGCAAGCGTATAGGTACTTCTTTTTGTAGGCCATGTGGTTTTTTCTCCCAAAGCTTGGCTAATCTTACCATCCATGTTCTTCTCTATTGTCTCGGGGAGAGATCCTGTGGATACTACTTCAATGACTCCCTATCTCGTTATCCTGAAAGCTATCCTTCAAGCATTAAGATGGTCAAGCTAAGGGTGGGATGGGCCTGTTCGAGGGTGTATATATATATATATATATGTAACTATAGCAATGGAGATAAAGTTGGCTGGATGGTTACGAACCAAGTCTAGTGCTTTTTATTAAAAAACCCATGGCTGATCTGAAAATTGAACGGGCTTCAAATGTCAAACCTAATCCAGCCCTATGAGCTAAAAAATATAGGTTCGAGTTCTGAACTTAAGTCAAGCTACTGCTTAAAAGAAATCCTTGATACCAAGGGATATCTCGAGCTCCCATTTTGCAACTTTTGTGAATGCGCATATGGGTTTTTCTATCCGGGTGCTACCACCCTCTGTTTCTTCTGGATTAACTTTGATGATAAAGTGATTGATGATAGTGCTTCCAGAGAATCTGGTTTTATTCTTCATAGATCTTGCATTACTGCATGTGAATCTACAGTCGCAATGGCTAAATTGTGGGGTCTTGGGAATGTTTTTTTATATGCAGTGACAATCTTGCGAGCGGACCCATATCATGTTGGTGGGTGATTCAAAGACGGGGATTAACTGGATTATGATAGCATCAGATCCAATCAACGGTGTGCAGACTCTTATTTTAGATGAAGAATTGCAAAGCCCTCAGCTTTTTTTGAAGTGACTCATGTTTATAGAATCCAATATGGCTGCTGATTAGGTGACATCTTTTTTTTTTTTCTTTTTTGTGTTGATCACCAAACTGATCACATTATTTGGAACTCGATTTCAAAGTGTCTCCCGTTTCCAAATATTTGAGCTTCTTAAGTCTTTTGGATGTATTTAGTAATAATATATCAGATTGACTGGTCTACTCCTGGTTAAGATTGGCTTTGTGAGGTGCGGTCCCTCAGTGCGGCACCTAATGGATTTATTTCATCAATTCAGAAGAAAACTTTTCTAAGAAATGAGGCCTCTCCCTCTCTCACACGCTCTCTGCAAGTATATGATGCTAGTCCTCTCGGTATCAGAAAGACATCATAAATTTTCCTTCCTGTTATCATCCAAATGCATCAGATTGTTACATCTGCAAGTAATCATCTAATTTCCAGAGCCACATATAACAAGAAAGATAACAAGATTGAAGGAAAAAATGATTTCTTCCTTTCTTTTCCTTCCTTCAACGCAAAGAAACAAGTAGAGAGTTCTCACAGCATTTCCATTTTGTTTTATTTTTAGCTCTGATTCAGTCATTTCACAACTTCTTTTAACCTGTCTTAGAATAGGATATGGTTGCCCCCGGATTGGTCCACAACTTCTCTAACCTGTCTCAGAATAGGATATGGATGCCCCCCGGATTGGAGAACAGAAGATACTGAATGTACTGCTGCAGCAAAGATCAAAATAATAGTCTTGTAGAGATGATGATACCTTGCTGATCTTTTGGCTGTCTTCATCATACTGTAGTCCAAACTATTCACAGCCTACATCTCAATCAACCAAAAAAAAGAGCAATCAGCTGAAATTCATGGATGATCATAAACACTTAAAAGCAAACAACATAATCTAGATTTCTTTAATCAAATCAAAAACAAAACCAGATAGACAAGCATATACCTAAACAGCAAAAAAATATTACAGAAGGCCACAGGCTTTCAATCCACATTTTACTCCTTTTCCTTCTCTTAAGGCTTTGTCCACTAAGCTTTGTACATCCTCAAGCCAGTGCTCAGCATATCAAGCCCCTCCATTCCAGCCTCCATCTCAGCCTGATCTACTTCAGTCCCTGTGAGCGTATCTTCATCCAGTAATTCTTCCCATATCGCTTCACAAGCTGTGTCCAACTTCTGATCATTGGATTCTGTTACCACCTCATCTTTCCGAAGTCTATTGATTGAATTGCTTGCATCATTGTTGTTCATTGTGGAAAACAGAGATTCCATCTCATCTTCGATCTCTTCTGCTTCAGTTGCCTGTCGATGCTCTGAACTTAAATTCGCTGGCAACCTCCGCTTCTTGCTGACGCTCCCCAGCTGCTTCTTCCGCTCACTGCGGAGTATAAGCTGGTGGACAAAGATCGGGTTCTCGAGAGCTCTCGCCCAGAAAGCCATTGTCTGCTGCTGCTTCCTTTCCGTGCCTCGAATCCTTTCCTCCATGGCGAAGAGCTGTGCTCGAGAATTCTGCTGCTGCTGCTTAAGCTTCATAACTTCTGCCATCAGAGTGTTGCGGTCCCTCCTCAGCCCGTCAACTTCGGCCTCGAGCAGGGACTGCTCCAAGTCAACGCAAGCTCCGGTTTCCAACCGCTGCTGCGAGCCCGGAGAGATGTTCCGCCGCCTCTTGATGTTCTTCAGGAGATGCTTCTGGCCTCCTAAGAATCCTCGGTTCGCAAATTCCCATCGGTCCGGGTCAACCTTCCGAAAACCCTGTGTCATTTGAAGCAAAATATTGGCATGGTTGAGAGTTGGCATCCACAATAGACACAAAATTTCGTTACAAACCAAAATCTAAAAAAAAAAAAAAAAAAAAAATTAGTAGCATGGGCGGATCGAACTGTGAGGATTACCAATAAAGAATCATCTTCAAAAAAAGAAATGAATGGAAGATAACAAATTGGAAACCATTAACTATCTATATTTTAAGATTTAAAAGAGAACGTTCGTTGGAGGAGGAACCCCATAAACTTGGAATTTCTAGACCCTTATGACGCACTCTAAGAACAAAACTGTGGGGCATGCGTACACCAAGAGAGAGGGTTCAAGAGTTATCCACAAGAGCCAGGGCAAGAGCTTATGTTTTGCATTGTAGCTCATATTTATTAAACAAAAAAATGATTCTGTGTTTTTTTTTTTTTTTTTTTTTTTTTTGGTTCAAAGGATTGAGGTTTTTATGTAGTTTTTTAATGTGGGCAAAATTATAAAGAAACCTTAGACCACAAAATTACAAAGTCTTGAAACAGCGTCTAACCCGCAGAATTTAAAATAGTAGGGAAGAAGAAGAAGAAGAAGAGAAGAAGACGCGCTTACATAGGTGTTGAGCTGGCGAACGAAGCTGGAGAAGTTGCTGTGCTTGAAGTATTTAGGGAGGAGTGTGGTGGAGAACTTGTGGGGATCCCAAACGACGAAGCTGTTGCGATGGCGGCTCCACGACACCACCTCGTCGGTCCCCGGGTCCTCCACGATCTCGAACGTCTTCCTCAGGAACGGCGGCGGGGCCACCTCGTTCAGCCCCGCCATCGGCCGCGGGCTCGTGGCCACCGCCACCTCCTCCTCCTCCTCCTCCTCCTCCTCCTCCTTCACCACCACCACCACCTCCTCGCCGCCACCCTCCATGCCCGCCGCCGTCAACAACAAAAATAATAATAATAATAATAATAATAATAAAAAGAAGCCCAGAGGTTTAAAGTTGTAGAAAAACGGGGGCTTTGGTAGTCGGGCTTGAAGAGTAACGAGAACGGAAGCCGGAGGGATTAAATTAATAAAACACGGGGGGGAGATGAAAAATTTAGGAAAGAGAGTGTCGGGGCCGGGAGGGAGAGGTGGGTTGGCAGATGGCTTCCCTGGACCGACGGATGGAACTGAGAGCGAGAGAGAGAGCGAGAGAGATGAGAGCTCGCAAACGGTACGATGAAACGTGGCAAAGCGACCACCGGCATCGTTATCATCGTCGGATGGGTTGGGTGGGTGAGAACGCTTATTTGCAACGCCGTTCATGTCAATCACCATCGTCTATTTACGCTTGGATCGATACATGATATCGACCAGACCTGAGAAAGGAAGCCTGGTGATGTATCAGATGGTCCAATTTGAATTTCGAGTCCTCGTAATGAGACATAAAATGTTGGTCTCTTGATGGGACGTCCACATATTAATTTGTGGCATCGATTTTCTTGCGTAATTGATGGATTCGTGCAGCCTCAACCATCGGCCTGCCCCAATATCCACGATTTCAGGACGGGCGCGGGTCCGATCTTGAATTAAGCCGAATCGAAATTATATCAACGGAGAAAGAAACGATAAGCTTACGTTTGGTTTTCGTAAATATATATATATATTTTCAATTTCTATTTTTTAAAAAAATATTTTTATTTTTTTTATTTTTTCATTCTTATAGAACACGTCGGATGAGTAAAAAATAAATTTTATTTTTTAACTCTTTACTTTTATTATAAATGAAGCCTTTTAAAATATCATAAACTTCTTATATATCAACCTTTTAACTTTAGTTTTCTATTCTACTCTTTATTTTTTATAAAAAAATTAATATAAAAATCTTTATTTTTAAATATTTTCATTCCATCAAACATGATTTTATAATTATTTTTATTTTCTATAAATATAAAATATATATATATATATATATATAACGGTTTAAAAGAACCAAACGCATTCTCTCTCTCATACAGAGAGTCAGTCACGACCACCACCTCCTCCTCCTCCTCCTCCTCCTCCTCTCAAGTTACAAAAAAGAATGGATGAAGATTTAACGAATGATTTATGAAAAATATAGAATTGGGCTTAAATCTCACATCCACTCCGTTTCAATTAAATTTACATATATTCTAATTTTATTTTTTTAAAAAAAACAAATCACATAACTTATCAAATGAAAACTTTAAATAAATCTGATAATTTTTCTAATAAAAATTCTTGGCATGACGTAACAAATATTTTATAGTGCTATCACCACCCAACGGACGAGGCGAGCTTGGCACTTTGCAATCATGTTGACTTGATACCTTCTCATGTTCAGTTTTCTCATAGCCATGTGCTGACCATCAATCTAATTGGACCGCACCTCAACAATTCAAAAAGGTGGTGATTGGGGGGGTCAAAAAAATCAACTTATCGGTAACACGATAGTGAAAGAGATTAGCTCCAACCTCACTGCTACGATCTATGAGCCACTAAATTTTAGGTCAGACTAATTAAGTGATCATTTTAGAGCTACAAAGAGGGGATCATTCTTAACAGCTTGTCTAATATAACCTCAGATTAGAAACGATTTCATGCGATTCGTTCGTCCATCGACGGAAAGCAAGATGTCTAACGAGCAATTTCTGACAATAAGATGCCAAGAGGAAAATACAAGTCGTGGGGCCAATAAAACTCTTTTAACCAATAATCTTGGTTCTACAGAGGATCCAAAAGATAAACTCAGACACGAATTTTCAGGGGTTTGAGAATGTTTTTACAGCACCTTTCAACTCATAACCACGAGACAAATCTTACGGAAGAAACGGCCATGAAAGTTTCTGAAGACAAGACAACGTCTATTATGGGGATGATTCCTAATGTACAGCCAATTGAGATAATTAGCTTGGGGTGGTCACGATGTAAAATATCAGATAGAAAAGAATGGCTGGAACCATTCCAGACACAAAAGTGCCAGCTGCGGACTAGAAAATGGACAGATTTACAAACCAGAGCCAGGAAAATCCTTTCTTTGTTACAGAATATATTGCTACAGTTTGCTGGAGTAAATTATTATACCTAGGTTGCAATTGCTAGGAATCAAAAAATAAAGTTATATCATAAATCACAAGCGTCCAATATTTCACAGGGATGCTGCACTTCCAGAATACCATCAGACTTGGTAGGGATACGATGTTATAAGGTGACTCTTGCTCTACCTTTGGCCAAACTCCCCGAATATGCTTTCTAATTGCATTTTCTGTCAGAGCAACATGTGGAAGAGATGAACACAAAACTTCTATGTGCAGTAGACAGTTGACCAGTCATAAAGCATTCTAGATGTGTGTGGGCACAAATATTTTAGCTTGATTTTGTGTGGGTGTATGTGTGTCCATGTGCATGCATGCACACGTGCATGAATGTGTGTGTGTGATAGAGAGAGAGAGAGAGAGAGAGAGAGAGAGACTGTGCTAGCAAACCATGAGTTCTCTTCTGCTTGACGTGGCTTGGCTGGTAAGTTCTTTTCGAAAGTAGGAGTAAAGACTCATCAACCAAAGCATCATTTCCTGAAGAAAAGTATCAGTATTAATAATGACAAGATCCATTGAACAGATTTCTTGGATTTGAGATATATCGGTACTAAAAGTATTTGAATCTTTAATAGTTGCAGTGCCTACATATTACTGTGCTAGTTGAAATCAGAAACTTCAGTTTAGGATTCAAAGGACTATCATCACAAAAGTTGGAACTTCTACAACCTAGTAGCATAAAGCCAAAAAGCTGCAAAATTCTCAGAGTAATGTGAAACAGATCAAGTAAACTTAGAATGCCAAGTTAATAAGATTGTGGTACATGCCTAAATTCCATAACAATTGGTATTCAGCACCTCTTCTTCCTGTATATGTACTATATACTAGCAACCAATCAAAAGTACTGAAGAAGCAACAATTTTATAAAAGGCACTTCTGCATCTATATTAATGTGAGACACAGAAAAATTGCCATATATAAGGACAGCAAAATAATGATCTGTACAAGAAAAAACAAGTCTCCTAAACCCTCCACAAGTATTCCAAGTAAAAGTGCAGATTGTCTCCAAAAACCAGTACCAACTATATATCAGCTGAGAGGCACAGTAAGACTACCTTAACCCCACAAATTCTTCATTGATGCTAAAAAATCCAAAATGTATGCCAGATCCTGTATATAACATGCTCTAATGGATGCCCCCATATTTGAGGGATTCTTGGTTCCCCTTGGATATGCCGTTGCATGTCAAACTTTTCTTCTTTCAGTCAAGCAAAATCAGGAAGAGAAATAAAATAAAAATACTTATCAGAGCTATAGTTTTTTTTTAATAAAAAGTGACCCTAGATTCATCCTCCAAAGAGTTAAACCCAATGCATGAGGCTCCTACTAATGCAAGATCTAGAGATTGTGAGATATGCACAGCCTTACCCTTACATATAGAGAAGTTGCTTTCATGATTCGAACTCATGATACCCAAATCATAATAAAGTAACCGTACCATTACGCCAAGGTCCACCCTGATCCTCCAACAAAAGTAAGCTTTGCCTAATTATTGCACCTCAATACATGAATTTTCTTCCAAGAACATATGAAATCCAGTCGAATGACCTCCAAGGTCATTTAATGAACCCATATAATACAAATGAGCTAAAACAACATATCGTCATTAAATGTCCATGCCTAATAGAAAACTATTAGATGTCGATATTGCAAAACATACTTATAACTTTTTTACATTTGGAGTACCAAATCATGATTTATAAATACCTCATTATGATGATCCCAAATAAAGTACCCCACCCTAAAAAAAAAACTTTTGCATATAAATTCACGATTTACTTGCACTTCCCAAACCTCAAGATGTAGTTTTAGTGGTCCAATTAATCAAATGGACTCATAAGTGGTCTAGGGTGGTGTAAGAGAGGTTCAGGGCATCCAAGTCCCTTATTTTTCAGAAGCCAGGGAACAAGAGGGATAAGAAGCTTTTATCTTGTTAGTGTTTGAAAATTAACACTTAAATGTAGAGCAAAGGACCTTGACAATTCATCCATTATCGAACCTTGTGCGCAACACATGCTCATTCACATTTTTTTTTTATTCTGCTACATGTTGTGAAAATGAGGCTTTTGCACATCTAAGGAGATGTCAGCATAATCAACATTTCTCTCAAATGACTTTGATGAGGGCTGAATTTATGATTTAGTCATTGAATCTAATGATTTCTGGAAATTAGCCTTTTGCAAAGAAAAGCCTTTAAAATTTAGATGTGTTTATTAACCAGACATGACCAGGTCTGATGAATCTTAAAAATGAAAAGATAAAGTGTTGACATGTGCAACAGCCTACAAAACCTACACCACATGCCACAAGCATTATTGATGCGAGCATACCACATATATCATAAACTGAAATCAAGTTACTTGCTGAAAGCAATAAATCATGGATTAAATCGAGCCTTTCAATCCAACCACCAACTTATATGGTCTTTAGCTACTTCCAAAGAGGAAATAAAGATCCATGGTATCTAATGGCATGATGTTTTATAGCCTACGTTGTTTGAAGATCCTATACATGTAAAAATAGTGCAAAATTTGAGGGCATTTCCATCATTATTGGAATGGTACTTAGTTGGCATTAATTTTATGGCGGACATATGTCTTGATTCTTGAAGTCGTCCTCAATCTTTTGACTTATATAAAAAACACTATTGAAGTATCCAAAGAGGATTCTGGACAAACATAGAAATGTAAGTTCTGTGATATCCACCAATTGTATAACATGATGCCAAACCACCGACAAACAAGCACAACAATTTTTTCTTAGAGCATATTGCATCAATAACACCACTAATGCCCGGTCCCAAGCTTGCATACAAAAGTTGAAAAGCTGATGTGAGGTCAAGATCTAGTAGCAAAACGAAGAAGCTCAACCTATGAAATGAATCTAACCAAAACGATCTACAGCTGTCTTTTTTTTAAAAAAAAAAAAAAAGAAAGAAAAAAAAAAAGAAAACAAACAGAAATTACTTCAGCATTCTTCTTATAACCTTGCATTAGCCTTTTGGCAAGTTTTCACTCCTAAACAGTCTTCCTGCATCGACTAGAACCTAGGATGCATGTCGAAGTTTTCTTCCACCGCCATTTAGATAACAATGTTCTTTATAGTAGAACTCATGTATTACAATTAGATATAGATAACAATCAAGAAGAAAATCCGATGAGCTGCTTTTTATAACGACGTCAACAGAAAGAAATAAAAGAACTCGAACAACAGAAAGAAATAAAAGAACTCGAACTAATATAAGAAAGAAAGTACGCAAAATCCTCTTTTGGGTTTCTTGAAAACTAATGAAAAATGAAATTCGATAGAAACCAACATCTCAAAATTTTCTTCTCACTATCGAATCGAAGGGAGTCCGCAGGGGAATGTAATCCCTTCAAAAGAAGCCAATATTTTCAAGGTTTATGCGTCTCCTCCTCCGCCTCCTCCCAATGGGTCTGAAACTTCGCCGGAAAAGACTGCGCCGAGGGATTGGAAGGGATATGAGGCAGACTTGACGAGCTGCTCGGCTTCGGGGGATGGAATGGATCGGAGATGCGGAGGCGATTGATGAGGGAAGCTCCGGCCCAAGCAAGGGTTTTGGACGCCATCGTCCCTCTGGAGAGCTAAAACCCTAGTTCTCCACCTGGTCCCTTCAATGTTCTTGGGGGGCAGAGGCGAAGGCCACCCCCGAGCGCGCACGCTAAAGTTGAACCGGTTTATGTAAACCAGACCGGCCGGGCCGACTAGTTGGGTCTAAGCTTATTGGGGTTGGGCCTTGTGCCCCTGGGGAACCAGGGTGGATGTCCTGGAGCTTAACTGGGCCGGCGGAAGACCACTTTGCTTGACTTCTTCTAACCTTAGAAGCTCATTAAATTGACTACTACTTTTCAGGTGGAAATATATTTTTGATCCTTAAATTATTATTTCAAATTAAAAAAATAATTAATCTGTTGCATAAATTTTTTTTTTTGGAGCACAACATGCATCCCAGTAGATGCATGCTTTAAGAGCAAATAGCAGTATATAAAGAAGAGATTGTTCCGCTAATTAATTCGAAAGAAAGCCTTATTAATTGTTTAAAATTTTTTAACAAAAAAAAAAGCTATATTAAGTGTATTATATCATCATCAATTCATTATTATTATTACTATCATCACATTACTACTAAAATTATTATTATTATTATATTATTATTATAATTATTCATTTTTTTTCTTAGCTATGATATTATGATTATTTTTATCATCTTCATAACATCTTTATTATCTTCACCATCAACACCATCAATATTTCTATCATTATCATCATCTTCATCATTATTATTATATTTTTTAAAAATAATTAAATATATAAAATATTTTAATATTTTGAAAATCTAAAAATAAAAAAGATATTTTGAAATTATTTTTTTAAAAAAAATAATGCTAACTCTCTTTTTAAGATGAGTGCGAAGCAGTCTCACCATCCGTCTCATAGATGTCATTAAGCTGGACCCCTCTCGTTCTCGTGGCATTCCACCAATCCCCAAGAGCTTGGACGGCTGTACCCTGTCCGAAGCAAGACATCCAAGCCAAAGAAGAACTCTTGGCCGCTGTTGCCAACGGCGGTGCTATCGTTTTGCAACGCGTTGCAACCTTCACGGGTGCCTCCCTCTGCGTCGCTACCGCAACCCCTCACCCCACGCGCCCTCTCGGGTTTCCTCTAATCCTCGTTCTTTTTTTTTTTTTTTTTTTTTGTTGCCCTCCAATCAACGGATCGCGAGCAGGTAATTTCCCCTCATCTTCCCAAATCCAGTTTTTTTTTTTTTGTGCGTATGTGCGTTCGATCCTCAAAATTATAGTGTGCAATGCGTGAATCCTTACGGACGAATCCCCTTTTCTACCGCACCTCTGATCTGAGGACAATTGCATAAAAAACTTCGTTTTTTCTGGGTTTTTATGATTGGTTGGTTAATCGGGTTGGGTAAAGTTTCTTTTTTTTCTTTTTTTCTTTTTTTTTTTTTTCTTATGTGTTGGTCTAAAAATCATCCCAAGTAGCTCCCAAAAAAAAAAAAAATTTTTTAGTTCATAATCATCAAAAAAAAAAAAAAAAAAAGTCTTAAACATCTTTTCGGATATTTCATTGGTATGAGTTTGGTGTTGTGCATGAATCCACTTAAATTATTTTTGTAATCTTATATAAATCTATGAATTTCTTCAGCTTTTATTTGTTCATGTCATTTGCTGAAGGATCTAATAGGGGTGTGCTATTTTTGAATCAATTGGTAGAAAAACGAGCAACAAAAAGCACTTCATTTGAACAAGAGGGTAAAAGAATAGAATAGATCGAGGTAGCCATGGATAAGGTGAAAACTCATCATAAAGAGACTCATGGAATGAGCAATGACATGGACGAGAACACACCAGTTGATAAAGTTAAAGGCCCAAATGTGTTTGAACGAGCCAAGGAGGAGATCGAGGCTATTGTGGAGGCTATCCATTCCAAGAAAGAATCGCATCACGATTCACCCAAAAAGAACGAGGGTAATTTCCCCCAATTGTGTTTAAAATTTAACGAGATATCATGTTGACATGCCATGTTAGCGGCACTGAGATGTCTTGCCATGCTATTTCATCTTCCTCTTTGTTTGCGGGTCATTCGCTTAAATAGATTTTTGAGTTGCATGGTTAAAAACTCAGAGTTGAAACTAAGGATAGCTCATGCTTTCTGTCAGATCTTTGATGAGGGTGTTAGTTAAACATTTTCTTGAACAGGGTCTTCTATTTCCTTATGTTTTTGGCAAAAACTCCTCTAATTAATTTATGCATTCAGTGTTAAATATGACCTTTTTCTTCGTAGTCCTAATGGATTTTCCTAATAATTTTCTCAACTAAATTAGTGCTTCGGTCAATAAGAAATATGCCAACAAGGTTTGTTATTGATTAGAAAGTGTTATTTTGTTTATAAACCTTTGTTCTTAGAGTCCATAAATGATCTAATTCTCAGTGAGGATGTTTTTTGATTCATTGCCAGAAAGTGTAGTGGAAGCACCTCATTTTACTGCGGGGGCAAATGAAGAGGCAAAAACCTTGAACAGGATTAAAACCCATGATAAGGAGACTCATGGTACCAGCAATGACATTGATGAGAGCACACCTGTTGAGAAAGTTAAAGGACCAAATGTATTTGAACGAGCTAAAGAAGAGATCGAGGCCCTTGTAGAAGCAATTCATCCAAAGAAAGAACACGATCACAAGGTAACATACAAAGAAAAAAAGGGGCCGTCTGGGCTTTTCTTGGGAGAATGTTTGAGAAATTCCACTCCCCTTTTAATGGAAAGAGAGACTAGCCACGAGGATTTATAAGAGTGTATATGGTTGCAGATTCTAGGATATATTGTTTTCTTTATTCACTTTTTTTCAGAGTGCAGAGTTGAATTTTTGCATAGAGTGTACTTTTTGTTAATCATGGAGTTTATTTGTTGGCAGTGAACGTGAAATCTTGCATCACCATTCTTTAGAGGCTGGATTATTGCCATGATGTTGGGGAACTCAGATGAGCGAGTGTTCTTCCTGTGAATTAATGTTCGGTTTGCAAGCATAACTAGTTTCTTTTTACACATTGAAAAAACTTTAATGAATCAGTTCCCAGAAATTGTGCTTGTACTAAGTTGGATCTGTTAACTTTCTGGTCCCTTCTACAGATATATCTGCAGTTGTTTGGTTGATGTATTGATGATGTGCAGCTTTTGATCTCTCTCTCTCTCTCTCTCTCTCTCTCTCTCTGCATCTTAATGGACTTCAGACATGTTGATTAAAGGTTTTTAGCTTTAGACCAAGCAAATTGCATGGTTGTCCCTATTAAACTTTTCACCCTTGAATTAGGTTGTCCCTGTTAAATCTTTATGGATGTTAGTTACTGCGAGGTAAGGATATCATGTCAAAGGGGCATAATGGGATGTATAGTTGAGTCTCAAGGATGCTTATGGAAAAATCATGGGAAGGAAAACAAGTTTTTCACAATTGAGGCAATTTGGGATCCTAGGGCGTGGACTTTGTTAGAACATGGGGGAAAATTATGAGAAAATTTTTCCATCTTTAAACTCAGAACCAGCAGGGGTTGCAAAAAGGATATAGCTGGGAGCTATTGCTGTACTTTTGCATTTAATAGTCTTGTTTTGCTGGGATTTAGACATTTCAGATATCAGGTGACCTTTCAGTAGCAATCTATCTCTTGCTAAATCTAGATTGGCTGTAATTAATATTTGACAATGGAGGATAGATTGGTTTCAACAGGTATCTAACAATATATGCTATGAAAAGGCTTATTTGATGTTGATGTGATATCCAACAATGAAGGCTACAGTTGATGTTCATTTAGAAGCTGTTTTGAAGTGGGCATTTTCATATAAATTTCTGAATAAATTAGTTGACATTTGAAATATAACAAATTATTCATATAAATCTCATTTACACTCAATTTTAGAGATATAAAATTAGCAAAAAAAAGAGGTGTTAATTTTTGATTTCTAAGAATAAAAAATTATCATGAGAATTTGATCTTTCTGACTTGAAACAGCCTATTAAAGAAAAACAGGTAGCTGCCATAAAAAGTTTCAGTCAGCGACATTGAGAATTTTGCAGAAACTATGTATTTGATGAAATTTGGTGGAAAAATAGAAGCCCTAACATTGATAATTTAGATTGTATATTTTATCTTGTTAGATTGATTTTGAATCAAAAGAAGTGACAATCTTGGTAACAATTAATCTCACGGACTAATCATTCAATCATACCAGGCAAAAATCAGAAATCATGAAAGATCATTTCATCAACCAAAGGTAGACATGCCAGCTCTTGGACAATCCCAATCAATAAATATCCAATGAAACAAGAAGGTTGAGAAATCAAAAGGGCCTTTGACTTGCCAACTTTTTACAGAAGGCCAAACCTCCCTTGGGTTTGCCAGGGAATCCTGCCTGCTTGCATGCCTCGTCGCACTCCCTGTTGCATACTTGGGTGGACACCATGCCCAGTGGGATGCATTTCTTCATGCACTCACAGAAGCAGCTTTGTCCGGCCTCGCTCCTCTCGACGGTGGACAGAACAAGCAGCAAGCTGACGAAGAGCGCTGCTGCCACCTTCTTGCATGCCATTTTTCTTTTTCTTTTTTTTTTGACCTTTGTTGCGTGTCTTGGTTGAACACCACAGAGGAGTCCTGGAGGCCTGGGCCTATTGCGTTGTTTTGGTGCCACAAGGAAAGAGAGGCAAGGAATGATGGATATATTGAGAAGCTGGGGTGGTTGGTTGTTTCTATGTTGGGAGACTTATTGCCTGTCTTCCAGTTCTACGTTGCAAGAATAGGATGCTCTGAGGTGGCCTTTGTTTTTCGGTGCTATAAAAATTGTTGGACTGTTGACATGGTCAAGGCATGCTCATCCTCCTCCATCCAACTATCATAACTCTCATTTAAAGAGAGGGATGTTTTAGACAGCCAGAAAACAGTCCCAAAATAGACAGCCTCTCATGAGAAAATAAGTAGGCCTGCTGGATGGTGATACCCATGTTACAACCATGTTATAGAATTTTGATCTTGTTGTCACATACATTCTATTCATGCCCATGACATTCCATATATATATATATATATATATATATATATATATATGCCCTTGTCATCAAGCTTTTCATGGAGATTGATATTAGAAAAAGTGTTTATGTAAATCTTAATTACACCATTTCTTATTTCCATTTCCACTTTTTTTTTTTTTTTTTGAAAGTAATGAATCTTTGTTGTCAAAAGCTTTAAAGCTATTTTACTGTTTTACGAGTGATCATGCAAAACATAGAGTTTCATCATTCATGCTGTTTGATCTAGTTTATTAATGAAAGTAGAAAACAAAAAGCAATGCTCATTGGGCCATTATTGAAGGCAAACGGGCTGTTACACAACCGCAAGATTAAGACATACAACCTCATGCATGTCTCCCATGTAAGCATAGCCTCAAATACTTGCAATCAAGGCTTATAATATAGGGAATCGATGCCATTTCAGTTATGGTTCAAGACAACATGTATTATAATAAATCAGCAGCGTACTAACTAAATGAGCTAAAAGGTTCTAACTCATAAATTATTTCATTTGATTTGGTATGGTATGGAATGATTTGATACAATTTGGAATTGGTACGGATTGATTCAAAATAATTTGGAGCGATTCAACTCCTGTGCTAGACCGAACTACTGAACAAGATCAGTTTCGAAATAGTTTGATATGATTCACCCTAATCATTCGGTTCCGACCATCTTTGCTTCCACCTAATCCTTTAGTGCCAAAAATTTGCCTGACTTTCTTGTCATGCGAGTCATCATGCATCTTATACATGAGAAATTGAGAAAAAATGACATATGATGGCCCTTGCACTCTCAACAATCAGAAAGTGAAAAAATGACAATTTCACAGCAAGAGTTATAACTTCAACCCATGAGTTTGATACCTATCAGAATTCCTTCCACCCCACCATCTAAATAACATTGAGTAGGGCATCTGGTTTCGTCTGCGTAGGTCTGGCATTTTGGCTGGTCTCCACTTGGCAGCGCCGTGTGGTCCTTTCAATCAATGTCACTCCAAAATGACAGCTGATGATCCAACCATCCATTTCGCCTTTCACCTCGAGCTCTAGACTCTTTCAGGCAACGAGGCATAGGTTACCCGCTCTATCCAGCGCGAGAGGCCATGCGGCAAAAGAAAACATAAGCCTGAATCCTCCCTCTATGCTACGTAGCAAAACATAAGCCGTACGTGACCTCCACCATCTGATCAATCGCAAGCACCGTTGATTGATCGGTGACAGTGTATCACATGGAACCTAGATATGGCTGGTGGGTGCAAAATTGGACACTCCAATTCTTTGTTAAAATGGATATTCTCATTCTCATCACAGAAAAAGAAGAAAAGAAAACCATTCATACGCATGGCAGGCAGGTTGGTGATTGATGAGAGGAATTAAAGCCAACCATGAAGATATATATATATATAAACTTTATGCTAAAGCTTGTATTCTTATGCTAGTGGTGTTAGTAACTTTATTCAGACAAATCTTTTGCCTTTCCTTCCTTACCAAACTGCCTCCTCTGTCTGCTTACCAGTTAGCAGAGCTCGCGTTCTGAAGACACGATGGTATCAAATATGTTGGTGCAATCAATGCTCTCTGTGCGTTCCAAGGCTTCCTGAAACAACAACGGGGTTGCTTGCTCTGGTTGGAAACATCCGTTGGGCTCTGCAGTCTAGTCTAGGATGGAAGATTAGCATGAGACCATTGAAAGGCCGATTCCTCCTCGGAAAACCACCTCAAATAATGCCATCTCCTTGTAAAAAGCGAAGAAGCTGAGAGAGATGCATGCAGCGCGACGAGTTAATTGAGGGGTCAAATAACTTGCCAAAATAGGGAATGCAAATGAGCGAAGCAAACAATTGCAGAGGAAAGAGAAGGGCAAAGAATTGACGTTTTTTTTTTTAAAAGGGAGTACTACTATAACAATCGTTAGCTACTGCTGCTCCTCATAATCCCATCCTCCTGCCTCCCCACAGTTCCAAAAAACACTTCAGCCCCTCCCTCTCTCATCATAACAACATGATAAGGGATGCCAAGCGCTCTTGTGCTTGGCTATTTCTATTGCTCGGTATTGTGCAAATGGTGACCTGGGTGACTGCAGCAAGTGCGAGGCCTTTTTCACATAGCTCTCAAGGTAATAACTATTACGGGTTCTCCTTGCTTTTCTTTTCTTTGCATACATTCTGTCCAGAACATATGTAAACTACCTTTGTGTTTGTGTTTCGTTCGCCGTCTCACTGCTGCTATCTTTGAATCCACGCAGCCCAAACGCCACAGCCACTGCATGGAAGAAGATGGGTAACAAAAGTGGTTCCTCTCTCTCTCTCTCTCTCTCTTGTGCTCGTAGTATGGGTGGATGATAAACTGATAATGCATTCCCCGTTTCCTTTTGTAGGAGAATTTAGACGGTAGGAGAGCAGTGGAAGGTGAGGTCGTTGCAGATAGTCACGAGGAGATTAACAGGCTCGGGTCAAGACCACCCAGCTGCCGGGTTAAGTGCGGAGGATGCAAGCCATGCGTGGCCGTGCAAGTGCCGACCCCCACCAACCATGCTGGAGTTCAGCAACAATACACCAACTACGAGCCTGAAGGATGGAAGTGCAAGTGTGGCTCTGTCTTCTTCAACCCGTAGGCGCGTGAACGAGAGCATCCTATCACAAAAATCCAATCAACTGCCAATGTAGAAAATCAAAAAAAAAAAAAAAAACCCATACTTTTCTCCGTTCTAAGATAGTGCTGCCTGCTTTATTAATACCTTGTGGATCGTGGAGTTCGTCCTATAACAAACAGAAGGGTCAGCCATTACCCATTATCGAATGCCAAAGTGCCATCCGTTCGTTAACATTTTGTTATGTCAGAAGACAGAAACAAAGCGATCGAAGATCCGTCTTATTTATGGTGCCACATCAGGAGAAGAAGATTAGAAGAAGAGAGGCAAAAAGACCCCCCCCAAACTAACTTTATTTTGGCAAAATATTTATTGGTAAAATAGTAACCCTCAACTTCAAAGAGACTCATACTGGCAAATGTTTAAAGGCTTAAAAACAGCAAAGCAGCAACCAGTTCATTGATCCGTACAATTAAGTCGGCTTTTAAAACAATCAAGAAAGATGCTTCGCTGCGGGAACTCTAGATAAGGGCAGATTCTGGAAACTGAATGCATAATGCTTCGTATGAGCAGACCAATCTTCCCAAAGTCGGAAAATAGCGTCACACTGCAGCCAATGTGGTCCCTACGCATTGGCAAATCTATTTTTTTACTCTTGATACTGGATCATCAAGCAGCAGCAGGAGCAGGAGCAGTTTTCTCCCGTGGGGGTACTCGCAGCATAGTCTTCATCGTGTCATACGCCGTGAAACCAATGGCCACTGAAGGAACAACCTGCGCAATTTGATGATTACGTTAGGCAACTCTGATATTCCATACAGGTGGATAAACGGCTACATTGCCAATTTTTCCGATGCAAAATACAAAACTTTTACGCTAAACACATATCTAATTGCGACACATGGTCACTGTGTTATTGCAATATTAAAAAAAAAAAAAAAAAATGACGTGGTTAGGTTTGGGATGACAACAGTTGCAAATATGATCCAAGTGTTTTGACACTTCCGAAGGGATGGTGACTGGTGTTAATGTCATGTCCGAAGTGAATATCCACCTCCAGAAATCCTATCAGACGGGTCCAAGTAAAACACGAAACATTATCATTAGCACAAAGAATCGATTAACACTGAATTCTAAAGATAACCACAAATTTCATTGTTCAGACCTAGTATCAAAGCATATCAATCAACAAAGTTAATCAGAAACAGATCTGGCATGAATTAGGTGCAACTTTAATTTCATCGAGAGTTATAATACACCAGCAATGATAGATTCTGCACCACAAGATTGAAAGGAAAAATAAAGCTCTCTCTTGTTATTTGTGCACGCATGAATTTATGCTTGCTGCTAATGAGCGTATGCGGTTGATGTATTTCATTACCTTAACATAGTTGAGGCTCAGACCAGCAAACAGCTGCCTCCATCCCTGTGTGCGAATGATGGTAGAAAGTCCTTGCAGTGTCCCCTTGATGTGAGGACCGCCAAGTTGATTCACTCGTTGCTGATTTTGGACCTAAAAACATAAACCAAATAAATTAAGGACTTCAAACTGCCTTACTGCTCTCGAAGCAGTCACAATATTTCATAACATTGTGCAAACAAGCATGAGGCAGAAGAGAGCAGAAAGTGGTAAAATACCTGCATCTGTCTCCGGACCACATCTAGAGGGTACGTAAGAGTCTGACCAAATAGACCAGCTAAAGCTCCACAAGAGAGACGTAGTATGACAGACTTCTTGTATTCATCAGGTACATGGGTCTTGAGCTCTTCATAAATGTAAAACTTCAGACCAGCATAAGGAAGGATGCCAATAAGGGTTGGCCCTACATGAATGTAAAGATATCCGATTATTTCAAAAACCTTTAATCATAAAAACCAGGCAACTACATGAACCTTGAACTCATTATTATTATCAGAGATGAAATCTTCCGTCAAAGCAAAATCTAGGCATATTGTAATTTTAAGGAACCAAAAATGACATTAGAACACAAGGAATGAGAGTGATTGTACATCAAAAGAACTAGAGATGTATGGCTAAAGAGTTTGTGGATCAAAAGAACACCCCCTCCCCCACCACCCCCCCCCCCCCAAACAACCCAACAATCAAAAAAAAAAAAAAAAAAATCATGGCTACTACTTATAAAAAGCAAAGAATGCCTCATCAGAATCCCCCAAGCAAATTTCTTCAAATCCTTCCTCAACATTTGCATAATAATGCATTCTTCAGTAAACACTCCACTTTTCAGACAATTTAACTCAAATCTGCGATAACTCCAAGAGCCCACCTATAAATTAACTTTGCAAATTATATTTCCTCAGAAAGATACAAATCTGCACCTTTAGACTGCAATCTTTATTGTATATCTGCAAAGGTTTCATGGATATACCATAGATAAATTAAGATTTTAATAGGTTTCAAGTGACCACAAACAATTTTATTCAGTAATCAAATGTTTGGATAATGTTCTAGAAACCATCATCAGATGGATGTGCATCATTTTATCTTGTATATGTTGTGGCATGGCCAGCATAAATCCTTCCCTGACAAAACAACCGGATTGCAATTCCACTGTATGAAGCAGATCATGACTGACTGATTTTGTTTATACCTCTGATGAACAATTCAAATAATTCTCAAGCCTTTGGTAAGTAAGTTTATGGCACACCCTAATACAGAAGAACTTAGTTGGAGGCTGATTTTTGCCAACTTTAATGCACGTTAATATATCTAAATATGCCGATCAAAACTACCAGCTAAAACGTAACAACATAAACATTGCCAAAAATCTAAAGCTTCTTGTGGCGTTATTAATCTGAATGCGATACCATGCAGGACTGCAAGGTAGTTCTAAAAGGTAATCCTTGAAAAAGAAGGGAAACCATACCTACTCCACGATATAGAGAACGTATTCCGCCTTCCATATAAACATTCTTAAAAACATCTATTATTCCACTATGAGCAGGTCGAGCATTGAAACTTCTCAAACGATTACTGAGCTGCTCTGTGTTTGTTACCTTGTAAAGAGAGTGAATTAGAACATCAGTACACAAGTTAATAATTGCCATAGGTATGAACAAAAGAGACAATAGATAAAAAATACTAATAAGGAGTTGAAAGACCATACTGAGCTTTAAACACATATGCCCAACACAAAAAAGAACCTTGATTAAAAAGATCTAAAAGTTAATTTAATCGATACTGGTATCTGGCACCTGCAATGCGAATGCGAAAACCAATTCCTACAACAGCCAGAAGAATATAAGCTTTTGTGTCCACTGGAGCATGCCCCCTGCAAGAATTTTATACTAACAAAGCATGTGAAAAGGTCCTTGCTTGAGCTGGCCTCAGGTCAATAGTCCACATGGCTATGTAAGGCACCATATTCTTTTTCTTAAAAGTGAATGTAAGAGTATAAAAGCTTCAGTATTGGAAGAGGGCTTTGTGTGGCTTGATTCCAGCATTGGCATTGTGATAGAGTATAGATTGGATCAATATGAACAACTGCATGCATGCAAACAATAGGTGCACACTTTACTGTATACCACTATTCTATGTAACAATATAATACAAAACAAGGCATCGACCATCGAGAATTTAGGACATTAACAAGGAATTAGCCTATCAATCCTCTCAAGAGTGTAAGCAACCACATTCTAACAATCAAATGGATCTTCATGTCTGAAATTGGTTGATTTTTCATCAATTTTTAACACTCATATTTTAACTTGTGTGTGCCAATTTTTAATTTTTGTGTAGCAAAGAACATTTTTTCTTGAAAGTTAAAGTCTATTACCATAACAAAACACTAGTAACAAGAAGAAATCAAAAAAAAAAAAAAAAAGTAAGATCATTCGGGAAAAAAGCAGTAGATGTTAGACAAAATAACATTGAACTACCTGATAAGCAAGTCTAGTCCGAGCCAAGTCCAACGGATAGGTGCACAAAACAGCAGTTCCACCAGCAGCAGAGCCAGCCAACAGATCTATATGAGGTCCCGTACCCAAAGAGGGATAATTATTCAATATCCAACATCGATACTGCTCATAAGTCATAAAGTGTAATGCTGCATAAGGAACAATTCTAAGCACACTAGCGCCATTGCCTCTGAAAGACAAAATAGAAAACAAAAAATAAGTTAAAATGTAATGAACGATTGCTTATATTTTATCTCAATAACTCCATTAGCTTGTAACTTACTTATAGAATCCTAAAATACCATCATGTTGCTTCAACTTCCTCAGAGATCGGAAGATTCCAAGAGATTTGAACTCCTCAGTTCTTGTCTATTAAAAAAAAAGGGGGGGGGAATGGTGACCTTATTATTAGCACAAATACTATTTACTGCGCAAGAAATACAAAGAGAAGTTCCATGAAAAATGTTTTAAGAAAATTTAGAAAACATCAAACTAGAGAATATGGTTTGTGCATGCTTTTGCACATTTAGAAAAAAAAAAAAAAAAAAAGAGGGGGGGTGGTTGCAAATTTGCCATTCGCATGCTCATACAAAAGGACCAGCACAAGGGTATATGATGTCAGAGTCATGGGCTTTAAAGAGAGAGTCCACGACACATTCAAATTATCTCAACATATTACTGCAAAATACTGAACAATTGAGTTATCAAAGATACAGTGAAACTAAAATACACATCAATAGCACACTCAATGGACTTTCTTGCATTGCATGGCCTTAAAGCCTTACTGTTGACATACACACATATATGTGCATGTGGGCTACACACACACCCCATACCTTTTCAGGAGAAAGGATAAAGGACATAATCTTGAATTTTTCAGTTGAATCAATACAAGAGTTATTAATGTAACAGGTTTTGTTGTTATGATGACAGGCAATTATTCATTAGGATGAACAGAATGAGAGAAGAGGAAAGGAGAAGGCCGAGGAGGGGCATTCCTCTACCCAGCCAAACATGCGCAGGTCGATTGCATACATATCCAGCATAGAAACATCATCCAACTTCAAACCATTGACCAGCCACCAACATCAGCAAGTTGAGCCAACTAAGAACCCATGAAACCTTTTGCTTTTTTTCAATGTCATCCCCAACTCCAGCCTTTGACTAGGTAATGATGGGTCGACCCAGCCTGTCAACCAAACAGCAACCACTATCATACAGGGCAACCAGGGCAAGCTGCATTCAGTCAAAGACCAACCCACCCATATTCAGCTCCTTTCTAAATTACCCAACCCTAAACTATCCTAACCCAACTGACCCAACCTAAACCCAAGGAAACTTCATAATTTCTAACCCAAGCACAAAATAGAACAAGCTCACTCCAACCAGGAGGAGCACAATCATAAGGATATGTTTATCTCAGTTCAGTCACATTAGGATTCTTCATCTTCGCTCCACCCAATTCAATCTTTTGCCTTCACCTTGGACATCTTTTTCCCCTACCAGCATTGTTCAGAAATGCTTGCCTGCATCATCTTGGTCACACGCTTTAAAACAAGACCATCAAAAGCACTTTGAGGCTGATGGGTCGGACATCACATCATGAGACGTGTGTACAGACTTAGTAAAACTGTACACCTTATAAGGCAGGCATATAGTCTAGACTGTGAATACTTTCAATAACGATAATAGGAACGAGATGGATCTGTTTTCTAACTCAAATTCCAAATCAAAGTATGATAGAGTAATGTTGTTAAATGTAAATCAATAAGAGCGGCATAATTTTTGGTCTGTAGAATGTATGCTCCTAGTCAAATTTCATAATCATGTTCAAACAAAATATTCATACTTTGCCTAGCCCATTTTCACATGTTTCAGCATTGCTACAATGAGACAGAAAGATCGTTTCTTAGTTTTAAACGTAAAAGTTCTGAAAATTAGGGCCGTGGGTTTTTGAAAACAAGAAATCTTCCCTACCTCAAAATCCCAAGCCGCATTGTTATAGCCATCATCCTTCATCCTCTTCAGTTTTCTTACCCAGTATGTGTTGCACAAGCCTTTTGCTTGTTACTTTTTTGAAGTCATAGCCTTAAAAAAAATGCAGGCTACGCCATCACTTCATGAACCTGTTATGCCTAAGTAGATGCAACTAGCAGCTGACAAGGCAATCCTCTCTAGAACTTTCCTTCTAATAATTGAACATTCGCATCCTTCCCGTTGCCTTTTTATAATAAAAAGGAGGAGAAAGAGACCCCCCTAGCCTTTATTGAGAAAAAAAAAGCAAGAAAGAAGACACCGGTCACTGAAGAATTCAAGAAGATGAACTCTCTTTGTAACTAATTTCTAGTGCAATCGCTTACCTATCAAAAAGCATGGGGTTAAGAGCATGCTTTTGTTCCTCATCTTGTCCAATACTTGTTATGGTTGATGATATTTCTATTTTATCCCTGGCCACATTGCCATAATCATTATTCTGAAATGCCTAACACAGCTAATTGAAGCAATCATTTGCACTTCTATGTTAATTGTATCTAGGCAATATACACATTTCCATTGAAACATATTATAGTTCTTTCCCTGCATCTGAAAAAATTTCACCATTCCAGTTTCACATTCTGCCATTCTAATCTCCTCAACCAACACCAAATTGTTTTCCCATATACTGAAAAATATGCATCACTGCTTTAACTTACACAAACGATGCTTTAGACATTTCCAAATACATACATACATACATACATACATACATATAATCAATTTAGGACCAGTGACTTCGATCAAAATCTAAAAATAAAAACATTGATACTTAATGCAGCTTGCAATCAATACCAACAATGCTAGTTGGACCCTGTCATCTCCAGAAGAAAAGTTCATATCTGTTCATTAACCTTTCTACGTCAATTCTCAAGATTCTAGTTTTTTTCCTTTGACCAACATCAAAGTATCATTTTGAAGTCGACAAAATATAATGGATGCGCAGAAATTTCCAAAAGACCAACAGAGATATATAATTAAAAATCAATTTCATAATCAAGAACAGGAAAACACTTACGATATATACAAGTAATAGGTAAAACCATGAAGAAGCAATTGACAAACCTGCATGAGAATCTTAACGCGCTCCAACGGTGCCACGGCGGTCTTCGAGAACGCCCCGGCAGCTCCTCCGGCGATCAACTCCTTGACATACACCGGCAACAAATCCACCAGGCAGACATCCACGTCGGCTGCAGAAGTCAGCGTCGACCCTTGGGAAGAACCCATCTCTCAAACCACCAACAACCCTAAACCAAACCCTAAAGAACCGCGACAGAGATAACAACGAAGCAAATCTAGATATTTCCAGATAAATCACCTCGCCCCTAATTACCCCGCCTGCAATATGGCGAACTCCTTATCCCATCTATCCCTGGCGAGACAAAAGGAGAAGCCTTTCCGCTGGAAGAAGAGGGCAGGGAGCGGCCGAATGCCAAGAAACTGGTGGGGTTCCTTCGCATTCGAATCGGCAGCGGAGAGGAACAGACACATCAACAGAGACACGGATCAAGAGCAAGAAATAACGAGAAGAGATCAAAAAACCGAAAGAAGAAGCATCAATCCCATGGATCAAGAAAGATTTCGCTTATTCCCATGGGAGATGTTCCACAACAAGAAGCAGCCTCCAAGAAGGGGATCAAGGAGATAAAACTAGGGCAGCGATCGAAACCCTAATGAGATCCCTTTCTTCTCCTCTCCCCTCTGGCGGCTTCTTCTCCTTCTCTCCTCCTCCTCCTCCTCCTCCTCCTCTCCGCTCTCCTTTGTTTCTCTAACGAGGAAACGGCGACAGAGGAGAGCGAGGGCGACCGCGATTAGGAAAAATAAGTGGGCCCCCTCTCGGGACCCTGCGAGTCTTCTACACGCGTTGAAGTTTCGTATACATAGGGACAACGACTTCCATCTTTGAAACGATTTGACTTACGGCGAAGCGCATACAAATTTGCATACGACCAACTGATCTGCCGTCCGATGGAACAATCTGAAATCATCTCGCCCGCTAGTATGACGTCACCCGAATCAATCTCGTTGAGCGATGAGCAGGGAACGGAACCTCGCATATAAATTATTATGCGCTTGTCTCCATAAATATCTATCGCTTTCCTTTTTCGTCATTAAAAAAAAAAAAAAAAAAAGCCAAAAACGAAATATCCGGACGTTTCGTGAGAAAGTATGGAAATTTATACGCGGTACCATGATCGGCCGTATGTTTTTGGCCTTCTACCACGTCTCGTTCGTCGGATAAACGGCCAGGAAATAGTGTCATCGTTCCGAAACCGTGACGCGATATAAAATCGGTCGGGATGGATTTGGTCGCGTGACTTTGACGGTAGATCTAGCGTCGCATAATATTTTCGATGGTCACGTTCACATACGGTCCTATTGGAAAAAAAAAATATGGGAGCCAGTCGTTGGAATTAGGCTCAGGAATCGCGTAATTTGCGGCGGGACCAAGGGGAATATTCGACAGGGGCGGAAACAATCGGGCTATCGTTGGAAGCGTAATTCTCGCGCCGAATGAATAGGGTCTATCGGTATTAAATCAGGAATAGAATAATAATAAGCCCACCATAATTAGGAGCCGTTGAGGGGTATTTAATATTTTTCTGTCCAACTTTCCATAGAAAAAAGAAAAAAAAAAACGCTTGGAGAGGCATTGAATGCCTCAAATTTATACCGTAATTAAATTTATATTTATATGATGATTATTTAAATATGTAAATTATTTTTTAGTATAAAATTTGTATCATAAATGGCTTTATTTTGATGTCAAAATAATTTTAATAAAAATTATAAAAAAAATTTAAAAATTTTTTGCTATCTAAATATGTATATAAATATATATATATATATATATATATATATATTTGACTACTTTAAAGCAACGTATAAATTTAAGACTTTAAATGCCTCTTAAAATTTTCTTTCTTTTCTTCTTTATTTTCATGAAAAATTAGATAAAAAGGTATATTAAATGCCTTAAAATCGGTTAACGAGTGCTCGTTTTCTTCTTTCTTTTTCAATAAGCTTTTATTATTATTATTATTATTATTATTATTATTATTATTATTATTATTATTATTATTATTATTATTATTTATTTATTTATTTGGAGCGAGCGCCCCGGAGCATTCGTTAATAGCATCCGATTCGAAGGGCTCAGAGTTTGGGTCGGACGTCTCCTTTTTTTTCCCCTTGCCTCGCTCTTAACGGCAATTCGATTCCGGTGAATTCCTTGTCTAGTCCCGTGAAGAGGCTCACCGCCATGTTGGACGGAGGCAAGAAGCCTTTTTATACGATCCGCATTAGATGAGATGAGATGAGATGCGAACGGCGATCACCGTTGCTCCGTCAATCCGGGCGAGGTGATGGACGGCCGATAAGAACCGGGCGTATAAGTTATTATGCGCTCGTCTCCGTAAATACCTCGGTACCACCTTCGGCCGTATGTTTTGGCTTCCCACCACATCCCATCCGTCGGATAGACCGTCAAGAAAGGGTATCATCATCGTTCCCAAATTGTGACGCGATATAAAACCGGTTGGGATGGATTCGCTTTGGTGACTCTGGCAGTCTGACGGTAGATCTAGTGCCGCATAATGTTTCTCTGGGCACGCTTACACGCCGTTGGAGTTGGGCTCGGGAATGGTATATTTTTCGGTGGGACCGAGGGGGGGATATTCTATGGATCTCCTGTTTACCAATGAACAGCGAGGTGTCCATTTTCTTCATCATAGCCACCCATCGGAACCTGTAAACATGATGGACGGCACGGCACAATCGCTTCAACCGAACAGCTTAAGAAATAATATATGTTTAAATATATATATATATATACATATTTTTATTTATGAAGGGAATTATAATGAAAATAGAACATTTGATCTTTGTTTTAAGTTGTCATAATTTTGGATCCTAAATTTGATGTTTTATTATGGATTTAGATTCCATATATTCTATCATTAAAATGATTAAATAATCAAACCTATTAGACTCTTATAATTGTACTATTCCTTTGGTACGAAAGATCTGATCTTTATTTATTTAGATATTTATTTTTTTAAAACGAATGATATTTCAAGGATTATGTATATAAATTTTCTTCTATAATTATGTCTCCAAAACAAAATGTGAATGGTTCTCTCAAATCAAGTAATAAGGAAAGAGAAAATGGCAGCATGAGATACAATATGAATTGAAATTAAGTATAAAACCAACTTAATAAGGATAAAGAATATTTTATTTTAAAAAATTCAGTCTCATCATAATTTTTTCCTTTATACCTAGTAGATCCTCCATACGAAGCCTTCTTGGCTACACAGGAATGCTCGTATACACCTCAAGCTCGTGCAGATGATGGACACCTAGGATAGATACCAAGTTAGAGGTCACATCATATTCGATTCAAGGGTTGAATAGGATTAAAAACTTCTTCAAATTGATCTTCGGACCCGTAGTAACTCTGAACAACTCATTTGAAATTCTTGCAATCTTTGATAATAGCTCTAAATAAGAACAAGTAATCTTCAGTAAAGAAAAAATAAAAAAGATAGAACTTTCTTCTTAAAAACCTTCCAAATAAGATGTTGTATTAAATTATTGTGAGCTTAAGGTTTGAGTAAAACTTAAAGACTTAAATATTGTATCAATTTATTTGATAGTAAATTTTGTTATGGATTTTGCTCTATGATTTTTTTTCTCTATATTGAAGGGTTTTTCATATAAATATGGTATCCTCTTTGTTGCTCATTTTATTGGTGGGTATGTGTTTGATTTTATTTGTATGTTCTTGGCTTGATAAAAATCATTAGATTGTGCTTGAGGCCCTGCGCATTTAACCATTCCTCCACTGCAATGTCCATCATATGATCAAAACAATAGCCAAATTCAAGTGTTTATCTGAATAGAATAGAATAGAACTTTTTAATTAAAAATAAAAGTCCAAAACTCCAAGCCGATTGCAGCGAATGGCCACTCGACCAAGTAATGGCAATTTTTTTTATAAGTCTTATTACGTTCTACTGTAGCTGTCATTGTGACTTTTTTCCGTCTCTTTTCTGAGCGCCAACAACCACACAAGTAATCCCTCAGCTTCAAAAGCTTGGCAACGCGTCACACCGAAGACTTGAATCCAGAACTTCCTCCGAGATAAGATCGAGTCTCAGTGGTGCGATCACCCAACGTCTTCTCATCGACAACTGCTGATTTAACTGTCACAGTGATCATTTAAAAAAAAAAAAAAAAATTCACACCAATCCATTTAGAAATGAGATTTTGACTAACTGGAAACCTTGTGGAGGCAATTCATTAAAATACTAATTCAAAGTTGTCCAGTGACGCTCGTGTATAAGATTGCAGTCAAAGGGACAGTCAGAAGGATTCGAGAGGTTGGCCTCTCATCTTACCTTCCAACCATTCAAGTCCTTCATAATATTTCGTTTTCCACCTTTGATATGGTCATGTTCAAAGTCCAGTGAATAACCTTAAATTGTAATTTTCCACGAAGAAGCATGGAAGCTTTATTATTAGAGTTGTCAACATCGACCGATGCCAACGCCCATGAGCAAGAGAGATTTTTTTTTTTTTTTTTTTTCTTTTCTCCCTAAGTTTACGTTATTAAATTTTAGAGTTCTATTAAAGATGGTGGTCCTCCGCGTGATTTCTGGCATGTGAGAAAACTTCTATTAAGTCTATTTTTTTATTCCAAACCGTCAACCATATGATCCGAGATCAATGCATGGTCGCATTCTATTCTATTTATTGTATTATTTTCTGCAGACTTTGTTTCTTGAGATCAATACATGGTCGCATTCTGTTCTATTAGTTGTATTATTTTTTGCAGAGCTTTGTTTCTTGTTGGACTTTTATTTATTTATTTATTTATTTTCAACTTTCTCTGAAGCTTCTACCACAGAAAAATAATGTTAGTTGTTGGAATTCTTCGGTTCTTTGAATGGCGCATATGGACAAGAAATTCTTTGAAGTACCTTCTCTGAAGGTACAAGTGCTAGTAAAGTAGATTGGAAGTTCTGTGAGGCACTTGTTAATTTATAGTTTCTCTCCAATCAAACATGCAAGCATGGAGATGGAAGATAAAATATAGTAGACCACTTGATCTTCGTAAATTATGATATTATGAGCTATTAGTCACAGTCATGAACAATCGTACTAAAGTATTGGATACAGCATGTAATGTTAAATAATAAATCTAAAATTATTACAATTTAATACTATTATTTAAATTATAAAAATTGATATAAGTAATATTGTTCTTAGCTATGAGATATGTTTGTTGATTCCATGTTGTATTGTTTAGACTTATCAATTTAAATTTTAAACATTGTATGTAAATTATTATTAGCATTAGTTTGTTAAGTTACATTACTTATTATACAATATTATTCATGCTGGTATATATGGCAGGAGATTTCTTATTAAGTTGCATTTTTTTTTTTGATTTAATTTAGAACTTTTGATGAGCTTTTGTATCTAATACGGAATACATCTAATAAAATATTTTGTTAATATAATGCATGCATATAAAATGCCGTGGGGATTATGTGGCCAAGCTGGTCCGAGGCTTAACAGTGTAAGCACTGCGAGATATGTGATTAAGTGTGAAAAATAGAGAGACAACCATAAAAAGGGGCAGGGTCTAATTCTGCAAGCAAAGGGAGCCCACACGGGAGCAGCCGACATGTACTCTTGTTGAACACGACAGCCCACCGCAACCGGTCAACCGTCAAACCCCGGTTCTTCCACACACACGCGTTCCACGTCAAGCGGTTACCGCTGACTTTGACTCCTCTTTCTCTTCCTCTTTCTCTTTCTCTCTCGCGCGGATTATAGTGTTGTGTTTGATTGGTACAATCGTTTCGGTCTTGCCCGTGCGTTTGATTTTTTTTTACACCTTTGTCGGAAAATATTATGGCAATGAAATCAAACCCGTTGTACAGAGAATAGTCTCTCTTTTTTTTTTCTATTTTTTCCTCACAAACGATGAAGTTAGAGGAATGGCATGATTTTATTATTTAAACAAAATTTAGATATAGTAAGTTACTTCCATGTCCTGCATAGTTTCATCTCTTTTTTTCTTTTTTTTTTTAAGCACCGTATCGACCTTAATGTAAGCATCAAATGATGATAATAGAAAGAAAAAAAAAAAAAAGGTCAGATATGAAATCAAAGGATACACAGCTAATATACTGCACCTAAGTTTCCCCCTTAACGTTTTAACTGCATTATAACCGCTTTATAGTATAAATTAAAGTTTTCAAAGCATAAAATATTCATTCAAATGATATCATCCTTCTATTATTTAGACAACAGAGAAATTTCTATTAAGAGTCTAGAAATAAAACGAGTACAGGATAGGATAGAAGAAAGGAATTAATCATTCATTTTCTTGAAAACAATTGACGTTAAATTTACAAAATAATTCTCCTCAAAAACTAATAAAATAATCAAACTTTGACAAAATAATTTGAAGATGATTCACAAAATTAGCACTACTTAATGGTTTCAATTATTAATTTTTATTTTTCTTAATAAAAAATTAAAAAACTTATTTGCTAATTAGATGTTTTTGGTGTTGTTTTCCATATAAACATGGGGTCTATTTTTTCATATTTTTCAAGTGAAAAAAATGTGCACTCCAACTAAAATACCATGTGCTTTCTCAAGGCCCTTTATGATAATGATATTATTATTATTATGATAATAATTATTATTCTCCTATAGTAAAAGCAGTAATAATATGCTTTATATTCTAATTTTTTAGTTTTCTCAAACACATTCATTAATAAAATCAAAGACGAATGTCCTGATGAGAAAATTAGAGATAATGATCCATAGATCGAGCGCACTATAAATAATGCAATAGACAAATGGATTTGGAAAGCTAAGGGCATGTTTAGTTATAGCAAACATTTTTCATCTTTCATTTTTTTTTCATTGTCATCTCTATTTTTATTTTTTAATTTTTTCTCCTCCTATGAGAAGATTGGAAAACATGTCCATTCGATGGAAACAGAGAGGAAGCTAACTAAAATACAATGCGTCTGAATTTATTCCAGGTAAACCTCCTATAACAATCAATATATGAACTAAACTTTTCACCTAAACCCCCATTTTATAAATTTATTTATTTTGTTCTAAAAGAGAATATGACTTCAGTTTTAAAAAGACAAGATTGGCGGGCCATTGAAATGGACGAGCGAGGTGTGGGCCTTCCACTTTTTTTTTCTTTTTCTTTTTTTTTTTTCTTTTTTTTAAGCCAAAAGAAAGAGATAAGGTTGGTGGAAATTTGGTCTTCGGATAAACAACGCCCAAACGGGACCATCCCTCTCTGGCTGCCGACACGTTCTTGCGTATTTTACTCACCATATAATAATAACTTTCTAAGGAATTAAAGACTGAACTTTTATTTATAATATTTTGAAAAGAGTTTCTCTGTGACAGCAACTGTACAGTGCCCGATTGATTGGGTTTTAGGCGTGGTAGAGACTGGCATTAATTTGGGTGCATGAAGGATCCCAGTACGACACGACAATACGTTTGTTAGAAATTAAATTCCCTGCTAACAGGTCACCTCTTTTTTATGTTCCATTCTCGCAGCCTTCAAGCAAGTGGTCCAATTCCTCTCATGGGGGAATTATTGACAGTTCCATCTGCTATCCATACTGTTTGCTATGCACAAATCTTATCACACCATCACCATCACATAAATAATTAAATAAGAGCTTATTTAGAACACTTGTTGGATCTTCCAGTCGCAATTATTAGAGAGCAGTTATCACATAAATATCTGTTTTCGTTATGATCAACTCAGATCATTCAATACGTTTTTGTACTAAGTATATCAGATATATTGATATTATGTCAAAATTTTATCAGTACATTCTTTTTTAGTTTCAAAATGGTGGACTATGATCTATAACTACCATGTTTCAAATTATGGTATATCACCTTCTTTCTATGTGTATCTATGCACGTAAAGAAAGTTAGACGTGACTATTCGAATATTGCCAAGTTTTCGATTCAATCATCCTTTTCATCCTTAAATTCTGAAGCTACTTCATTTTGTTCATCTTTGAGATTTGTGATCTGTGTAGATTTAAGAGCGAAAAGGACGATCAAAATTAAGATTGGCTACATTCGAATATAACTAAATCTGACTCATATATATATATATATATATATATATATATATATATATATATATATATTTAAATGTAATCAAGTGTATGTTCCATTTATCTTTTCTATTCTTGGATTTACATGGATTTCAAAATCATTTCATCTTTTTCATATTTGAGATTCGTGAACTATGTATCAAAAGATAGAGGAGATGATCGAATCTACGCTTAGTTATATTAGAATGTAACTAAGTTTATCTTTATATATATATATTTGAAGAAATGATCAAATCATTTCAACTTGTGTTTATTTTTTTTAATCAATAAATATATATTTTTTTTCTTAAAATGCCAGGAATATATAGAGTTGGAATAAAGCCATTGGCATCCAACCCCAATCAGAGACAATTTGTCTAAAATCAAGTATAAAAGAAAAGCGTGAACTTGTGCGAATTCTCAACATTAGATCTTGATTAAGATCTAACTGGTCGAGGCCCTCTACACAAGTCAGCCATTGCTTTTGGGAAGCCGAGATTTTCCATCAGAAAGACGGGTGTGAATCCAAACTTTCCAACCACTAACATATGGAAAAAAAACCTAATCCTAGCTGCAAGGACCATTGACCATTCTTCGAATATATTCCTATCATTGTTGTTGGATTCGTTCAACAAATTTCGACCATCATTTTCTTAACCATGCTGCAATCACATTTATTTTTATCTAATCACCCAAAAAAAAAAAAAAAAAAAACCACAACTACGAGTATTTTCAAGAGGTAAAAGAAGTGTAACCAGTAGAAATTTCTCTTTTATCTCTTACATAAATTACTTCTTTTATAATTTACCCACTGAATTTCAACCAAATAAAAGATAATTCAAGTATAAGCCAGCAAGGATAGTTATCCAAAGCCACACACAAAAAAAAAAAAAAAAAAAAAAAATCAAGATTTTAGGTAGCATGTTATACATCTTACAACAAATCTCCATCCAAAATTATTATTGGTCAGTAGTTATGAAAATATTAATTATTAGACAATGCAATCAATTAAAAAAAATTATAAAAAAATATAAAATATAAAATATAATTTTTTTTAATATATAATTAATGTAAAACTAAACATTTATCCTTCAATATTTATTCAGATATTTTTCAGTTTAAGTCATAGCATCATAAGACTAAGACTTCATGTTTAAATTTATATTTTAATATAATTAAATTTAATCATAAATATATAAAATTTTTATATAGTATTTTTTTTTTAATTTATATAAATTATGAGCTGAATTTGTCTGGTACGCTTTCTCAAGGCTAAGAGTAGCTTCATCCAATTTCTTTTAACATATAAGTATTGATGTGAAAAATTAAATATTTATTAGTACGGACTCCTATAAAGAATGGTACAGTCTTCGTCTTCTATTTAAATAAGTCTCACACGTGTTCGAAGCGTGGCTTCTGGGAAGGGGGTGCAGACGACGCCAACTCTCTCTCTCTCTCTCTCTCTCTCTCTCTCTTCGTCTCCGGGTTGAACCCTTCAAAAAAGCCTGGCGCGTGCGCTTGCATTCCAAAACCAGCCTCGAATCCCAGACAGCCGAGTTATTTTTTTCCAACTTCAAAGCCACAGCTGGGTTCCGTCTTTGAAGGTTGCAAGAAGCCTAGTTTTTTTCCAAATTCTGGGCCCCGCACTGGCTTGGGACTACGCCTTATAAATAAGCAAGCGGAATGGTCGCCTTCTTGTGTGGTTGGTTGGCTGGTTGGTTGAGCTTTGTGGGTAAGCCTGCGAAGTTCTCTTCACCAGAGCTTTGGGATTCTTTTCCTCTTCTTCTTTCTTCTTCTTCTCATCCTTGAGGTACTGTGAGAACAAATTTGTTCTCTTTCCTTTCTCTTTTCTGTTCTTGTTTTTGCTTAAAAAACATGGCTGTTCTTGTTGGTTTTCCAGTTTCTGGTTTGGTGCCATGGATAAGATTTCTTTTTGTTTTAAAAAAGTTCTTCTGTGAAATTTTGAGAGCGATTTCCTCTGGCTGATTTGAGTTTCTGAAATCTAGTATTGGAGAAAGCCTTAACATTAAGCTGGTGTGGATTTCTGGAGGCTTCCCAGCTTTTTCTAGCTTATTAATGCGTCACGCCTAAATTAATTTTTGCAGGACAATCCTTCTGTTTAAACTTCAGAATCAAGAGCTGGTATTACTTCCATGGGTTTGTCCCTCTCCTTGCTTTCATGGACTCGGTTTGCAGTCGTAAAAGCCAAAATCTTTGGGTTGAAAGAAGCCAAAGCTGCCTTGGTGAAATCCATTAGCTTTGGCGAGAAAGATGTCAAGATGGACTTGAGATCTCTAAGCTTCAAGAGAAGTAATTCAGCAGCCAAAAGGGAGTCAAATCAGCCTGCTAATGGAGCCCTTGAGAGGTCATTAAGCTTCAAAAACTGGGAACAAGAAGGAAATAAGCTTGAAGATACTGTTGCATCTAAGAATCCAGCCATGGATGATGTCAGACCAATGCCCATATCCTTGAATAGCGCGGTGAAGAAGGGTGCAGCGCCTGATATGAAGTCTCCAGGGACTCTCCATGGATTTTCTTCACCGAGGCCTCTGTGCGAGCTTGAAGCAGCGGCCACCACGGTGCAAAAGATCTACAAGAGTTACAGGACAAGGAGAAATCTGGCAGACTGCGCAGTGGTGGTGGAGGAGTTCTGGTTTGTCTCTAATTCACCAACTTTGTGCCACTTAATACATGTCTGAAGTCCTTTTTCCTTTTTAACTTAAGAAAATTTTCTTCTGATCATAGGTGGAAAGCATTGGATTTTGCATCTCTCGAGAGAAGCTCGGTGTCATTTTTTGATGTTGAGAAAACAGAAACAGCAGTTTCCCGTTGGTCAAGGGCACGAACCAGAGCAGCCAAGGTATAATCCTTGCAATAATTCCTATATTATAGGAGTAAACATTCCATTTATTTGTTATGAATCTTTTTTTAATTTTAATTTTAAATTTTTTTTTTTCTGGCTTCTTTTTCAGGTGGGTAAGGGCTTGTCCAAAGATGAAAAGGCTCAAAAGCTAGCACTGCAACACTGGCTTGAAGCTGTAAGTTATTCATCATTTCTATCTATTTCGGAAGCTCATATGAGAGCTAATTGTTTCTGAGAAATAGGCTCGAATTATTGAGCAAGTATTACCAGATGTTGACTAAATTTTATATGTTATATTTATGCTGTACAGATTGACCCACGTCATCGTTATGGGCACAATTTGCATCTATACTATGATGTTTGGTTTGCCAGTGAGAGCACTGAACCATTCTTCTACTGGTATATATCTTCCCAGACAATGCTATCTTTTTTTCTTTTCCCCTTTTTAAGTTTCTGTTCTTATTCAGTGAAGCTTGTTCGTTTGTTCTAATCCTTTTTCTTTATGTGAACATAAAAGGTTGGATGTTGGAGATGGCAGAGAAGTACACATTGAGAAGTGCCCAAGAAGCAAGCTTCAAAGCCAGTGCATCAAATATCTTGGACCAGTAAGCACCTTATCTAATAATATTCTGTATATCTTGCGTAAACTTTAAGCAGCGATCACGGATTTGATCATCTAAGTTTGATTACACATTTAAATTCAAATGAGCTCATCTGACGCATGCATTCTCTTATTCCCTTTACAGAATGAGAGGGAGTCATATGAAGTCATTGTGGAGGATGGGAAGCTTGTCTACAAACAAAATCAAACATTTGTGAACACCACTGAAGGTTCAAAGTGGATATTTGTTCTCAGCACATCAAGGGCATTATATGTGGGGCAGGTGTGCATCATCATCTTGCATCAAAGAATAACCTACCTTCTTGTTTGTTAGATCTTTTACTTCCATTCTTATGACAGCAATATTCAGTTTATTGTATTTGTTCTTATATGTTTTTCTTTGATATGAGCAGAAGAGAAAGGGGACGTTTCAACACTCAAGTTTTCTAAGTGGTGCTGCCACAACAGCCGCTGGAAGATTGGTTGCTGAAGAGGGAAATCTCAAGGTACATGGAACTCTTAATTTTGTTTAGCTTTAGCTATCATGAATGGAGGAATAACTTGCTATGGATCCTTCATTCCACCGACGACTTTTTCTTGTTTAAATGCTTACAGAATTGCTTGTTTTTGCAGGCTATATGGCCATACAGTGGTCACTACCTCCCAACCGAAGATAACTTTAAGGAGTTCATTAGCTTCCTTCAGGACAACAATGTAGACCTCACCAATGTCAAGGTAAATTTACCCCTTCCCTCCTCTTCATTCCAATGCATGAAACTAGAGCTGCATCACCACCACTCCCTCCTTATATTTTGCAAACGTATTCAGAAATAACGAATTAAGAACTATAGAAAGTCCACACGAGGCTAACAAATCAAATGCATGCTAAAAAACTAGTTTTGAGTTATGAGTCATGATCTTGGACTAACATGAGTCCTCTGGTCTTCAGAGATGTTCTGTTGATGACGATGAGTACCCGTCGTTAAAGAAGAATGACAGTGTGCCAGCAGCAGAAGTATCGAAGGTGGCCGAGGTGGTGGAGGCTGCAATTGAGGCTAACAAGGTTGAAGAACCTTCAAAGGAGGCTGCCAAGGACGACCATGTTATTGCTAACACGATGGACAAGGCAGCAGCGTTTGAATTATTGGGCAGACGGATGTCACGCAAATGGACTTCACCTACTGGGGCTCGTATTGGTTGCGTCCGGGACTACCCAGCTGAACTCCAACACAAGGCTCTGGAACAAGTTAATCTCTCACCCAGGGTTCTCACCTCGCCAATGGGGAGCAAGATCCCAATCCCATCCCCCCGCCCAAGCCCCAAGATGAGGCTTTCACCAAGGCTTCAATACATGGGCATCCCTACTCCCACTGTCTCTCTCACTCTTCCCAAGCCCAAGAGGAGATGATTTATTTCAAGGCATTTCTCGTGCCAATTCAACTCACCAGAGCTTTGGTGAAAATTTAACTGAAACTTTTTTGACCTCTGGCAATCAAGCCCTGCCAAACTATATACATTTCTTTCAGCTCTCTTTCTTGACCTTTTAGTTGGAGATTTGTTTGATTGAGCTGAACAAAAATTCTTTGCTTTCCTTTTATTCTTTTAGTTTTAGACACCATAAATGGCATTGTAATCATTATTTGGAGTGTAAATTTTGTCATTCTTTTGTTCAGATGAGGACATGGATGTAAAGAGAATTCTTTCATTCAAGAAAACAAAATTCTTTTCATCCTTTGTGCTGGTTTTGCTTAGAAAAACTCCATGTTTCTAAGAAGAATGGCTCTGATAACTATACTCAAGTGAGTCTTTGCTAGATCTTCAAGGTCTATGTTACACAGCAAGTGCAACATTATAGCAAAAACTATGTTACCTGGACATCTTATGCTCTTAATAGCTAAAATTTAAGAATCAACAGCTTGCACTTGATTTATCACATATTTTGTTGCAATATATAGTATGTGTGCTAATTAGTAATTTATAATAACATTAGCACACAAACGATGTATTCATAATTAGTTGAGCATAGATACTTAATAACAAAATAGGACGCCTGAAAGAGTTGAGCACCCCACCCCAATAATAAAGGAAGAGGAAAGTTCAAACCTGGCATTCGACTGATCTATTTGGCCCTCTCATTCGGTTGAACCTCTAATCTCTGTACAGTTTCACAATTTAAGACTGATCACGGACGGTAACATTGAGGCTTAAAAATTAAGGGTATAGCTCTGGTTAGGCTCCACCCAAAGCAGCACCTTAATTTTCAGTACCCAAAGAGGATGGCTTGGGAGAAAAGAAAATAATTTGGAATCAACGCATTCCTTTCTCGTCCCCTTTTGTCTTCTCTCATGATCACTGGCTTGCAAAATCTATCATGAATGTTGAATTTTCAACAATTATTTTCTCCTATCTTTTCACAAGCTTCCCTTGTTTGTTGATTGTGCCTTCCTTGCATAACAGGGAAGACTCTTCTGAAATCAAATTCTATCATATTTTAATCAGGTTTTGGGTACGGTTCTTTTTGCTTTTACTCTTTATATTTATATAACTAGGCTTGGGAGACCGGAAAATTTTAAAAACCTCGATGCTTTATAGCTTTCGTATTTTAGGGACTCCTAAACTTTTTCAAATGAATAATAATAATAATAATAATTAAGCGGCCACATATTTCATTAGAGATGAAATGGGTTAAAAAAAAATAGTAAAGAAAACAGAGGGCTCTTCAAGCCTCATATCGACTTATTATGAAATTCCTATAGAATAAAGTTCAAACGAGCCTTTTGCCATCCTAACATGCATATAAAAGGAAATTGGACACTAAACAGTGCTCAAAATTCCCCCCCCCCTTCTCTCTCTCTCTCTCTTTCTATCTCTCTCTCGTACACGCACACAAAAAGTATGGGTGAGAAATCATGTCAACAAATTATAAATGAATTGTATCAACTTAAGAGTACAACGGTAAATATGTTAATCCAAATCTAATTTATTAATCACATTAAAAATTTAGATCCAAACATAACTTATATATCATATGAATTACACGACATGATCCGTGTAACCCATTTAGTAAATAAGTCATATTCATGTTGATACGAATGCATGACTTATTTTTAATCCCTATAATCTAAAATCAAATTTTACTCTATCTAACCTATGCAACTCATGTTTTAAGTTTTATCTACTGCCAGCATATCCAAAACATCCTTTACTCCTTATTTCTTTTATCTCCTATTTTGCCTATTTTATATATTAAAATAAGATATATAAGTAATTTCCTAAGATAAGTTAAATAGGTCTAATGGATCATACTCAAGTTTGTAGGTGATGTTACACGAGTTAACCCACTTAATAATCCCTCTAATTACGAGTCAATCTCAAGCTAGCAGATTAACCCAAGATATAATTTGTTTATCAATCTGATTTTGACGCATCTATTTAAATACAACCCAAACGCATTAATTCTATGTTAAGTTTGAGTTGTACCCAAACCACCCCTGCTCAACTCAGGATAAAGTCATTCCTTCCTCATCTAAAATCAATTTTATGAAGCAAGTGGCCTATGAGCTGACATCTTAAAGGCAATTCATCAGGTAGTTGGTAGGCAACTTCATTTTAAAGACCCCGCGTTGAAAGTGACAACTTCACAGCTGGTCAGGCCCAAAAAAGATGAGGATGGATCCTCAGAAGAGCAGAGGAAGGCCTCTTGGAGTAGATCAGGGAAGAACAAGCACTACCTTCCCCATCATGGTGGTCCATGCCCATGACTTCAGCACTCTTTCATTGGGATCACCTCCATATATTGCTAAGATTTGTTTTTAGGCATTGAAAATAGAAAAAGGAACTATATTGAAAAGAAAATAATGCTGGCATCGAATGACCAACCTTGAAGACTAAACCCATTCTTCACAGATGCCTACGGCCGTTTCAAACCTGTAATTTAATTGAAAATTGCAGAGGATTCAATGGCAATGGAAACTCATGACAATTAATATCTGAACCTAACTGTGCAAGGGAAGAACCAAAACAAAAATACTCGAGTGAAAAATGGCTAGGTCAGCAAATAATGAAAGGTCAATGCACATCCCCATCCTATTAGATAGGAGGTTGTCTTTTTTGCTGTCCTCAAGCACTAATCCTTTACGAATTTATATAAAACATTCACCGGGCAAAATACCTACGAAGGCAAGGAACCGTAGCAACATCATTATCAGGATAAATAAAGACATTCCAGCAATCATGGAGAGAATAACGGCAGTAAGCATTACCCAAGTAATACTTTGGATGCCTAGACGTTGTTCCCATATTTCAACTGTGCATGTACCATGAAGGAAGAGCAACCTGCATATCAATGAAGCATATTGGCTGACATGACAATAAAACATGGAACATGTAACAGTCATAAAACAAATCATCATCAAAACACTGCATCTGAGCTGTTTATAGCCTCTCACAACCACTTATAACATAGGACATAATTAGGATCTGAAACCCTTGGAGAACTGATTCAGTATAGGGTATGCAGCAAGGCACAAAAAACATTCCGGATATTTCCATGCTTCCCCTGACAGCAGATGCTTCCCCTTCCACAGACCGGTAGTTGAAGAATATGCGTTAAGGACACAATTCACCATCTAGAGTTCATGCGAATAGAATACCAACAGAAATGTTGCCTATGGCTGAAGGACCCCATGAGTTTTGCAACTCATACCGCATAGACTATCCTACTTGATCCAGATACAAAAAGGTTCATTTTGACAAATAGGCATCTTCCCATGAAAATTCCATGCAAGTATAGAAGCGCACACCCAGGAATAAGACAAGCACAGGACCATCCATCTCAGAATGGATCTACAATCACACACAGACTGTAGGTTGGTTTTGATTATGATAGAGCCATTTGATTATGAATCAACAAATGCTGAGTGCAGGCATACCTCCACAAGTTGCATGCAAGAAAAATCATAGGACAAATAGGTGACTGCAGCCATCAAAATTATAAAATTGGAACACTCATAGTCTGCAGAACTATGGTCTGAGCAAGCTAATTAATACACAAGTACAAAGTCAACAACCACGCACATGTACAAAGAGTGAGGTTTAAGAGGGACAGAAAATTAGCATCAAATAGTATGAGTTCTTAAGATGAAATTGCTAAAAAAGATGGAGCAAAATGTTAAATCCTGTTATTGCAATTTAATTATGAACGTCAAACATACACTCCCACTTATTAGTACAGCAGAAATACTAATAAATAAGCGAGGCATCTTAAAACAGAGAGCACGTTCATATTACATCGTGAAAAGATAAGAAAAAAACCTCTTACTAGGAACAATTGGTTTATTGTATGATGGAAGATGCTGCCGGCAAGTTCTGATGCTCCTCTGAAGAATGAAAGTAATCCTGCAAAGCTAACATCTTCACAGAGCTATGCTTCAAACTCCTAATAGCTTCCACACTGGCTAGTGCTCCAGCAACTGTTGTTATAATTGGGATCTTATATGCCAGAGCCATCCTTCTCAGTTGCCGTCCATCTATTGAATCCAGAGCATCTCCAGAACTTGTTATCACCATAACCTGTATTTGACCATTTGCTAGCATGTCACCTGCATGGGGCCGCCCCTCATGCATTTTCAGGACACGCTCCACTGGTAAGCCCTCCAACTCGAGCACTCGAGCTGTACCTGAAGTTGCAACTATTCTGAAACCAAGTTCCTGGAATCCACGAGCAATTGAAGCGAGGTGTGGCTTAGTCAAGTCATTTAGACTTAGAAACACCGTACCGCTAACTGGAAGCTTCTGTCCAGCAGCTATTTGTGCCTTAGCAAAAGCTACAGGAAAGTCGAAGTCAATTCCCATAACTTCTCCAGTGCTGCGCATCTCTGGTCCAAGAAGAACATCACAACCTTGGAATTTCTCGAATGGGAGCACAGCTTCCTTGACTGAAACATGCTTTGGGACCACCTCCCTTGTAAATCCAAGCTCACGCAAACTCTTCCCCGACATAACAAGAGCAGCATATTTTGCTAATGGATGACCAATAGCTTTCGAGACAAAAGGCACAGTGCGGGAAGCACGAGGATTTGCCTCAAGAAGGTAAACATCACCAGAAGCTGTGATTGCATATTGGCAATTCATAAGACCGCATACGTTAAGCCGTTTGGCCAGCTTCGTTGTCCACAATCTGATTGTATTCAAGCAATTGGTTGACACAGTTTTTGTGGGAAGGGAGCAGGCTGAGTCGCCAGAGTGGACCCCAGCTTGCTCAATGTGCTCCATGATCCCACCAATTACTACAGTCCCATTCGAGTCAGCCAACGCATCCACATCAATCTCAATGGCATCAGAGAGATACTTATCTATCAGGACTGGGCGCTCAGGATCTACTTCAACAGCATTCTCAAGATAAGTGGCAAGTTTATCATTGCTATAAACAATCTCCATCGCACGTCCACCCAAGACATAAGAAGGTCGGACCACAACAGGGTATCCAATTTCTGTAGCAATTGCTATTGCATCAGATTCACTCTTTGCTATCCCACCTTTAGGTTGCTCAATCTGAAGCTCCTTAATAATCGCATTAAATCTCTCTCTATCCTCAGCAGCATCAATAGAATCGGGTGATGTTCCCCATACCTGTACATGTCCCATTCCAGTAGCAGACACCAACTTTTGCTCTTCTAGATACTGTTGTATTGGAAGAGCAAGCTTTAGAGGGGTTTGCCCTCCAAACTGCACGATAATACCGTTGGGCCGCTCCAAGTCAATCACATTCAACACATCCTCAACTGTCAAAGGCTCAAAGTACAAACGGTCGCTGGTGTCGTAATCTGTGGACACTGTCTCTGGATTTGAGTTCATCATAATTGTTTCATACCCATCCTGAAACCAAACATAATCATCAAAAGGCACTCAGTAATAATAACTATTAGCAACATAATAATCAAGTCAATACGGAGATTTAACAGGCAACTGCATTTAACAGGCAACTGTAGGCAGTCAAGATTTGAGAAATTCTAAAATTTTTAAGGTTTCTTATAGAAAACAAAATGAAAGTTTAAAAGCTATAAATTAGAGATGAAGACGTACAAACATAAATAAATATATGGATCAAATTGCAGAAAATTTATGGATATGCTCAAATATATGGAGAGGAAACCAGAGGTTCCAAATCTGACACAAGATCCCAAAAATACCACAGTGCAAGTGATAAATGATTAAAAGAACCACTAGGCATTCATGGAATAATCAAAATACGAAAACATAAGCCAAAGAAACACAAACCTGCTGAAGAGCAAACGAAGCATGACAGCAGCAGTAGTCAAACTCAATACCCTGACCAATTCGGTTAGGTCCACCACCCAATATCAGAACCTTTTTCTTTTGAGTGGGCACTGATTCACATTCAAAATCATATGATGAGTACATGTAGGGAGTGTTTGCCTCAAACTCTGCAGCACAGGTATCAACCCTTTTATATGCAGGGGTCACACCTAGTGATAAGCGCTTTGATCGCACCTCCCTTTCAGAGGAAGAAGTTGCATAAGCAATCTGCTTATCACTAAAACCCCTCCTCTTCACCTCATAAAAGTCATCCTTTGTCAACTGATCCAGATTCCTTGTTGCGAGGAATCGTTCCACATCTACCAGTTCTTTGAGCTGAGTAAGAAACCACTTATCAATATAGCTCAGCTCATGTATTTCTTCTACCTTCATTCCTTTCTTCATAGCAGCATATATTGCATGAATACGATCTGGATTTGGAACTCGCAGGCTGTACTTTAACTGGTCCCAATCCCAGTCAAGCTCCTTAACGGATGCACAACCCCATCCTGCATAACCACATTCCAAAGATCGGACAGCCTTCTGGAAGGATTCTTGGAAAGTCCGTCCCAATGCCATTGCTTCACCAACAGATTTCATCTGGGTAGTCAATACTGGCTGGGAACCAGGGAATTTCTCAAAAGCAAATCGTGGAATCTGCATTAGGGATGGAACAAGTAAGAAAAAGGAAAAGGGGGAAAATAGGGGTACTGCTTCACAACCTACAGAAAGAGCAACTTGCAATTAGTGAAAGTCAATTACAACTGTAATTAGCACTAGATCTGGATTACATTAATGATGTTGTCATTTTTAATTAGCCTTATCTCTCATTCTCATTCGACTTGGACCAGGCAGTTATTAGCCACAATTAGGCCAGCCACATGGAAGGAAAGTGAGGAAGAGTGTATAGCGCAGCAAGCTGTACGTCAAATTTAAAGAAGCAAACTTAAGTGAAAAAGCAAATTGAAAATTGGAATTATTTGAACAGATAAATAAACTAAAATGACCCCTACTGTATAGTTAAATTATGTTACCATAATTTTGAAGATCATAATCAATGTAATCAACAGAGCATGCTGCAGAGGGATTCACAAACAAATCATCCTTGACATGTGCAATTAGAAGCTTGCAATTGAGAATTGAGGTTCAAGGCCCCTTTCAGACAAGGATAGGCAGGAAAACTTTGATCTGCAGACTGATGCTTAAAAGAATACAAATCTATAATTCATTAACTAACACAGCAATCAGATAACATGACTTAATACTCAATGGACAGCGTTTGCCCTGTACATCTGAGAGTGATTCAGTTCGATTAGCAGAACTATCATGATTTTGAAACAAATTTAATTAATTAAATGAAAAATAACTACAGCAATCAAATTACATGATCTGAAATTTGAAATGAGGACCTTGTCTCGAAAACCTATGCAGCATTATGACAGTAAAACATGAAGAGATAAGTTAACAACGAACAATTAATTCAGACAAACAAAAAATGAAGCAAATATTTCATTCTTTTAGTCAACCATGAGGAGAAAAGGAGAGTTGGATATTTGATAATACAGTCAACAGACCAAAAGGCAGATGCCACTGCACATGAAGCAAGGAACATATGTGAATTTCAAAAGATTACATCTTCGTAATTATAATTTTTTATTTGGTAAATCTTTCATGGGATGTCAATCAAAAGGCTAGAGGACATCATTCTATGGAATCGATCTACAAAAGTCCATATTGAATCTCCAAGCTTAATCTGAAGCTCCACTGCAAAAAGAATGAAAGTTTATGTAAACAAATACACTTCCTACGACCATGCATAAACTTACAAAGGTACCTAAACTGGAGTCACGAATGATAGTAAATGAATTGGACCCCCAATTGGGAGATATAAAAAAAGGAGTAAAGACAAACAATGCTTGTTGATTCAAGTTCAGCATAATATTCTAATAATGAACAGATAAGTACGACACTAATCACAGAAGATATCCGGCAAAAGCTAAATAAAACGGAAAGCGTAGTATGATTGCATTGAAGAAAAAAAAAAAAGAAAAAAAGGTAGCATCATTTTAGGATATTTGAGGGGGGGGGAAGAGAAAGGTCTTGCCTTAGTCACCACATAATCTATGGAAGGCTCGAAACTAGCCGGGGTCTTCTTCGTGATATCATTCGGGATCTGGTCGAGCGTGTACCCTACCGAAAGCTTCGCGGCCATCTTCGCAATGGGGAATCCCGTTGCCTTGGAAGCAAGAGCCGACGACCTCGACACCCTGGGATTCATCTCGATGACCATCACCTCCCCGTCTTCTGGATTCACGGCGAACTGCACGTTGGACCCCCCGCACTCGACCCCGATTTCCCGAATGATCGCGATCGCGTAATCCCTCAGCCGCTGGTACTCCTTGTCGGTGAGCGTCTGCGCGGGCGCCACCGTGATCGAGTCGCCGGTGTGGACGCCCATCGGATCAATGTTCTCGATGGAGCAGATGACGACAACGTTGTCGGCGAGGTCCCGCATGACCTCGAGCTCGTACTCCTTCCAGCCAAGAAGAGACTTTTCGACGAGCACCTGGGAGGTGAGGCTGGCTGCGAGGCCGGCGCGGCAGATGGCCTCGAATTCGTCACGGTTGTAGGCGATGCCGCCGCCAGTGCCGCCGAGGGTGAAGGCCGGGCGGATGATGAGGGGGAAAGAGCCGACGTGATCAGCAATGGCGAAGCACTCCTCGATGGTGGTGGCGATGCCGGACGGAGGTGTTTTGAGGCCGATGCGGTCCATGGCGCGCTTGAAGAGGTCGCGGTCCTCCGCGGCGCGGATGGCGTCGAGCTTGGCGCCGATGAGCTCGACCCCGCGGGAAGCGAGGGCGCCAGACTCGGCGAGGGCGACGGCGAGGTTGAGGGCGGTCTGGCCGCCCATGGTGGGGAGGAGGGCGTCGGGGCGCTCGGCGTCGAGGACCTGCTCGACGAGTTCCGGGGTCATGGGGCCCACGTAGGTGCGGTGGGCGAGGCCCGGGTCGGTCATGATGGTGGCGGGGTTGGAGTTGATGAGCACCACCTCGTAGCCCTCATCGCGGAGGGCCTTGCACGCCTGGGTCCCGGAGTAGTCGAACTCGCACGCCTGCCCGATCACGATGGGCCCCGCGCCCAGGATCAGGATCTTCTTGATGTCCGTGCGCTTTCCTCCGGCCGTCCGATGATGCGGCGCATCCGTCGCAGGGGATTGCGCGGCGCAGCGGGGGCGGGGGCGGCCGCGGAGGCGGAGGCGGAGGCGGGGGCCGCCGGTGAGCGGGTGCTTCGTGGCGGTCGAGAGGTGGCGGGCGGGGAAGAGGGAGGAAGAGATGGAGCGTGGAGGGAGGTGGGGTGAGCAGATCCGTGGGTGGAGGCGGTTGCAGAGAGCCATGGAGGCGGGAGAGGCAGGGAGTTCTCTTCTCTCTCTCTCCTTCTGTTGCTCACTCGCTCGCTCGCTGGGTCGGTCGGGGGCTTATAAGAAGTAGGGTTTATTTTGGGGGAGAAGAGTAATTATTGCTTGGAGACTTTGACTCCGTTTCGGTTCATTATTGAATGGAGGGGCCTGGTGTTGGTCGCGGTGAGGGTTGGATTAAGTGCACCCTCGGAGTGAAGAGGGGCGGATGGGGACGTGGCGAGTGGATGCTGAGTCAGTGTTCCAATCTTGATGTTTAAAAACAAAAAAAAAATTGTCCATTCTTACAATTTTTTTATCGCTGGTGTTGCAATAATTTTGGAGGCCTTTTGTTGCGATTGATGAACAATTTTTATGCTGCGAGTTGTGACAGATCTCTCGGTATCCTGTAATTTGCTTGAGGGGCAGAGAAAAAAAAAAAAAAAAAACTTTACCCCATTCCCTTATTCTTTTGAGAAATTTGTCCCATAGTTCTAAAAAAAAAAAATACAAACTTATACAAAAGATTTCAATTTCATTTATCATGTGTAACCCTTTTTTTTTTTTTTTTTTGTTATATTTTATGTTGGCAGCTAGTGGCTGGCTTGCTCAAAGTTTTATCTAGCTACCATATGGAATAGCTATTAGATACGGTGAATAGCTAAACTAAACAAGTCCTTTATATCTAAAAATATTTTTATTTTTTATGCATACCATCGGTATATTTATATTAGTATTGGTATATTTAAATTGGTATTTTTGTTTCTATTTTTAACATTTATATCAAACCCTAGGATTACAAATTGTTTGAATTAAATCAGATCATACTTGATTATAATCCAAACCTAATCCCCTATGCTAATCGAATCAGACCGAATTAAGATTAAATATGGCTCAAACTCAATTCAAAAGGTTCAAATTCGAACCAGAATCAGAAATCAAGCATCTAGATATTTTTTATATGTAAAATATAATAATTAATAATTAAATATATAATCACTAAAAAAATAAATATGCTTCAAAAGAGCTGATTTTAAATCTAAATTTTTGTTTAAAATTTTTAATTTCATCCAAATAATTATTTTCTTTTATGTTTATAAATTATGATTTAAAATTATACATGGATATACTCGAAGGAATTATAAATAAAAATTTATCAAGATGAATAATGAAATATGGATATTTAAATGTAATCAAGTGAAAATATATGAGATGAAAAGAGGAATCAATTTAAATGGAAGATTATTTTATAAATTAATAAAAATAATTAGAGCAAAAAAAATGTAATTTATATAATTTAGATTTATAGTTTGGATCATATCAGATGTAAATCAAATTGGCTTCATCTTTCATAGATTCAAATTAGATCTGAATGATACAAAGACTAGATTCGATGAAAATAAAAATATAAAAAGTAACTTTGATCTAAAATTTAAATTAAATTTAAATTTTGAAAGCAAGTTGGAAACAAGTTGAATTACAGGTGCAATGGAGCCATTTGCACTCTTGGTTATGCTTTTTTTTTTTTTTTAAACAAGTATTTATTTTATAACAATTATTATTTTATATTCAAGGGGAAAAAAAAAATCAAAATTGATTGCATAATAGGGAACAATTTTGAAGTAACCCGCAACGAGTTATTCGATGCTTTAAGGATTCTCGATGGTCGAAACCTTTGCCCTCGATGGAACAGGAGCGGTGGTAGGATACCAGGGTGGGAATTTGGCGTAAAGCAAGGATAAAGAAGTTAGGATAGGAACATGCCATTGGACAAAGATATACCCTTCGATTGATAATGACTTGGTGGGTAATTTTATGTTGTGGTTGAGGTGTAGTATGCCTTTATATATATATATATGAAATTTTTTTATTATTTTTTTATATATGGGTTAGGAGGATTGGAACGAATGCATGCGAAAGGATGTTGTTTTTATACGCATAGAGCACGGCATACTCATCAGCTTGACAGAGAAATCCGTGATAAGCGCAGTGCATGCGGGTCCCAAGCACGGGTCCTCCACTTGCCCAGATTTGCGAATATTTTGAGCCATTCAGACCGGCAAGAAAAAGGAGCTGGGATCTCCTTTGTTCCTGATAATAGCTTAAATTTATATTCCGCCTCAAAGTCTCGGCCAATCTTGACTGCCATGATATACATTCCTTACGGTAACCATTTAATCTATAGCAGCTCCTTTTATTATCCGAATATATATATATAAATCTATACTTAGATAGAATTAATAAGTGACTATAATTTTGTTATCAAAAATAATTTAAATTATACTTTTGATAAATGTGCTCTCATGGGATGGTCTCGTGTTCGTTGAACGAACAATTTGATGGCTGAATGCATAGTGTAAGATTTAGTGTGAATGTGCTGCTATCAGGAAGGTTGAGCATGAGCGATGCAAATGATATAATCGTATTTTAGAGGGACAAGACGACACAGGGATGGCAGAGTGGGAGAACGCATTAGACAAAGGAGAGGATATCAGATGGAGAGTGCTGGCTGAGATAGCGGGGATCAGCAAAAATGTCATCTGAGTTAGGATAAGGAAGTAAGGAAGAAGGTTGTGTATTTCAACTCTCTCAAATTATTGGACCCAATTAGGTAGTGGGGATCAGCAAAAATGTCATCGAGTAAGGATAAGGAAACAAGGAAGAAGGTTGTTTCTAGTAGATGCGAGTGTATATTGACTCTCTCAAATTGGACCCAATTTCTCCATCTTCCCACATTATGTTGTCTCTTATAAACTTTGAGGCATTTATGGGGTGATGTTGCGTCAAACCATCAAATGGTTCCATATAAGCGTTCAACTTATCAATTCCCCCATCTCTAAAAAGAAAAGAAAATAGATGAAAAGGAGAGAAAATGTAAATAAAGATGTATTAGCTTCTGAGCGCTACCATCACCTTAGAAATTAGTGCCTTTTTTTTTTTTATGGAGAGTTTGACTTTTCTATATTCAAAAATATTTCTACTCAAGTCTGTTTAAGCTGTGGTGAAGTCAAAATTAAGCTGGTGGTAAGCTAGCCCGCTATCATAAGAGCATGTGGTCTTCAGGTCATATCACCATCATTTGTAATGACCAGACAATATCAAAAGGGTATGGCTAGCAAAAGCCTTGATCATCTTGCCCATCGGTCCAATAGACAGGATTAAACAATAACCACTCCACATATATTTCTATACTAAGAGTATGGCCTGTGACGATTAGAGTAGTCCAGTCACTAACATCACTGTCGAAGCCAGATACACCATTGTAACTGAGATCGCCTCGAACACTGGGACTCAAACCTCTGTATAAGAAGAACTCCACTCAAAGGAAAGGAACTTTTTTGCCTCCTAAAGTTGGATTCTCTCTCCCACTCCAATTTCCCTTCTGTCAATTAAAGCATAGATTTTAGATTATTATTAATTATAACAACAATAAGAGGTATAGGCTTCCTTTGAAAAATAAGGACAATTGGTGTTGCAAATTAGCACCGAAAGGCTTAGGTGAAGTACCAATTAAGGGTCCGTCTCGATAGGACCAAATTTATTGGAAGAGGAGAAGGAAATACCTGACCTATGGATGGGAAGGCCCAATCCGGATCTATAGGAACCTAAAGACTTGATAAAGGAAGAAAACCTTAATACTCAGGTGATGGAGTAGAGAAGGCTGTAGGGGCAGAGATGACTCTAGATGGGGTTGAAGGTAGCCCTTCCACATAAAGCACCACTTTCTTGTATGATGGAGCCACAGGGCTAGGAACACCAAACCCTTATGGCATTGCCTTTTCTTCATTGGTCCCTTTTGTTATTTCTTCCCAATGATACGGTCACTAATCTATGCTAATAAAAATTGAGGATGATTCATTCTCGGTGGAGTAAAAAATCCTAAGAATCAATACTATCATTTATGCAAGAGAGAAAGAAGAGAGGACCGGCACTAAAGAAAATCTAAAGAGGCCCATCCAGATGGGGATGACTCTAGATGGGTTTGGAGGTGGCTCTTCCACATGAAGCGCTACTTTCTTGTGTAATAGGGTCAGAGGATTAGGCGATATCGAACCCTCACCGGATTGTTTTTCTTTCACTAGGCCTTATTTGTTGCTTCTTCCTGATGGCATGCTCCTTGATCTATGCCAGCAAAAATCGAGAATGATTTATTCTCGATTGAGTAAAAAACCTTAAAAATTAACATTACCACCCATGCAAGAGAGGAAGAAGGGAGGACTAGTGCTAAAGAAAAGCTAAGGAAGAAAAAACATGCTCATAGAGCGTAAGAGATTAGAAGAACTAAAGAAACCAAAAAGACCTAAAAGTTTCAAAAGTACCAAAAGTGGGTACAATAGAAGAGTAATCAAAGAGTTAAAGTACTTACTTTTAAAGGCATAATACATCGCTTGCTAACTACTAATCCAGTGTTCGATTTAAGGTTACGGCATTTGTCTTACCCCCTTTAAGGCAAAAGAATGAGACACAAAGTCCAAATCCACTAAAAGGACCCAAAAGACAGTATATGGCCCTTGCATTTAGTGCAACCCCATCATTGCCACCAAATCTCAAGGAAGCGACTCCTTGGTTCCTTAGCAAAGGAGTTTGGTAACCAATTTCTAGGCTCGATAAGCATTCCCATATCAACCTAAAGCAAAAAATGAAGTAGGATTAATTGCTCAGAAGAACTCTTCCTAATAGAAGAAAGATGAAGAGCTTGCAGTGTGAAGCTCTTTCAAAGAACTCTGGAGCACCAGGCTCAAGACACTGAAGAAGGCTCAGAAGGCTACTTCAAAAGAACAATTTCATCCCCAAAAATTCAATGCTCGCTCAAATCCACTCACTTGCCCGAGTATGCCTCCTTAGCCTTAGAAGTGGGGGGCATGTGATAGTGAAACTTTAGTTGTACCAAACTAGTCCTCGGTTACAAGAGCACATGATAACCAGATGATGTTAGAAGGGTATGATTAGCAAAACCCTTTACTATCCTACTTGCCAAACCAATGGACAAGATTAGATGGTAATTATTCTTATACATGTCCCTGCATCAGGGTATGGCATACGACAACTGGAGTAGTCTTGTTGTTGACCTCACTATCAAAACCAAATACACAAATATCATTGGGACCACCTTAGACATCGAATTAAAGTTGCTCTATAAGAAGAAACCTTTTCACTCCTCGAGGCCAGATTCTCTCTCCTAGTCTTGTTTCCCTTCTCCTCAGCATCTCCCCTAACTGTAAACCCTAACCTCTTACTTTATCATCCATTTTCTAAAACTAGGATGGCTGCAAGGTTTGCCCTTGGCCTCCTTATTGACTTGACCATTGGAGGCCTTAGTTGAGCAGTCCCCAACACCTGTCATGCTCTTCTTTTATCCTCACAGGAGCATTAGTTCAAACATGGAGCTCTCCTTTGCAGGGTTTGGTAGATTGGGGTCCACTTCAGTTCTCAACTCATTACCCATCTCATCATTCTTATTGGCATTCAAAGTCTTCCAACCAGATTTTAATGCCATCAGCTTAAAATTTAAACACATTAAGTGGTTAAATAATAAATAGTATAAATTATTTAAAATTATATATATATATATATAGTTAGACTTGGTTACATTCAAATGCAGCCAAGTTCAAAATTTGATCATCTTTCCTATTTTTAGATCAAAACATATCTCTGAGTCATCCATCTTTTTTACTTTTTTCATCTTTAAGATACATGAATTTTGCGGATATAAAGATAGAAAAAATGATTGAATTTAAACTTCATTACATTCAAATATAGTCAAATCTAACTCATATATATATATATATATATAAGAGTTTTTAAATATTTTTAAATATTTTATCATAATAAGTAGCTCAAATCATTCATATGAAATTATCATCATTCAAATTTAAATTAAATTATATATAAGTAAAGTTTTTTTTTTCCGATGCAAGCAACACAGCTACGCGGATGTATGTTTGTACGTGTAAAAATATATTATGCTCTTCTTTGCAAACTCAAATACGAGCCAACTTCATTCAAAAAAAAAAAAAAAGCTCGGAACTGGAAAGGAAACGAGACCCAGAGCTCCTTGTTTTGTCTCTACTCTGGCGTTCGTTGGGAAACGAGACGCGTGGCATGAAACCGAGAGAAAAAAATACCCGTATAAATTTCTTTTTCTTCTTCCTCAGGCGACGAAACGCCATTTAGCGAGAGTTTCGTATTTTAAAGTGGCTGACAGGTACCGAACACCGACGAAGACAAAGGTTTAGAGAGCGGGATTTGCGTCCGTTTCCCGTTGCCGCTCCCCAACTCTCCCCCGCTCTCTCTCTCTCTCTCTCCCTGTTGCTTTTGAAATTCAAAACTCGAACGGCTAAAAGGGTCGTGCTCTTCCCCCATCCCCCACTCTCAACCTCTCTCTCTCTCTCTCTCTCGCGCGCGCGCTCTCGCTCTCCTTCTCTTCTTCCCTTCTCTCAGATCTCATACGCCTCAAAGCTAAGATTTTTCTACAAGAAAAAGGCGGTTTTGGAGACATGGGCGGCTCCGGGAAGTGGATTAAATCCATCATGGGCCTCAAGAAATCGGAGAAGGACGACCAAGTAATTACTCCCATTCCTTCCTCCTCCCTAATTTACAATCTTGATTGGCTTTTCGTGATTCGTGTTTGGTTTTCTGAACTGGATTGCATTTCAAGGTGGTGGGTGGTGGTGGTGGTGGTGGTGGTGGCACCGGGAGTGGGAAGAGTAGGAAGTGGAAGCTATGGAGGAGCTCCTCGGGGTCAAGGAGTGGAAGCCACAGGTCGGCGTCGGAGGCTTCCGATACCTCCTCATTGGCCGATGCCTTCAGTGCCGCAGTGGCGACGATGGTCCGGGCGCCCCCGAAGGATTTCAAGGTGGCAAGGCAGGAGTGGGCCGCTATCCGAATACAAGCCGCCTTCCGTGGATTGTTGGTATCATGACTGTCTATTACTGTTCTTTTTATTTGTATTTGTGCTTGATTGAGTCTTTGTCGATGCATCTTATTAAGTTTTTTTTTTTAAAAAAAAAATTTAATTCCAAATAAGGTTTCTTTTTTCCCCCTAGTTCTAAATTTTGACAGTTATTTTCTCATCTATTTCTATATCTTTTTTGCTTATCAAAATGAAGTCGATCCTTGTGATATTTCACGACAAACTCATCTTCTTCTACTTCTCCTCCTCCTTTCTGGTGAATAACTCTCAACTCTATATAGACAAGAGAGTTTCTCTCTTTATCTTCAGCATTTTTGCTTCAAAAAAAAAAAAAAAAAAGCTTTTTTTCTTTGAACTTGATAAAAAGTATATTTTTTTTGTTCTAATTTTTGGATATCTGCTCGCTTTTGTCCAGCCAGGACAATAAGATTTCTCCATTTTCTCTTCAAAATTTGACCTCTACGTTTCTAGCTCTAGGCTAAAGTGTAGTACTTCGATCCCTGCCATTCCTTTTTTGCCCCACCTCTTTGAACTTCTTTAGTTGTTCGAACCTGTAGGCTAGAAGAGCTCGAAGGGCTCTGAAAGGAATTGTAAGGCTTCAAGCACTGGTGAGAGGTCGCCAGGTGAGGAAGCAGGCAGCATTGACGCTGAAGTGCATGCAGGCTCTCGTCCGAGTCCAGGACCGCATGCGCGCACGGCGTGTGCGCTTGTCCACTGAGGGGCAGGCCGTCCAGCAGATGCTTGAGAGCCGTCGCAACCAAGTGGATCTCTTGAAGGAAGCAGAGGTATTCTTTTCATGGCAGTATTCTTTTCATGTCATTTCGTAACTAGATTTTGTTTTCGTGATTGCTTTCTTTTTTTGACTTTCCATGCCCGCACCAAATTTGTAGTAGTTGGAATCTAATCTTTTGTGCAAAAACTTGTCATTTTAGTGAAAATAAGGAGATATATGGAAACTGTTGAGAATTATGCCAGCAAATAGCGCAAGGGAAGGGTCCAACATCTACTAATTAAAATATGAAGCGGTTCTAGACTGATTGCAATCATTTATGATTTATTCTATATATTACTTCAATCAAATCTTGATATTCGTGGGTTTGAATTACTAAAAGCTAGGGAGGAGAGCATTGTTAGCTCTCTTCTCCTTTTCCCTCAAAAAAAAAAAAAAAAAAAGGATAATAGTATGGCATAAAACTGAAAGTTTGAACATCTGAATAAGAATGAGAGAAGAATGCTGCTTAGAAGTGACACCATTCATTTTGTGATCAGAACTTAACCAGACATTAATTTATCTTCCATTCTAGATTTCTGCATTTCCTAATCTGCTGGTGCTGAATTTGTTTTAAGGGTATGCAAACTTGCATTGGTTTTGATCTCTGAACCACCAACCAAAATTTTGATGTGCATAGCACCAGATCTATCATGCCCTACGTTGAACACAATGTGGATTGATGCTGAGATTTCTAGTATTTTATCTGTTTCAAAGAACAGTGACATTCTGGTGGAAATTTCATGCTTTGCATCACCAAGTTCTGATGTGGCTTTGCAGAATTCTAGGTTGGGATATAAAAATTCCATCCTTACAGGAATAACTAGTCATGCACTCATTGGCTTGAATATTATTGCACTCTATCACTGAAAGAGTGGATAATAACATATCCCATCCTCTGTTAAGTTTTGCACATGGTTTCCTAGAATGTTTCTCCCATTAAATCTTGTTAGATGCATTACAAAATCATGAAGCTCAATATCTTTTGGTGATCCAGGAAGGATGGTGTGATAGTCAAGGCACGTTAGATGAAGTCAGGGCAAAGTTACAGTTGAGGCAAGAGGGAGCTTTGAGGAGAGAAAGGGCCATCGCTTACTCTCTTTTGCAGCAGGTAAGTCATCAAAGATCTGAGCCGCAGTTCAAAGCATTACAGGCTTAACAATTGCATTTAGTCTGAATTGTACCTTTCTTTTCTTTGACTATTTCTTTCAGCAATGGAGGTCGACTTCAAACATGAGGTCTGACTCATCTCTGGCCTCTCTCAGGCATCATGAGCAAGATAAGAGTAACTGGGGTTGGAGCTGGATAGAACGGTGGATGGCAGCAAAGCCTTGGAAGAATAGGTTAATGGATCAAGCTCACACTGATTCTTCTGAGGCCCATTATTCTAAAAGCTGCGAAGAATTCCATGGAATATGCCCAAAGTATTCAGATTCAGGCTTGGTAAAAATCAGAAAGAACAATGTCACCACAAGGGTTTCAGCAAGACCTCCATCAGTGCTTAGCAACAACTGTGAAGCTCAATCTGCCTCCTCTTCTGAATTCCAGTATGATGAGACTTCTCCATCATCATCTTCTATTTGCACATCTACCCCGATATCTGGTGCCACTGTCTTAGCATCAGAAAGAACCGAGGAGAGCAGTAAAAGTCGGCCAAACTATATGAACCTGACGCAGTCGATCAGGGCGAAACAGAAAGTCAGCAGTGCCCATAGAACAACAACGCAGCAGAGACAAACATCAGGGGATCTTCAGTGTCATAAGAGAGTGGCTTTCTCTACCATAGACTCAAAGAGTAGTGATGGTTCAGACTTGGTTTCATCCTTTAAAACCTTAAATGCTAGGTCTTTGAAGGGGGAAAGCATGACAAGAAGCATGGACAAGGAGAACTATTGCTATGATGAGAGATCAGCTTCTTTGTTTTGAGAGTATTTTAAGTGTCTGCTTGTTTTCTTGGAAATTCAAGGCCCATCAGTTCTTTCCTGTATCTGCTTTTTGGTGCCCAACCGCTTGTTGTCATGTGTGATTGTTTATGTAATGTTGTGTTATTTGCATTCTGGAGATCTGCATTGATTCATATATGGCTTTTGTAACACAACATTTTTTTTTTTCTTTTCAATTATTCTGCTTACAGGTTGGTAAATGTTGTTTACCTGTTCTTTTCTATTTAAATTGCTCACATATCAATTTTTATCAATTACTGTGAATCTCCTGTGCAAATTGTTTAATTGCTTGGTTTATTGGTGGTGTCCATGTGGTTGCATTAGGAGTTGCTGGCTCTGAGTTCTCATTGAACTATCTGTATGCTTATTCTTGTAAGAACTTAGATCAAGGTGAACCTATTCTGTACATTTATTTATGTTGAGGATGGTATGCTATCAGAGGGGAACAGATCAAATGATTCAGGATAACCTGAAATCAGAGTAGTTTTCTCGTAAAGTTTTATACAAAGGCAAAATTTATTTGAAATACTGAGAACTTATTATGACACAAATTCCAACCAAATTGAAAATTGTTTAATTGGTTATATCACTGAGGCAGAAGAGTATAAACATTGATTTATCTGAAGAATAAAGGAGGAAGAGAAGATAAGGACTGAAAATTTAATAACGGAATTTATGATAACAAAAAAATATTTTCTACAAAAACAACTATGATGGATGCTTTTTTAAGCTAGCAAATTTTGACCCATAAACAACACTTTCATCGATCAAAAGGGAAGTTAAGTAGCCAGCTCATGGAAAAATCTCTCCTTTTATTCTCTAATCAATGATTGTTGCATCAAAAAAAAAAAAAAAAAAATCAGAATAACTATTGTTTGTGTGTGGTGACAATTTGATTATGAGTCAGTCTCCCACTGCAGCATTGATTCCACTCTGCATGCAATGCCATATCTTCCTGAAACTTCAATCTCATCGGAATCAAGACTTGCGAATGATTAGAACAATCATTGTTAATACAAATAACGTCATTTTATCCAAGTCACCTTTTGATCCATATAAAGTGTCACTAAGTTTCTACAAAGGGACTGCTGAAAAGAGCAAGGTTAAGATGGACTCCTCTGCATGTATGCATGCATGCATATATATTTGATTACAACCTTATTTCTGTAATTGATTTCTGCCATATTTTTTCTACCACAGGATTTATGTTGGCGCAATTATGGTTTTGACAATCAAAATAACATCAAAATTATTCCGTCCTGCGGACAGATCTTTGGAGTCTTAAACATCTGGGAACTGCCTCACTGTCATTGAAGTTGTAAATATTGTCCATTATCGATGAAAATTTTTATCACGCAACAATAATGCTAACAAATTTAATGAGAAAACTATGTAAAATCTTTATTAGAAATATAGAAAATTTTTGATTCTTCTCTTCTGTTTTTTATCTTGGATGTCGTTGAGTCAGTGATGCAATGCAAATTAGGTCATCGATTCACTGAATCCAGCCCACTCTTAAACTTACAACTCACTGGCCCACCAATCCAAAAGACAATCGTATCTTGAGGTCATCAGATCATAAAATTGCAGTCCATAGGGGGTGTGGCATCAATTAACGCCAACGCTGGATTGATTAACAAAGGCGGCGGTCATAGCTTTTGTGCCTTTCACAGAGAGAAGAGGCGCAGCGTGGGACAACTTTCCTCCTTTCGGTGGTGTTTCCTTGGAGAAGTCTTCCCTTGGAAAGAGAAAGGACAAGAAGAATAATAAATAAAAAAAAGAAAAAGAAAGGCCCAGATAGGCAGAGCGAAAGGGATGTTGGTCTTCAATTTCTACTAGAGCTTTTTTTGTTTGGATTAAAAGGAGGGAGGACTGAAAGATAGGATTCCGGATAGATGCTGCCCGGATTCAAAGAAGGCAAGCAATAAAGAGCGTATCCATTGGAACGCGCTCTTTCTCCAACTTGGGAGAACTGAAAGATAGGATTCTAGATACTGCTCGGATTCAAAGAAGGCAAGCAATAAAGAGCGTATCCATTGGAACGCGCTCTTTATCCAACTTGAATCCCTTCTCCACGTGGAAGTTATTACCGAGGAGCTGAGGGGAAAAGATCTCTCCTTTACCTCGATCTTTTGGAGAAGAAAGAGGGACCGAGGGAAAGATTTCTCCTCGTGGAGGGGCTAAGGGAAGAATCTTAAACCTTTTGGACGAGATACAGCGACCAAGGGGGGAAAAATCTCTCCTTTATATCTTCTCCGGCAGGGGAGAGAGAAACTGAGGGGAAAATCTTTCCTTTATTTCAATCTCTGCGAGAAGCGAGGAGAATAAGGGGCACGTTGAATAGAACAACGATGGACGAGGTGGCTCCGAGCAAGTTCAAGAGGATTTGCGTCTTCTGTGGCAGCAACTCTGGCAATCGAACCATCTTCAGCGAATCAGCTCTCGATTTGGGTCATGAACTGGTATGTTTCGTTGCTGCTCTATCCTTTTTCGCATTTGGTGAGCGAAAGGCAGGATTTTGAGAGCTGGTGAACCTTGAGATTCTAATCTTGAAGTGAATCAAATCCGATGTGAGGACCAGGGGATTGGTTTTTGATTGGGTTTCCCTCCTCCTCCTCCTCCTCCTCTTTTAAGCTGGATGGTGATATTTAGATTGGATGATATGGATACAATGGTATTTGTCCTTTGCTTTTGTCTTGATATTTATTTGGCTGTATTTCTTGGATGGTTGCAGGTGAAGCGAAGAATTGATTTGGTTTATGGTGGGGGGAGTGTCGGACTGATGGGTTTGATCGCTCAGACGGTATATGATGGAGGTTGCCATGTCCTTGGGTAGTTACTACACAGAAACTTTGCCCTGTTGATTGCCTCCTCTATTTTGTATTTTATGGTTTCACCTTTCTTGCAATATCCTTTATTAGTGTTTTCTTTGGGGGGACAAAGTAAACTGCTTGTGTTTTAAATTTACTTGAATGAATTCGTGCAGGGTTATTCCTAAGGCACTTATGCCCATTGAGGTATGTAATTGTTTCATCTAGCCATTTCTTCTTTTCCTTTTTGTTTGTTCTGCCATTGTCCTCTATTTCCATGTTTTCTATTTGGTAAATCTTTTTTTAGGCATAGCAAATTGTTATCACTTTCCCTGGTCTTACATGCTCGCACTTTGAAGTAGATTTGTTCCATGCCTGCTTTATCTTATGTCTGAGAACTTATCCTTTGGTCTTTTAGATCAGAGGCTTTCAAACTCTGTGAGGCATATGAAGGCAGCAAGGTGGTTTTTTTTTTTTTTTTTTTTTTTTTTTGTAACTGGTAAATTGGTGGAAGCATGGATGGATTCCATCTGATTTCTGATATATTGATCAAGAGGGAAGCCAAGAGGAATCATAATCGTAATTCTTTTATAACTGCTAGTAATTTGGTACTTATTCAACAACATTGCATCTACCTTCTGATATATTGAGGTCTAGATCATATAGGTGGTATCTTGGCCCTAATTAGATGTCATCTCATAACTACATTAATCTTTGATTCAGTACCATTGCAATTCGGGTTTTGTGAGTCTCAAAATGTTAAGAGTCCTTTTACATATGTTTTTCAGGATTGCCCTCCCACTTTTGCTCATTCTTGATAAAAAAAAAAGAATCAAGGACTGTTGATTATAAGGATCCTCTTGAAGTTAAACTGTCAGTCCGTGATTAGATTTTTCAACTTTGTATATGAGACAAACAAGCTAACAAGAGGACTTTTGTATTTTTGAGATATATATAGATGAACATGGAAGGAATCATGACTTCATTCATTTCCCAGATTTAACATGATACATATTTTTTTGAGTTGATATGTACCACATGGAAAGCACAATCTGATGTGGACTGAACAAAGAATAGGAAAGGGAATCCTTTCCATCATTCCAGCCCTCTTTTTTTGTTATTCAATTCAAAAATGCACTGAAGAGTGGAAATTTAACTTTTCACAGATATCTGGTGAAGCTGTGGGTGAAGTAAAGATTGTTTCTGACATGCACGAGCGTAAGGCCGAAATGGCACGAAAAGCAGATGCATTCATCGCCCTTCCTGGTAAATCCTCACTTCTCCTTGATCAAGTTTGACTTGAAAGCAAATATAAGCAGTTGTTTCATTTCAAGAATTTACTGGATTTACTTTTGATTATTTAAGGTGGATATGGAACAATGGAAGAGTTGCTGGAGATGATCACATGGTCACAACTTGGAATCCATAGTAAAACGGTGAACATCAATTGCTTGCATTTACGTCTTTAATTTTCTGAATAAATTACAGGTGATAATAGAAGTTCTGTTCCCACAGGTTGGGCTATTAAATGTTGATGGTTACTACAATTCCTTGCTCACACTATTTGACAATGGAGTGGCGGAAGGTTTCATAAAACCGGCTGCTAGAGACATAGTTGTTTCAGCTCCAACTGCAAAAGAGCTGCTTATAAAAATGGAGGTCAGCTAGCCTCACTCTTAAATCCATTACATGAATTTGTAATACTTGATTTTATCCAGCATTTTTTTTATGATAGCTTCAGCAAAGTTTCACTTCTTATTCTTCTTGATGATTTTTGTTCATTCATTTGAATTGCAGGAATACACTCCATCGCACAAAGAGGTTGCTCCGCATAAGACCTGGGAGATCGAACACCTAGGCTATTCAAAGGCACCGAGTCCACCATGACATTTTTGATCCTTCTCAATATCATTTCTTTCTTTCCATTCCAATGTGATTCTTTTTTTAACAATTGTACCTGAGAAGCCTCATGCATGGGCATAACTCTTTATAGGATGTGTTTCTTCCATCATCTAATGTCCTAATAAAATTACCACTGCCTTTTTTATGCTTTCATGTGAAGAATGAATGTCTACCTACTTTTTCCAGCAATTTTGTGGTTGAGATCTGAGCACAATTGTACCTGATGTAAGCCGTAATACCCCTACCAATCTGCATCCTTGGAGAAAGAATCCTATTTGTCCTGTATCAGAGTGCAGGGACGTCGTGCTTCAATTTTGCCTTTAATGCATGCATGCATGATTGATCCATCTAAGCTGACTGATCATTGTGGCATTTCAGTTTCATGAATCACTATGCTAGCCTTTAAAAAAGAGACTCTAGTTGGGAAGATTTAGATATCAAATTTGGGAATTTGAATAATCTGAGAACAAAGACTTCAGCTTTTCCTGAAATGTAAGACAGGGAAACTGATCACTGTTGAATTTTACCCCTCTCAAATGCTCTAGAAAACATTAAACATGCAAAGGCCTTTGTGGAGTATCTTCTTAGACTCTTTTGCTTCTGCATTGTTTTTATATTTGAGCCAAGTTTGATAAATTTAATAACACCATTTATCAAAGATAATTTGCATAACATATAATCTGCTGTTTGATAGTATTATTTCACCATGCAGCAGTATCGTTTCGATAAAATCCATAGTCTAAAGATTCAGCAGATTTATGCTTCCCTTGACATTACACCATTTCAGTAGAATTGATCCTTGGTTTTCTTGAGCCTTTAAATACTCTTCCATCCTCTCTGAGCTTCAAGAGCTCCCTTGAATATGGATGCATTATCCATACCAAACAGGAAATCATTGCTGTGCTTTTTATTGGCGTAAGCTTGCTGGTTTTGAGACTTCTAATAGCCATCCCAACTAAGCAAAGATGTTCATGAGATGGAGAAGGGATGGATGGCCTTTCTTGTCAGGTGCCTTGGGGTTGATCTGGAGCTTCAACTTGGTGTCGGCTCTAAACTCGTGTCTGGGGTTTGGTGGGCCTTGAGATGTTCTCTGGTCTGCATCTCTGAAAACAAAAGGTGGAGAGGGCACTGATTGCTTTATGTTGGTTCCCTTCCATCTCCTCAACCATGAGTTGTGTGTCTGTGGACTCTGCAGGCATCGAGAGGCTGGCGATGACTGCTTCCATCCCGGGACATGAATCAATTGGAGTTGTTGGTCTTGTTCAATTGGACCACTGCATCATTGCTCTAGTTGCTATCATCATACTCAGCACCATATCTGCAGTTAGTAATGTTATCCACTTCTTGTCAGCAACATCATGCATTCATAAACAGGTAGTAGTTTGGTCATTGTAGAGTGCTGTTGAGTTGACATATTAACAGAACAAGTCATGCCAGATCCACATTGTTCAAGTTAGTTTTTTTTATTTTTTTTCCTTTTTCTGACACTTTGCTTACTGGCTTCATGTATGCATGCAGTTCTCAAATCCACTACTTTAATTACCCTTGGTTTTCCATTACATCATGCTTCTGATGAATGCATCAATATATGGGTTTTAAATCCTCTGTATAAGATTATTAGGTAGATTAGAGAGCATGATTCAGTGAATCCAAGATTTGGACTTATTATGGGATTTATAAATATCATCATTCATATCTTGTGGTGCATGTCTCTTTCTTCATATCAAATCACACCATGTCCCCTATTTGTCTTGAATTGTTTTTGGCAATTACAGATAAATTAGCATGTTTCCCAATCAGGAGTGCTCAGATAAAGGTCAGTAGCAGATGTATTATAGTCGTTGAATCGAGAAGAAATAATTTCTTTTATTTTTCTGAATTTTAGGTAATGCAAGAGAAAAGACAGCAAGCAGTTTTTTATTAATACAAGTAATCCAATATGATTAGAATAAAAGATACACAGAGAGGTGAATCTTAGGATAGCAAGCTATAAGTTAAGACCAATATGGTAAGTGATGGAAACTAGCTTTAGAAGTTAAAAGACTTGTGTAAATAATAGATGGGTGACATTTTGACATTGGATAGAGTTACTTGCAGTGAACTGGTCTTGCTTCTTTCCATGCCAATTTAGAAGTAGACTGACCGGTCTGCAGACATGCCAAGGGGGGACAAGTTTTATCAATCTTATAAAAATTTTGGAGGTTCTTCGCTGATCCAGCTTGCTAAATTATGATTAAAGGCACTAGAATCCAGAAAGGTGCCTCTTTGCTTCATGCTTGATTAATTATTTCTTTTTACTCGGGTCATTAACAAGAACATGGTTGCCTACATGATTAATGTCCCATGCCTATTGCTATAACATCATAGGATCCACATGCCACCGAAAACATTTCGGTCTCATCACCTCTATCATGTACTTCTCTCTGCTTGTCCCCTTTCTTTTACAAATGACATGGCAAAGAGACTGGCCATTCTTCTCTTTTTTTTTTTTCTTTTTTTTTTTTTCTTTCTGTAAACAACCTCTAAAGTCAAAGTAACACCTAGAAATTGATATGTTATAATATGTTCCTAGGAGAAAATTTTATATTACATATTTAAAGAGAATTAAATAGAACAAGGTAATGTTTGACAATAACCTTTTAAGTTTAGTAAGATAAGTAAGGAAAAGCAAAACAAGGAAGAGCAACTAAGTAGAAGAGAAAGGTGAGGCAAGAATTTTTTTTTTTTTTTTTTTTTTATCCTCTCATTTTTTTCTCTCCCTTTCGTATCTCCAACCCATCCTACCACATCTTGCTAAATTTAGCAAAATTTACCCCAATAGGTTTTAAAAGAAAGACTGATTCGTGTGAAAATAAAAAGGATACCTATTTCTTTGCACCCATATACCATGAAATAGATAACAAGAAAAAGTCTGAAGCAAGGCAAAAAGTAGAGAGTAAAATTAGTTTTAACTTGAAAAATTTTCATATGAGAAAATCGAGTCATGCAATAGCTTGGAAGTCTATCCAGCATAGAATTAGGTAGGCCTAACTTTTCTATCATTCCTGCTCTACACGGTATAGAGTAGGTACCCTTCTATCCTAACTTATCATTGCTATAAGATGGATGTACTAATATTTAACCATATGTTGATCATTGTTAATTGATATTGGATGGCCCTAGTGAAAGGGAATATTCCATGAACTCTAGGGTCATGCAACCCTAAGACATTGTCCTTTTATTTTAAGTAGGGCCTAACTAGGACCTACTTACATCCATCAAGCCCTCACAAGGATACATTACTACATTGGCCACATCCTAGTGCCACATGAGACCTATTAGACTGGTTAGTATGGATGCATGATGGTAAAGATAACATGCCTACTGCGTAGGTCATCATCAAAGGCATTAGCCACCTTCCCCATGTCAAAGAATATCATATACAAAGGGTTTTGGAATCCATGCACTTGGTCATTGGAGGCAGGTTTGGTATGATGCTTTTGGGGCCATATTAGTTTATTGAAGGTCTGATAGGAAATGAAAGAATGGATGCTTTACGTATCATGCAATGGAATGGTTTGACTGGCAACAGACCTGCATTATTTTGAAAGCAGATCCGACGTATCCAATGCAACTTGTTTGACTTGTTGCAAAGTGAGAATGGTCACTGGATGAACTTGAGGCAGGCCGAGTTGACTTTTAAAGCCTTCTAACAGGCCCAGTCCAAGGGCCTCTTCTGAGGATATTCATTTTGGCAGGACTAGCCCATTGACAATTTAGGTCTTAGAGCCTCTTTGGATTAGCTATTGGCTGATAGCAAACTCAACAATCGTTAGGTATCTTAGCAGCCAATTTAAATAAGGCCTTATTTCTCTTCCTTTCTCTCAAGCTATTTCAGTGTTTCTTATTTTAGAGATTTCTATCCTGATATGAACGAAGTCCATCTTTATAATTTACATTTCTTTTGGTGGACTACTTTGATGCTTCACTAAGCAATGATTCGAAAGATTTTTATTTTTATGTACTTCTCATGAAATGCACTGTTTTTAGAGATGATTATTCACTTAATTTTTTCCTTTTGAACAATGAAAAATTATCATGCTTTTTCTTCAATGTCTCACCCTATAACTAAGAAAAAGAAAAAAATAAAAAATAACAAAGATCGATAACATTAACAACAAAACTCTAATTCTAAATTAATTGAAGTCGACTACATGAATTCTTTTTTCTTCATTCTGCTTGACTTAAAATTATTTTTTTTGTAAGATGTAAAATATTAAATCTTTTTTCATTACTTTCTTTGATGTAATTTTTGGCTTATTTCTTTCTTTTTTTTCTTTTATATATATCAAATTATTCCTTCGTATTAATGCGTCTATAAGTTTATATTACAAATATCCAAGCTATCTAAGTTGTTTTCTTTTAATTTGTCCTTAATTAGTGCTACCTTTATTATTTTATGAATGATTTTATTTCTTACTATATTTTTTCTTGTATTAATATGCATCCATTATAACATTTCAATTTTAGCCATATTCACCTAATATACATGTAAAATTTTCTAACCATCTAACATTTCATATCATAAAGTATAGCTGATACCATAGCTGTTTTATAAAATTTTTTAAAGAATAAAAAAGATCAACTTGGTAAAATTTTGAATTAACCTACTTGATGAGAAAGGATATGAGAAAATACTAATTAAAACCAAAAAAAGGCATTAAAAACCAAGTAATGGTGGCGGGTATGCTGTGTTACATTTGAACTCACATAGATTTGTGCTATGAAATGCTGGAGAATGACTCCATGAGCTCAAGATTGTCCCCATATGCAGAATAATATTACACTGATTTGTCCTTCAGATGTAAAGGATTGCTTCAAATAGCATGACATTGGTCCATACTAGTCATAATGTTGGAATATCTGGTATTTGCTTTCAGGTTTTCTTAAGCTTTTAGAGAATAATAAGACAACATGGTAAAAAAATAAAAAGGAAAAGAACATTGGCTGGCAGCTATCTATAGCTGCAGGTCTAATATCATTTATATGAAGATGCTCAGGTTTTTAACTTGCAGATAATTATCTCTAAAACTTATACTTCTTAGCAATCAATTTATAAACATAACAGCATAACCACAGCCAATCACCCATATGGGAGTGTTGGCTTCACTGGCACTATTTTTCCTCAAAATTGCTCAATTCTTGGCCAGAGGGATGCCACTCAAATCTTCAAGAGTCTCTTTACCTTAGCCTATGTTAGTTAAGACCTCACAATAACAATTCATTTTCACATGACATGCTTAAATTTATCTTTTATTTATGAAGCCTCTATAATCCTACACTACTAGATATTTGGATAGATATGGACGACTAGCCTACCAAAAATAAAAGAATACTGATGAGTGGAGGAGTGATAGTTTCTGCATTTCAACTCACCAATTTCTATCAAACAGCATCATTCAGGCAGAAACCAAACCAAAGAATATCGAGGGCCTTGGGCTGTGTCTTGTTTCACATAACTTGGAACATCATTGAGCAAATGAGATCACCACTAACAGCACAGAAGCAGCAAAGACCGATGAATAAATTTGCAGTGGAAGAAGGCTCGCCAGTTGTATCTTTTGGTGCCAACTTAGTTGCTTACGTAATTCTAGAAATTTTTAGCATGCATTCATACATATTTTTTTTTCCGCACAAGCTCGCTGCGAACTATTAGATCGCTGGATATTGACAGATTGCAAAAGAGGAGAGACTAGAAACAAAGCAAAGATGACAAGAAAAATGCTTCCAAGTGGTGGAGAGAGTTGACAGAGGAGTCAACAGCCTTGGATGGAATTGCAAAATTTAATAGAAGAGTGTCTGAATCTTCCTCCCTATTTGATGATGGCCACCAGTTTAAAGCATACTACTGAAGCTGTTACTCATGTTGGATCTTATCCAGTGAACAACGAAGGTTCTTTTGCTTAAATTGGATGGTGATTCTGGTGGCAGGATAAAGTTCGTTCCAATTTCGTTCAGGACAACAGGAATAGCCCAAAAATTTGTCATTCACTCCTTCGACCAGAAGACAGTAAGGAAACATATATCCTTCCTCGCTCCCTCTATTCCGGATCAAGCAGGAGCTGAAAGCCCAAGAAGAAGTTCAGCAAAGGCAATAAGAAAGAGAAGCGACCAGTCCTTTTGCTTCCCCTTCCTTTAATCTCTCCAAATATCAACAACATATCTAGTCACAGACAAGAAAGTCTCTGCATCTCTCATCCTCATCGCTAAGTCTTCAAAGACCGAAACCACAGCCAGAGTCATCACCTTCGCCGACCTCAAATGATTCGATGGAAATATCAAGCAAGCGGCAGCAGACACTGACAACACCAACCGCGATCCATTTCAAAGAAATGGAAGAGTCACCAACAGCGACATCGCGATCCATTTCAAAGAAATGGAAGTCACCAACAGCTCCCGATGTCGCATCGCACGGACCAATCAGCCAGCCCAAGTGAACCAACGTCAACTTGGAGGCGAGATAAGTTGTCTGAGATCAACATCGATAGAAATGAACCAAGAGAAGTGGTGCAAGGTTCCAAGTGATGACGATGAGGCGGCGGGGGTCTACGATGACGATGGGAACAGGCAAAAGTACCGGTCTCTCCGACAGGAGTTGAGCAATGTCTACAGTACGTTAGGAATCTCAGTGACCGCAATCAGACGAGAACTTGCCTGCAAACATAATGGCCCGTCTCAACGGTTAAGATATTATACATACTCATAAAATTAATCTCAACGCTAGATGAGATAATATTGTAAACCATTTTAATTATAATATAGACATACTTAAAAAGCAAGTAGTCACAGATATTTTTCAGCTATGAATTCATTTTTCTTTCGTGCCAACCATTATATCATCTTGCCTTCATTCTAGTATGTCTCTGTATTCATGAGGAGAGCTTGCGCATCGGTCAATTAGAGGGAGAAGTTGCTTTAAGTATATTCAACTCTTTTCAAAAAAAAAATAAAAAAAATCTTCAAACACATAGGACATTGATAGGAACTGATGGCAATGCATGATCTATAGGTTTAACTTCAAAATTAATAAGGTACACACCAGAACACGCCCATGCTTCACCAGAACATCCCACGTATCACAAGCATTGTTACTATGACAAAAAATCTCGAAGTCATATCATCTCTCTCTCTCTCTCACGCCACATCCCATTTATGCTTCGTTTAATTATTTAGCAAATGAAATTCTCTAATGCACTAATAACACAGTTCGGCAACCAGAAATTGGATCACATAAACCTCAAATTCGATAAGAACAGAATTCGTTGTTCAATAAGGACTACTAAATCACAGCACGAGCAGACAGATGCACGGGTAATTTTTTCAACACACCCGGAGTCCCAGCATCGTTTGATTAAATACAAAAAATTAAATTGTTCTGTACGCAAAGTGGCATTAAATGATTAATACCATAGATAAATGTGGACTCAGAAGGGGGAAATCCAAGAAATATAATCAAATAACACAGATTGACGTAAGGAGGAAGCCATAGTAATAACTCGGGGCATGTACAAAGAGCCTTTCCACGGCAATGGCATGGTTAGGTGTCCCAACTCCTTAGACCTGCCTTTTTCTTATTTTGCACCGTCTTTGGGGCACTCTATCAAATCAGCAGCCACCTCTGTCCCAACTCACAATAGCTTCCCACATTGACTCTAATGGGAAACACGGCCGAGCAAATTGTTCTCCAGTTTCTGATGTTTTTATACAGCGTGATGATCAAAGTGCACAAGTTGCAGAAGCCCGACTACTAGCTAACACTAATACTGAACTCTCTCATCACTGTCGAAATTAAGGCACTCGATGCCTTTAAGGGTGGATTCATAGTTCTTGATGTTGGATGGATGCCTACCAGACGAAGAACGCTTATGTTCTGCAGAACTAACTGGGGAACTTCTCTGAGCACCAGAAATTTTGCGGAATGTCCCAGGGCTTGCCTCGGTAGCACGAGTCCGAGATGGGTCAGAGTCACTGGCCACCACGTCACGGCTGCTAGAAACAACAGCTCGCCTTGAAGATCCGCTTGACCGCCCCAGAAAAGTTGAACTGGACAACTATACGGTATATGAATCCGTGGTCAGGAATTACATGGTAAACACTAAATATGCAACATGTACAGTGAAATCAAATAATTAATAGGTTGAGAAAACGAAAAACAAGAGCATACGCAGGATTTTTTTTTTTCCCCCTTTTTTGATGCCACATTTGAAGTTATATGCACCATTTAAACACTATATTCAGAATATTCAAATGTAAATGAAGATCTCTCTTCAAGCTCAGATTTTTTGGCAATATTAGGTGGATGAACTCCCTCTAACAATAAAACATTCTAATAGACCTTCCTCCTCTTAACAATACCCTGGCAGATTCAGTTGCTAAAAGCCCTATAACTTCACAGCTGATAGATTGCAAGTTACATTCTGAGAGCTTTTAAATGCAAAATCATATAGCAATAGATTTAGATAACTGTCAGGCAGAGATATTGATTCAGGGTTTGGCTTACAGTGTTGATGCTGCTAGGATGGGCACCCAATTTTAGCCTAGCTTGGAAAGAGGATAAGCAATCGGGGAACAATTTTTTCTAATCCCAAGTGGGGCAATGCAAAATTTGCATTTGTCAACAAGTGCTTTGAAAAATCATCACCTGTGCTGGTTATTATTTGGGTAAAAAGAGAAGAAATATGCTCTTTCTTTTTGGTTACTCTTTTGCTTCGGGATTTACACTAATCAAATGGGGATAAAACCTGGGGATAGTGAAATTCTGGTGACCCTAGAAAATCACCAATCCCCTCCAATTATTCCTGGTCTGACCATATTCCAGGAGATCAGTTGTTCCACCAGGTTCTGTTTGGCATTTATCCCAGGGATTAAGAAGAATAAATGCCTTATTCCACCCCTCATGGAATTACCAAAGCAGGCCTTGGAAATTAATTCAAACAAAGCTTTTACAAGAAAGCAAGCAAGAGAGAGAAACATGATTAACCAAAAACGTATCATGCAAGTCAACTATTAGGACAACTCATACAGAATGACATATCCCTCCCCTAATAATAGATAAATATTAAATCCATAATATAGGATAACTATATGACAAATGTAGCAGAAAAAATTCTAGATCTAGGACTAAATCTGTCTTCCAAAAACATATCCAGGGTTGTGTTTCTTCGATCATCTAGAGAGAGATTCTTTCTTACAGTCATGCGTTTTCTTCCTCATATTAATGCTAAAAAATGAAGCAGATATAAGCACCCCATATTAATGCTAAAAAATGGAGTACATAAGCATGAGAAACTTACATACCCCATATGTGAGAGGTAAAATCCATATAGACATATAGCTCTAATGTGAATAATCTCAAACAGGAAGCAGTAGAGAGAGCCATGCATACAAAAACACTTAAATCAGACTGCTGAAGTCTTTTCCATCACCACCTACCACTTTGGATGCAATTCTGCAATGCTTGTGAACCCAATTTCTAGTCCAATCACCAAATTTTGATGAGTTACAAGCACAAAGGAGAATTTTGATGTGGCAGGTGGATCTAGAAATCTAAATATTTCCAAGGAAAAAAATGTTTTAAGTTTTTTTTTTTTTTTTGGTAATTGTAATCACCATCTACAGCTGTAATATAATATGTTCCAAATTCCAATGGATGTCTCAACACTAGTATGTGTATAGGGGAACCAAATTTGTGACAACATGCTTTCAAGTTCAAAGGACTCCCAATTGCAGAAGAATTATAATATCTGAATACAAGAAGATTGAATTTTGAAAGGATGACTATGTTTAATGACCTGATGTATCAGTATGTTCCACAGTCTGCAGATGTTCTAAGTTATACCATACCGCATTTTCAGGATTAGATATTATACATCATATTTTAAACCTTGATCTAAAGGCTTCATGAATGTTGCATTAATCATGATTCGAACATTTCGGCAAGATATACCCCTATAATGCATATAATAACTAATGAACCTTTTGTAGAATATGATTCGCTAATCTCAAATATGGATAAATGGAAAACAGTGCATATAGAATAACAAGGTGGAATAGGAAGATCTCACCATAGCATCTTTAGTAGCAGTTGGATCTTTTCCCATTGGGGTTTTCTGCTTTGATAAGCTGCCTGAATTTGTAGCCAGAGCTGGAGCTGGAGCTGAAACACGTCTACGAGAGGGATCCATTGCTGACCAGCCACTTGTTCTTCCTTCTTCACCACCTAGAACAAGTTTGAGCAGAAAAATTCACAATAGGTAAATATGCGTGCAAACCATGCATATACATAAAATACACGAATACTAAAGAACCTCTAATCTAGTAAATAAAAAGTCCAATGCTAGCATGAATTTTAAGTACACAATACATCAAGGTAAGATCATGTAGCAAATATGCAGTTTTATTTGCAAATTGAAAAAAAGAATGTATGATAGATGATGAAAAAGGCTACCTGAATGCCTATCATTGGTAACCGCAGGGGCCAAACCAGAGCTAGGTCCAGCACCAGGACCCTAAAATCAGAGCAAAAATGAAAAAATAAAAAAAGATTGGCCATTGTTCAAGTACTGAGAGACAAGGGAGCAAAAATTAGAAACAAATATTCTGCAGAGTACTAACAACAGCACGCGGAGGAGCACTGGTAATCTGTGACTGCTGATATTTCAGAATGGTCCAGTCAAACACATAATCAAACTGAAATCCTGAAGAAGAACAAACACAAAAAAAGAAAAAAAAGAAAAAGAATTGTCAACCTCAAACATGATGCGGCATTCACAAATTCTCGGTTTAGAAATGAATAGTCCAGTTGATAAACAAACGATCTATTCTATCCATGAAATAATATATGAAAAGTGCAACCCACCCTCACGAATAAAGAGGTCCCGAAATAACCTCTTAAGATATGCATAATCTGGCTTATCATCAAAACGTAGCGAACGGCAGTAATGGAAATATGATGCAAATTCTTGAGGATATCCCCGGCATAAAGCCTACACATTATATAAGTTTATCCATTAAAACAAAGCAAAAAGTTATAAGCTGCAGTTCATAAAATATACAAAAAGCCTACCTCAATTGATGTGGCAACTTTTCTTTCACTTATCTTTTCATACTTCTGTTTCTTGGTTCCTGCTTTTAAACCCTGCCATGGAAGACTGAAAACAAAGGAGAAGAATTTTTACAAAAGGAAAAAATGAAACAAATAAAGAAACGTCTAAACAAGAAAACCACACCTTCCTCTTAAGAAGTACATGAGAACATATCCAAGAGATTCAAGATCATCCCTCCTGCTTTGTTCTTAGAAGCCAAAAAAGTACAGCAGTCAGAACCGCAACATGGATTTGATAAATGCAGCATTACATATGATAAATGAAGTACAAACAGCCATAGACAAACATCAGATCAGAGATTACAAATTCAACATTAGCAGATGCTAATCGCAAATATGCATATGTGCGCGCGCACCTGCATGCATGCATATGTACATACCTATGCCAAGATGAGTGTTCACACTTGCATATCTTGCTGTCCCAGTCAAGTTTTTGTTCTCTCTGCAATATACATATATAAATATAGACATGAGGATGCAAACAATGGAGACTCAACAATCTTCTAGCAACTAAAGACGTGCATTCAAATTCAAAGATTCTACTGATAGACATGAAAAACCATTGATGAGATTGACAAGTCTGATATCCACTGAATGAGCTAGTTTCATGTTCGTTTGACCAGATAAATAAATGTTCCCGAGCAGTCAAGGAGAAAAGGAGTAACAAAAGGATGCTATAAAACTATGAATCATCATGCTTCATCAAAATGAGCATAGATATATCAAGGAACAGTAAATACAATAGTAATGCATTATGGTGTATCAAGGAACGTAAAGAGGAATGAAAACCATCAAGCTTCCAGCAAATATTGAGAAGGGGAAAAACTTAAATGATAATCAGTGCAACTGTAATTAGAACAATAGCACTATGTTATGTTGGCAGGAAAAAACTATTTACAGAATGTACCAATGAATATCCACCGTAAAGCTCTCAAACTATTAAAAAAATCTTAATCATTAGTGTACCACATAAAATAAGTCATTGCTGAGGAAAGCCACCTTTGTTTGTCAATGAATGAAACCATTAGTGTATCACATAAAATAAGTCATTGCTGAGGAAAGCCACCTTTGTTTGTCAATGAATGAAACAGGCACTAAGGATTGCAAAAGTGAATCAGGGCACAAAGAGTTGAAAGAGCTCATTAGAGAAGTAAAATCAAAGAATTTCAGATATCCTATGTAACCTAAAAGTCATCGCTCCAATCACCAAGCAGAAATAAAATGCTAGATGAACCAACATTTCAACTGCTCTCGGTTTAGCACTCACATAAATAGCAAGAGTATTCCAACAGCATAGCGACAGCTGGATTAGACGAAAATTAAAATTAAAGTGAACAGACACTAGATATGACTCTAAAAGGTTCTGATTTAGACTTTTCACCATCCAGAGTCTCCAATAACAAATTGTCGGAACAAGAACAAGAACTAAAATGATTTTCGATAAAATAATCAGATGTATCACATGAAAGTGGGTCGGAAAGAAAGGAATCCTACAATGCCAGTGCCTACTATGAAAATCACAAGTCAATGTTACTAAGACTCAATATCCACCACCCCAAGTAGACCTAACCAAGGAATCTGACAATTCAGGTGCCTGCAACAGGTACCAAACAACAAGTTTTACTTAGATACTTCAACTACCATCTAATGCAACATTAAACAACATCAAAACTTGATGGTCTGCTTTAACATTCCAAAACCTACGTTAAAGAGGTGAGTGGAACGAATATGAAACTTCAACTTCAATTATTAAAAGTAATCTATTTTAAGAGCCAAGAATATAGTACCATTATATGACAACAAATAGAGAATAGGGCATGAAAAGTAATCTATTTTAACAGCCAAGAATATAGTACCATTATATGACAACAAATAGAGAATAGGGCATGAAAGGCAAAAATAAAAAATGCTTCAGCAGGTTTCTTAGTCACGCCACATAACATTTCCATGAAAACAAAGTTTTTAATAGAAAATTAATTCTGAACCAACTCAATCATGCCACATAACATTTCCATGAAAACATGTCAATAGAGCTTCACTCCCTAAAGATAAAAGAACATCAACAGGAAGAAAAACAGTCCTTCAATTGTTAGATTCTTGATCACAAACACAATTTAGGCAAAAATAATGGGCTCCGAAAGCAACAATAATAATGCTTCTTTGTTGTGGAGAAAGCATTAAAAAAAAAATGCCATATCTTCAGAAAACATTTATCTTCATTTGCAACAATTGAATAAGCCAATAATCAAAACACCACCATTCCTTAAAGCACAACAAGAAGAAATGTAATCCTATTATATAATTAGGACTTAACCATGATGAAAGCTATGCCTTATATATTTTCGTAATAAAACAAACTGAGGTCCACCACCATAACTTTAATAGCCAAAAGGAAAAAAAAATCAGGGCAAGTGTTTCAGTATATTTCCCTTGTATTACAAGAAGCGAACTATCCTCCTCAAGACAAAATAAACATATCTCATTATATTTCTAGAAATATAACATTAGATGCTGTCCTATGGCTGTTGATCAAATCCAGCAAAACTAACAACAGCCATAAACCTTTCCACACACAATCAAAGTTAGTTTAAAATGTACTTACCCATATGAAACTTAACTACTCAAAAAATTTCAAAGGCTTGATACCCAATGCCATTCGTCCTTCAAGCAAGCAAGCAAAGAGAATTTTCACATTATCCACTTTCATCCTTAACCAAATAAAACTGTTCTATACCAAGATTATGGCAAGTCATGAACTACAACATCAAATTGCTCTATAGCAGACTGTAGTTTAAAATAGGAAACAAGCTGTAATAAAGCCACAAAGAGATTATAAAGATTAAAAAGTTTCAGAAATATATGCTCACTTAAGACTCACCTAGGCTTAAAACTTGATTTAAGAGAATTAAACCTTCCACGAGAGATGCTAGAAGAAGTGGGAAAATTTTTTAAAATATTTAATTCAAAAATTGTGTGCTTATCCATTGTTAAATTTTTGAGACAAGCTATAATAAGAGGCTCCTCACATTCAAGCCTTGTCAACCACAGCAGAAAGGATTCAAGCTTTGTCAAGCACATTTCAGTGCAACGCAGCAATTTCAAAGATAACATTTTCATAGATTTTAAATATTCCAGCATCTTACCTATATGGAATGTGTTGGTGAGTTGTAGTATCTCTATACTTCTTGGCAAGGCCAAAATCAATGATGTACACCTATAGAAATGTACAGCAGCAACAAGGTGAACAAGTTATAAACTTTTATCATGAAGAGGACTGCAATCAACTAGGACAAGGAAAAAATTTCATGGCACACCTGATTAGCTCGCCGTCCTAGGCCCATAAGAAAATTATCTGGTTTGATGTCTCGATGCAGAAAAGACTTAGAGTGAACAAACTCTACTCGGTTGATCTGAAGGGTAAAGAAAAATATATCAGAAACAAACCAAAAAAAACAACAAACAATTCACAAGAAGCATGTTTCCCAATGGTTTCTGCTGTAATCACACAAAGAGAATGGAGAAGAGTACAGTAGCTAAGGCAAATGCATTGTGAAATAAGGGTGGAATGAAGAATGACTACATTAGAGAAAGCACTACTAGAGGAAAGATGGAGGGGAACCAGTGAATATGGTATGACCATGTTGAGGCATCCCAGTCAAAGAGTAATCAAATTTCTTAAGATGGACAGGAAGGAGATAAAGCAAACACCTAAAATAACTTGGAGTTGTGAGGGTTTTGAAAAGCTAAGTAGACAGAGCTGATGTTGATCGTGGAACAATTATTGGTGCAACAAAGGACCCATGAAGCATATTTCAAGATAAAAATATTTAGACAGGATTTGACAGTTATGATCCTATGAAAATTCAGAATTAGAAAATATTGTAACAAACACTATACCATCTGATCTGCAAGCATAAGAACAGTCTTCAGAGACAGCTTTCTGCTACAGAAGTTAAAAAGGTCTTCGAGACTTGGTCCAAGTAAATCCATCACAAGGACATTATAATCACCTTCAACACCAAACCATCTTACATTTGGAATCCCAGCTGCCCAAATCAAATGTAAGGAAATATAAATAAGAATAATAAGTCAAAAACTTTATCATATAAACAGCAACAGAGAGGAAATGATAGGCTTCCTTACTTCCTCCTTGCAGAATTCTGTACAGTTTTGATTCATATAACAACTGGGGATGCTTTGTCTTGACATTTTCCTGATAAAAAAGATACAATGTATGGTCATTTTAACCAAACTGAGGCTAACAGCAAGGATATGATTTGAAGAACTAAAATGAAACAAGTAAAACAATTACTCCACCCAAACCCTCAAAAGATCCCATAACTCCCTTCAATGGGCAAATTGATAGAGTAAGCATTCTCCTTTTTTTTTTTTCAAAAAAAAAAAAAAAAGAAAGAGAAACTTGAAAATAACAATCTTTGTCCAGGCAAAGTGCACTACTACATCCATAAAAAACAAACTAATAAGAGAAGAACCGGGGAAAAGGAACAGCTACTGAATCATAAATTTGAAGAACGTCATCCAAAATTTGCAGCCCGCCGGCTCAACAATTTTATCATACTTCGCTTACAGTTGGAAAATCACAAAAGCAATTTCAACTCGCAGAAATATTTTGCGCTTAGAATGGATCGATTATGTTTGATAGTTAAGGTTGTGAACTTATGACTATAGTTGTGGTTCCTTATGAATTACTTTGCATGTCTACTGATGATTTTAAGAAAAGAAGAAAAGACATAGCTCGGGTACGCAATCTTTCCCAGCATAACTTGTGAAAAAAAACCCTCAAATTCCAATTAAAACGTCCGCCTAGAGAATGAACAATCAGTAAGATGAGAAGAGGAGGGGAAAAAAAGGCAACTGAAAAGAAAGCAATTAAAGCAGCTGACCAATAATTTCATTGTCTCCGACCTAATTTACAACCCAAAAAACATTAATAAAACTACAATCCAAAATCAAAAGTCTGTAAAGGGGTAAAACTCACGAGTTTAATGGCAACCTCTTCGTTCGTTTGAATATTAGTACCTGCAAATATGAACAAAATAACGATCAAAAATCCCTAAAAGGTACCAAATCCCAAATCCCTCAAAATACAGGATTTCCAGATGAAAAACTATCACATACCTAAATAGATCTCACCAAAAGAACCGCTCCCGATCTTGCGACCAAGCCGGAACTTGTTTCCCACACGGGGCTCCATCGCCGCAGCCAGATTCAAGAAAACCCCACCCCAATTTCAAACCCTAACCCTAAAAATCAGATTTTCACGACCAAAAAGAAATCCAAGAAAAAGACGAACACGGGCGACCAAAAAATTCGGGAAACCCCCTCCGATCTCTCGAATCCTCACAGATTCACCCAAGAAGGCAAGAAAGCAGACCGACTCGGATCGCCCGATCGATCGATCGATCGAAGAACAAAACCAAATATATACAGAAAAGGAGATCGGAACCTGGGCTTTCTAAAAACGAGGGTCAATTTCTAGGGTTTCTCCCTAATTTCTTGGGTTTCTCTCCAAGAAACAGGAATGAGAGAAGAAGAAAATAACAGGGGAGAGGAAGGGGAAGAGGGGAAAGGAAAGGGCTCGCAGATGCCGTCCCCACGCACGCTTCAATCCTATCAAACCCACGGTATTTCCATAGCGATATAAAGACTCCTCTCCCCCTCTCTCTCTCTCTCTCTCTCTCTCTCTCTAATCCTGCGTTGGTTTTTCTTCTCTCTCTAAATTGAGTTGGGGCGTCGCGCATGAGCCCTTATCTAAGACGGACCGAAGTTGTCGACGACGCGCCAGCGTCGTACACACAAACTCTTCTCCCCCTAGAAATTTGAGTACAACAGGAAACTCCGGATTTGAGGGAGCGTTTGGTCTTCCCGAACTACCCTCGTATATTCTCCTGAATCGACCACCGTTGCGCACAGAACTACCATTCAGTGTTCCCGAATTGCCCCTGCCAAAGAAAATTTTAAAAAAAAAAGGGGGCCCCGGGGAACTTTTCGCCTTCCCGAATTACCCTTCTCCGTTTAGGTAAAGTATTTGATGTTGCGTTTATCAGTCATTAATCTTACCCTTTTCCTCGTTGCCTTAAAATATTCTCTCTCTGGAATTTTGACCGTGATGGAGTATTGAATACGGACGGAGGATTTTGGTCTTCCCGGATTGAGCCCGCCCGTTTAGGTAAAATATTTGGTGCTGTTAATCCACCTCCTAATCTTATTCACGAGTAGTTTATATTTAAGCCCCTGGAAGTATAATATTTGATTCTTGCCTTTAGGCTCTCTAAAGTTCTTGGCATGATTGATTGGTTGGCCATTGAAATAGGGCAACGCTGGCATCTATTTGATAACAAAATTTTGACAAAATGACGTCAAAAAATTGACCTTGTCCTTGGCTTTTGGTTAGAAACTTTCTAGATTTTCTAATAACCTGATTGTTTTCATGGTAGGTGGAAGATTCTGGCATCTTTTAATTCTGTGATGACTTTTTCTCTTGATTTGATTTGAGAAATTAACTCGAGAAGTTTGTGCCTGTGTTTCTACAAATATCAACAAAGCTTTTCTCTTACCATTAAAAAAAAAAAATTATTCTTTTTATTATCATGTTGTTTCTATACTTAATGATAATTGTGAAACAAATTTTTTTTGAAGTATAAATATTATTTTTTTTCTTTTTTTTCCAACTTGCATTGCTACTATCATTAAAAAAAAAGAATATTTCAGCCAATTTGACTAATTTGTACATTAATCTCAAAGGAAAGTTTTTTTTATTGAAAATATTTTGAAACGTAAGTTTGACTAATTTGTATATTAATACCAAAAAAAATAATTTTTTTAAAAATATTTAAAAATTATTTGAATCAACTATTTAAATATCTATTAGTGATTATTAATCAATAATTATCTAAGATAGCTATTGATCAATGACTAAATCAACAATTAATTCAAATAAAGTTTTTCATAATTTTTATTTTAGTACATAAATTTTTTTCATTTATTTTTAAAGATTAGTACGCGATGATAGTAAAATAGTAAATTTTTAAAATAATACTAAAATTATTTTAGTAATTCTATTGCGGCAATTACAACCTTTGACTCAATAGCTTAATTTCCTTTAAGAAAAAAAAAGAAAAAAAAAAGAAAACCATCAAGACCGCGTGAAACAAATGAAACAAACGCGTCAAAAGCTGTTCACTTGTGGTCTAACATCCATTCTAGAAGGCTAATAAATTGTTCAGAACAAAAAGAAGAAATTTATAAACAAGTTACAGGTGTTTTGGGTCTGGATGTTTTATTTTTATAATAAAACTCTGTACCTTCTCCACGAGACTTCCTTTCTTCTTTTATAATTTTAAAAAATTACTTCCTTCTCGAGGCAAGCAAGCTACGAGGCAATATCTTCCCCAAAAAAATAAAAAAATAATAAAATAAAAAAATAATAAAAAATAAAAAAAATCGAAATCAAGATGGGGGACGATTCATTAGGTAGTGTTTCCCATTAAAAAGATTAAAAAAAAAAATAAGGGATTTGTGAGGAAGCCCACTAAACATCCAAACCAATCCAAATCATCATTTGATTTAATTTGAATCGATTTTTTTCCTAATCCTAATCTAAAAATTTAAAAAATTAAAAATATTATTCAATTTTTATTTAAATTTTTAAAAAATTAGGATAAACTAAAAAGAATTGTATTATATATTACATGTTCTTTCATTTATATTACAAGTAAAATTGAAATGCTGGAAACATGCATAATTTATGCTCTTTTCTTTGTGAATATGATTGCATCATAAGGATCAATTTTATGAGTACAAAGTAGGTACAAACAAATCTATAAACTAAATCAAATCTTTAAAAAAAATTTTGTTCGATTCGATTTACTAGAATAATCATTTTTATGTTATTTAATTTTGATTTATCTAGATAATCCTAATCTAAAAATTTCAAAAATCAAAAATACTATTCAATTTTGATTTTAATTTTAAAAAAATTAGGATAAACTAAACTGAATTATATTGCTAAAAACATATATAAATAAATAAATCGTGCAAAGAATTACACTCTTTTCTTTGTGAATATGATTGTATCATAAAAATCAATTTTATGATTATAAAGTAGGTACAGATAAATCGATAAATAAAATCGAAATCTAAATGAAAATTTTCATCCGAACCCGATTTACTAAAATAATTAATTATCATTAAAAAAATTTATTTAAATTAATTTGATTAAAAACACCCTCTAGCTATAATAATATATATTTTTTAAGCAAAGAAAAGGGGAATCCTAATTTCGACCGGTGAAAGATGCTGAATGGACTAAGCACAGAATTAAAACCAGAGGAGAGCAAATCATGCACAACGCTTTTTAGTTTTAAGTTAAACATCGTCCAAACTTGACTCCCTTCGACCTGGCCCGGTCAGGCTGTTTGGAATCCTCCATCAACGACCGTGGCTCGGAAATCGCCGGCCAAGTTGGCCGCCGTCAAAACAAATTCTAGCGGACTTTTCAGCGGCAGTTGAATCAACCAGTCTGACCTCTCAACTTTCCATTATCTCACGGCATCGACCAAATAGCAGTCGTCCTGGATAACGCGCCTGTAAATAGTTCACAGCAGCAGCAGTATCCATCTCCATCTCCTTGCCATTGATCAATTATTAAATTGCTATCAGTTTTTTCGATGATAATAACACGTGAGAATCAATGGCGTAGGCCCCCTCCCCCCGCTGCTCGCCACCAAGAGATAATTAAGAGATGGCAGCAGGAAGCTGCACCGATGGTTCGGAAGAAGAACCAGTCAATGGTGGTGACGAGGAAAATATCCGAGTCTATCCTCTGCCTCCGTGACGGGTGGAAACTGGAAGTCAGCTCACCCACCAGAGGACAAAGCTTGTAAGTTTCCTGGTTAAAGAATCAGACCGAGTTGTTGCTATTAAAATACTACTAACAAGCAACAACTTTGGTCGATAACTTGGTTCAAGTGCGATGCGTCAGATTGAACAACAGCGATGCGCATTTCACCTGCTCCAGAAGACTCAGGCTGCTCAAACTTTGACATCATTTTTTTTTTTTTTTTTTTTTTTTTGTGTGTTTTTTGGGACAACCAATCTCTGGCATCATAGAAATGCCTCAGTCCACCGAATCATACGAGGGATACTCATCTAAGTACCATCCTTCCTTCCCTGGGTTCTACTCCATAAAAAGAAATTAACATGTAATTAATTAATAAAAGTAGATACGAAATATGAAATTCAGATCACTGTAGAATTAAAATAAATTCTAAAATTGAATTCAATGTTGCATTTTCTAAATTACTTCTATTTAATAATTAGTTGAAAATGATGATATGAGAATTATTGTATTAATTATATTCTCAAATCATATTTAATTATAATTTAATACAATTATATTAAATTATGATTATGATTTAATAATAATAATAATAATAAATTATTAATCCATAATATCATTATTATATTTAGTTATATTATTAAAACAATAGTAATGATCTCTTAATTATAATATAAATAATTTCTATTATTAATATTAATTATTAATAAATATTATAAATAATTATATTATTATACATATTATAATAATATTTAATACCAAATAATAAAATATATTATAATATCATGTTATATTGCAATATATTATATTATAAAATACTATGATATTTAATATATTAATTATAATATTACATAATTTATCATAATATTATAATATCATAATGCTACAAATATATTATAGTTAATATAGTGTAAATCATGTATTATAATAATATTATGATAATTATTAATTTAATAATAATTTATTATAATAATATCATAAATAACATAAATTTTAGACAAAAATTAGTGGCCGTTGGTTGGAGTAATTTTCTCCTTAAAAAAAAAGTTTTCAATCCATTTGCAAATCCTATCAAAATTCATAGGATTAAAATAAATGGCAGTTTCAAAACTATAATTTCTTATGTTGCCAAACATAGTATATCGTAGATTTGTAAATGAATTTCACAACCCAGATAGGATGTAAGCCAAGGTTGAAATCTTCAGCTGTTAAGTGTATCATGGACTGACTGAACCAAGGAAAATCAATAGTAGACAATCTTTAGGGTTGAAAAAAAGGGGTGAAAAGAATGGTAAATGCCTGAACCTTTTTAGTTTACAAAGGGCTACTTAATTTAATTAATTCCTTCAACAAGAGGAAGTCACTTGAAGCTTAAGATATCAATTGATGGCATGAAGTTTCTGGCAATGCTCCAATTCTCATGAACAAGGATGTGGGAACAAAGAAAACTCATAATGATTTTTTTTATAAAGAAAAGGAGGTCAGATATCATAATTACATTTGTATCAAGGTACAATCTTTTAGTAGCCAAAAAAAACTCACTGAACCCCAAGACAACTCAATCGAGGGTAAAGGGTACAACAACAATCATGAATGGAACAGTGAACCTAATCAAAGAAAAAACCGACTTGATTTTACATCTTTAATCATGATGGCTGACAAGTTTACAAGATGTCTACAGTGTTGAAAACCAATGAGACTCTGAGATGATATGCAAAAGACATCAACAGGTAATTTTTGATTTCTCATAACTTCTCTAGGCTTTTTCTTTTGCTGGGGTTGTTATCAGATGATGCAACGTCGAGGCATGGATAACTGCACTTGGTGGGCTTGAATCTTTAGCACGGAATGAGCCAGACCGTCTCAAATTGTGATGCCTTTCAAGGTTACTTTTCAAAAGGCGCCGCAGAGGCCTCGGTAGAAGTCCCATCAGTCGGGACGAGCATACAAGAAGAATTACGCCAGCAGTGATCAAGAACCTGCAAACAGCACAAGGTGTTTTGTTTCCATCCAACATATCCTAAGAGTAAAATATAAAGAAGTGCATAGCTTCCAGTAACGAACAAAATCTGTTTATTATCTGAAATTTTCTAGATGCAAAATGAACAGTGTTTATGAGCACATTGAGCCAAGAAAGTATCATCCTAATAATTCAAAGACCTTGCTCTGCATGCATAAGCAGCTCATTCAATCAGGTTATAATGCACATACTATGTAGCCTCAAGATTGATATGATTTTGCTTCTGCATATAATGCGAGTGAGCAATGGCAGGCCAGATGTGTAGGTACAAAAGCTTCTGGGTGTTGAATATCCCTATCTGATGGTACTATGCTACCAACAAAATCAGTCGTTTTGATCGTTATGTGGGACATAATGCATTAGAAGCTTAAAACACATCTAAAAATGAAATCTAGAGAGCCAAGTTGTGGAATACCATCCAAGCAAGAGTGAGAGGCGAGCAAGAGGTGCTGAAGGCATATCTTCACCAAGGGCAAGCATACCAGCTAGCACACCAGTCACAATAGATGCCACGGCTGCGCATGTAGATACCACAATAGCCCTCCCGTGCTTTAGACCTCGGGTCTGTCCAAAAAGAGTTCAACCAAGGTAAGATCACAACTAAGCAAACCCATTAAAAGAATTGTTTGGAAAAAAAAAAAGAAAAAAAAAAAAGAAAAAGAAAAGTCAATGTTTGTGTTGAGCTTAATGAGATGCTAATTTATATGTAACAAGAATGTTCTGATTGTTAAATTCTGGCTCTAGATTGGCACAGAATCTATAAAGGCACATGCGAAAACTGAGATACTAAATTGAGAGGGCATCAATTGTCTGAGATGATAGTATCATCATTCCCTTTTGAAAATCATACTGATTCCCACCGGCCAGTTATGGCCAGCTTGTTGAAAAGTGCCGACTCCAAAAGGCAATGGTGACAACTCAGAGCTGAGGGTCACCTCAGTGGTTAGACCCCTCTGTTTCAAACTGGAGGCTGTGGGTTAGAATCTTCAGTGGTGCATCCTCAAGAAGTCAAACCCAGGTAATTATAATCATACAGGTGGGTCTCCCTCCCATTCTAATAAAAAGAGGGGTTATAATTCATGCTTTCAGTTTCAAACTTAAACAATCACATAATGATTAAGAACAGGATGACTGAAAAACAACAAAGAAAAAATTAGGAGATTCTTGAAAGGTTGATATTTTGGGACAATAGTTCTAATCAAATGGTAAATCTATCTTCTTAACTGATAAGCCTCATCACATCTTTGTCAAATTGGCTTTATGGATCAGGGCATCAACTGAAAGTTTGAGAATCGCTCTTTACTGCCAGAAATTTGCAACAGCACCCAACTATGAAAGTTGTCAGCATAAAACTATCTTATGAATATGTTATTACTTGCTTACACATCTAGTATTGCATGAGGCCTTTCAGAATCTGCAATTACTAGATTTATGTTTCTGAAACCCTTGAACTAGCATTTAATGTTCATCAATGCTCAAATACATATATCTCAGTGGCATCTCTCTATGAAGTGAAGAGTTCCAACAAAAAGTATGAACATCAGATGGCCTTCGAATAAGAATTTTGTGCAAAAGAAACAAAGGTAAAAATTAAAAATACCTGATAAAAAAATCCAGTGGCGCTGCAGCATATACTGATGAAAATGCATACAGGAACAACAACTTTAGAAAAGCCCTGCTCTGAGAATACAAATCCCATTTTTGATATTACAGATGCCATCCTGCAAGTTATAAGTTGCAGCATCAGACAACAAACATCTCCCTAAGAACATGCCAAGCTATGGCAATGGGATAGAATTCTGAAGACATAAAACTGCAAATGGCATGGTAATTCCACATTTTAATAATCCACATCTTGGAAATATAGATCATTTAGATTGGATAGATGCGAGGTGCAGGATAATTCTGACCATAGGTAATTCTGGATAGAAAATGATGGCCTACAAATCAAAAGGGAAAGAACTAATTTCACAAATGCATAAATAGTATAAAAATAGTATAGAGAGGATCCATGAAACAGCACCCAAATAGAATGCCTGATTCCAAGCCAGATACAATTTCCTCAACAACTTCAGATTGCATCTGCATTGGACGTGCAGAATGTCAAACATTGCGCATGCAACATATGGTTAAAAAAAATGAAGTTCAATGGAAATAGGATAACGGACAAAGACTAAAAAGCACATGGTATAGTTTGTCTAAGACAAAATAAGCATATGAACACTTACAAGTTCCTGCTCTTGCCGTTGACTTTTGTAGACGCGAAGCCATGCATTCAAGATTATCTGTATCCCCAAGAATGGAATTAGATGTCTTAGTTTTAACCATTTAGAATGAAAAACTATGTATCCATAGCCAAGAGTATACGTGTGTCTATTCTGTTTTTTTATTTCTCCCAACCATTTCCAGAGCTTATAATGTAAGAGCTCTGGGCAAATCGAAGAGTAGCTCAAACCCATAAAGCAGAGGGCAATTGAGGAGAATAAAAGCCCATTTTCCAATTCTTTCTCAATCTACTTATAGTATTACCTCATGGATGACTAAATTCATTAAAAGTTCATCTGGTATAAGTTGAAGCCTATAATTAGAAAATTCCTGTTTTCATTTTATTGTTAAGCTTAAATCAGAAGTATGGTGCTCGACTATGCATAGAAACCATACACAGTACAAATATTTAAAGAAGCAGGCTATGGGGCAACAAAGATATTTCTCTAAGAAAAACTTCTGGCAATGAGGCCATTCCATCAGATATCTTGTTTACATGAGTAAGTGTGCCATGCTGTAGCATGCAAAAATTCCATTCAACTCATCTCAAAAGTGACGTGTTAATCATTAACATCTACTTGAATGATTAATCCCCATATCAAATCAAGGTTCTGGTGCTCAATATATTATATGAAAAATCGAAGGATCTGAATACAGAAATTTCACATTACTGTTCAAATAGAACTTAGATGTTGGTATTAAGAAGTATATGGCGAAGGACTAAGATGTCAAATTTTTCCATTTTACACATGAAAAGGAAGAAGGTGGTGGTGGTGGTGGTGGTGGTGGTGGTGGTGGTGGTGGTGGTCTAGAGATATCAATTGGTGCACAGAGCATGATACCTACAAACAAGATGACAACTGAGAAGACCAGCCAAGGTAAACAGAAAAGGGAGACTGCAGAAACATTTTGCTCCTCCCCCCCAATGCCAACCCCTGCAATAAGAATAGAACAAGAAATTATTTCTAACATATAGGACTATACCCCGTGGAACATTAGACTGCAATCATAGATATCAGAAGTTTAATTTCGACAACAGTAAGAAGTTTAATTTCGACAACAGTAAGAAGTTTAATTTCCATAACAGGCAGAAAATGACTTCATTTCTCCAAGTTCTTTACTGTAAGCCTAAATAAATTTTGTGATAAAAGTACAGAATTGGAATTCCGGTGGTCTACTTGAAGATCCTTAGCCATACCAGACAGTTAGCCACACAACCGTGAAATGATGCCCCACTAGATGAAGTACCACCAAAATATGCAACTGAAGCTAAAAGAATATCATGCTCGATGTTGAAAGATCGCACAACAACTTAGACATTATATGATTTCAGATGTAGGAAAACCTGAATCTTAAAAAATGAACTTTGTGAGTTACTAAAAAGGAAAAACAAGGAACTAAGCTGGCATTTCTAAGTGGTTTTGGGCATATCGGGTTGAAGAAAGGAGCACAGATGTAATAATATTTTTCTTGAGGTGAATTAGACACTAGCTGACTTGATTTGAAGTTGGATCTGATCAAGTGAAATTTGAAGACAGGGGTCCAACAATGATGATCCAAACCATTAAACGTGATATACCATCTCTAAATTACTTTCTAACCAAAAATCATGAAACTGAGAGACCCTTGGCCTATGTATCGAGTGGTCGCAAGTAGGCACAATATCATGGTATTTAAAATGATCCTAAGTTAGATGGTTTTTGGTTTGTAAGTAGGCTAGAAGGGGTAGATCACCATTAATGGCTTGGATTATTGTTCCAGTTTCAACCGATCAGATCTGACTTCAAACCTGGTAGAGTGGAAGCTAGTCAGCCTCATTTTGGTTCAGCCTCATTTTTCTTAATCCTTCAATCAAATTCTTTCAGCTCGGTGCAAGAAAAAATGTGTGCCGTCATTGTGGATTAGCCATAAGAGTGTTAGGTCACACATCAGCAGAAACTTGGAGCAAACAAGAGCTGCTTAATACGGTAATATGTATTTGTTTGACATCAGGAGGTTCAATACGTATCTGAACTGAAATAGAAAGTTGCTTAAAAGAACTGGACATAAGACAAGATACCAGAGGTACCGCTTGTGACAACATGGACCAGAAAGCCATATGGGGCACATATAATTTTTTTCCTTGACTATAGCTGCAAGTAATGTAACAGTTTAGCTATGGTGGTGGTAGCATCAGGGAAATGATGAGTAGGATTGAAATGAATCAACTATATCTATGACAAAAGTTTGAATGAATGGAATTAAAAAAAGAAAAAGAAAAATTATCAACAATTAATGGTAAGAGGTAAATACAGGGGCGTTAAAGATGCCTGCCAGCTTTGCTTTATTCTGGAATTATACTAATCAACTCCAGACCTTAGCACGGTGACACACAATCATGTGCACATGCAAGCACATGAGTGTGCATGCACAAATGCCAACAGCTTTCAAGTTTGGAACCTACCGCTTGTGAGTAATCTCATGTATTCTTAAAGGATACCATGACATTTGAACCAAACCACTGGTCTGTAAAACTGAAACCTCACTTCTTGCAGAACTTTTGCTTAAGAAAACATGATATGCTCCCAAAGTTTGCTCCATTATGACTACGATCACGTCCACATCGAAATGTCGTAAACATTCTAAGATGATTTTGATCAACCATATCTAGGCAGGCCCTGCCCCACTCCCAGAAGATACATTGAGATTTAAACAAGCTAGTTATTCTCCATATATTGGGGACTGACCGGACAGTTCCCACTGTTGTCGAATTTGCTAATCCCATTCCATAGAATCATTTGAATTTATTTTAGCCCCCAAACCTGGTGACCTTGCTAAGCCTGCCTCTTTCACGTGTCTTTAAGACAAACTACTTTGATTGCAATGCCTGCATATGTGTCTAGCCTCCACATAATCTGCTTCAATATGAGAGTATTCTTTCTATGGAACTCAATAGTCATTCTAGTCCTACATGGCATCTAGGAGTGACATGTCTTCCATCAAATTTGCCTCCTAATCGGTTAGGATCAGCAGTTATCCTACCTTGCTTCCAGTCAACTTTGTCAACCTATCACAACATTATGTTTTTAACTTCATCAGCACACAATAACGGTTCGCCATTCTTGTCCAACATGGCATCTAGGAATGACGTCTTCCACCACAATAATGTAGGGTTGCCCTACATTATGTTTCTAACCTCATCAGCACATAATAATGGTTCACCAAGGTCATAATTGAAAGTTCACTTAATCATTCACTCCATAGCATGGTCTTTTTCTTTTAAAGCTAGACAACCCTGTTATTGTTTCCCTGGGCACATATCATGCTCCATGCAGCATTTTCTAGTTACGAATCAGAAACTTGAAAACACCTATTTATCAATCATCATGGAGCCTCCTAGTTCTCCCAGCCCCTCATCAATTACCAAACTTATTATATCTATGCAAAAACTACTACAGCATGCTTTCTTTCTTACTCTCACCTTTCTATCAAGAAAAATTACCAATACATGTTATGGTTTGGATCTCACTCCCATTCAAGCTTAACACATCTGTAATTCAAGCCAATTAAAGGTAGTCTAATGGATTGTTGTAATATTCATACATCAAAACAAACACTGATTTAGTGTGTATCCACTTGCAGATGATTTCATCGTTAGGATGAATTTGCATAAAAAGTTCTACAACAACAGATTTGCATGTGAGATATGTACATCAAACCTTTAATGTGGAATGTTATAAAGTGAATTTATGCATCTGAAAATACATGACCAGCCCAGTGAAACATTGGCCTGGCTCCAACCCTTACTCAAGATCAAATACTCACCTTATTGAGATCTGGCATGTTAGCAATATTACTACAAACAGCTAAAAGTAAGCAATCAATAGAAGGATTACTCTAAACTTACATTACCTATTGTGCCAACACCAGCCAAGGCAATGCCCACCCAATCAAGAGCATTCATCACCTCTTTGAGATAAAAATGAGAGAAGACAGAAAGTATAGCAAGCCCACAACCAGAAACAGGTTGTATAACAGAAACCTGTAAAAATATATCACGAATTTAACGAATAAAGCAATTTAAGAGCCAATTCATATATTGCACTTTACTTCTCAGAGTGACTTTTTAGCAAATATCAATCTCAATGTAAAATAAAATGGTGAGCACATTCAGTAGGATTATTAAATCACTTACAAAGAAAACATCAATATGAATTCACTTCATAGGTTACTTTAGATGTGATTTGTTAAGTTCAAATTTTGATAGCATATTAGCAAGTAGGTAATGGATTTCTTTATGTTTCATCCTGTTTACTCAAGGTCTATGCCCTGTCTTGTGGGCCTAGGTTTCATTTCAACTATCTTTAATACTTTGTTTCCACCTTCATATCTGATATGTCCTATGGTCCAGACTCGAGATTATTACTTAGTTGTATTTTATTCTCTTAGAAGCCTGTATGCGTTTTGAAGCCATGATAGAATAATAGAATTATTTAAGGTGTAGATAAAGCTATTTCCAGTTTGTTTTCTCAAAATATTTGGTGAATAAAGAAATCATCTGATTTGTTGTAGTGACAAAGAAAGGCATCCTCTCAGAAATTATTGGATTCACCAATGACAGAATATTCAGCCATGTTTATGTATGGAACTTACTTTTAGGTTTTCGAGATGTTGATTGAGCATCTCTAGTTGTTTAAGCTCCATATTGGCCTTCCCATTTATTACATCCTGTAATGCACAATTTCATCTTCAAAATAAACTGATATAGTGGAAATGGAAAGGGTGGTGGGGAGGGTGGCAGTGGCAGTAGATAGCGTAGGTATAATGGCAGTGGTAGTGGTAAGTGATGAGTGATGAGTGATGGAGCTATGGTGATGGTGATGATGGTGGTAGTGGTGAAAGTTGGTGGGTGCGATAGGGATATGGTAGTGATGATGGCAAAGGGGGTAGAGGGAGGTGGCGATAATAGAGATATAGTGGTGATTGCAGTGTTGGTGGTGGTCAATAGTGAAGGGTAGGTGGTGGTGGATGGTGAAGGAATGGTGGTAGGTGGAATAAATATGGTGGCAGTGGTGGATGATGGAGGTGGTGAAGGCATGGTGATGACGGTCATAATACTGGTAGTGGGCAATAGAGGTATGATGGTGGTAGAGAATGGTAAATAGTGGTGTCATGATGGCAAGTAAATAATGAATTTTTTTAAGTTCTATGCCTTGTCTTATGGGTATGGGTTTCATTTTATCTATCTTTAATACTTTGTTTCTACCTTCATACCAAACATGCTCTATGATCGAGACTATAGATTATTACTTAGTTGTATTTTATTTCTTAGAAGCCTGTGTACATTTTGAAGCCACGATAGAATAATAGAATTATGGAAGGAATAGATATAGCTATTTTCAGTTTGTTTTCTCAAACTATTTGGTGAATAATGCAAAATAAAACAAATCAAATGATATGCTGCAGTTACAAAGAAAGGCATCCTCTCAGAAACTACTAGATTCACCAAATGACAGATTATTCAGCCATATTTATGTAGGGAAGTTACTTTTAGGTTTTGGAGATGCTCGTTGAGCATCTCTAGTTGTTTGAGCTCTATACTGTTCTAGCCTTACTATTTACTTAAATCTTGTAACACAATTTTATCTTCGAAATGAACTGAGAATTTTTCCCCTTTAATCTTATGCAATTTGTTTAACAGAATAATGCCTTGAGGTCAACCTTGTGTGAGCATGTCTATTAGTTGTCATGTACATTAAGTTGCACAAAAAGGAAGCAAATTAAGGGAAACCTAATGAGCAATCCAGGATTATAACCATGAGATATAAAAAATAACATTTCGAGAGTAATAGCTGCTTATTAAATTTGCTTACTGAAATTCAGAATATAGATATCAATTGACTCACCGGAGCTTGGGACAATGCCCTTAACATCAATACTGCACCAAATATATCCATGAGAAAGCCTATAAGCCACAGTTTGTTGAAAACATATGCTCTGATCACCTAAAAATAAGTACAATTGGTTCAGTTTATCAGTTTATTGACTAGCTATACAGACAAAATATCTTCCACTGCTTTTTGTACATTAGTTAATTTTATATTGTATGTCCTTTAATACAAACAAAAGTGGGTATTTCTATCGTAAACAAATTTTGTTGCATGGGAATGAAAGATTGTTGTTATAGGCAAGCATTGTCATATAGCTATCGTATAACTGTTGTGGAATCTTCCTGCAAGAAACTAATATGAATAATGTATTAAGGCATGTAAGCCAACAATCATATAGAGGTATCAAAACTATGACCAAGTAATCCTTGGCACTAGGCAGCATTATTATTTAGCAGCATTCTAGAAAATATCAGCTTACTATTTATATCATCTGGTTCCAAAAGCTGCCCAGGAAACTACCGATCAGAATGTACCAACCCCACAGAAATGACCAAATCAGATGAGAGGTGATGTATTTATCATCTAAAAGCTTCCAGCAGACTGAAACTCAGTCCATCATTTCTCAAAGTTTTCAAGATTTCATCACATTTGCTATTAGAAATTTCAACTTCTTGGTTCATACAAAAACATGACACTTTAAATTTTCAAGATGGCAGATTGGCGACAATTAGCACATATAAGAATTTGAAGGTACTCACATAAAACAGAATAATAAACATCTGATATAAGCATTGGATGACCTGATAGGAGACCGTTTTATGTTTTTTTTTTGGAACCACACCTCTTTCATTGATTGACCTCTTTCATTGATTGACTGATATACAAATGTCTGTTCTTTGAAAGTAATGGTTTGACTCAACACATGGTATACAAATGCCTGTTCTTTGAAAATAATGGTTTGACTCAACACATGGTAAAGAGATGGTTGCAACGACATCACGAAATCATACAAAACACAAGGACATAAAACAAATAACCATCTAAAAATCACAACTTTGGCAACTAAACATGACTCCTCGACGTATCGATATAAGAATCCCCACCCAACTGCACTCCCCGGTTTACCCAGAAGCCAAAACTCATTAAAAATCACAAATTCTGAAGGACATATGACGAATCACATCTCCCAGATCCAGAGTGTTTTCTCAAAAAAAAAAACACAAAAGCTATAGCTCTCGAAATTTCAAGAAGACGCCGGAACAAGAAAAGAAAAGATCACCCCAGTGCTATCGCCAATTTTTTTCCAAAAAAAAAAATTTAAAGCATCTCCCCGTTTAAAACCAATAAAAGCACGTTAAAAATCAAATTAATCGATGCATCATCGTATCAAGAACGAATGGTCATATAAAGAAAACAAGAAAACACAAGACAAAAAAAAAAAAAAAAAAGGAGAATCCTTTTGACCTTGAGCTTGAAGGAAAGGGGAGGGAGGATGACGGTGCCCTTCTTCTGGAGAACCTTTCCGATGTTGTTCCCCGCCGTCGCAATGAGGGTCAACACGATCGATTCCCACATCGTTTACCGATTTCTTGGCTCCTTATCTCCCAGATCCTTGGGGAGATCGATCGATCGATCCCCTGCCTCCTCCTTCGCCGGCTCTTGGCTCGGGTAACGATCTGACGGCAGCTGATGGTTGTTGACAGGTGGCTTCATGCTTTCCCCGTTTCCGAGCTTTTCAAGCACCGAGAGGAAAAGGGCGGTCACGGAGATATCGGGCGGGTCGGTCAGATCCGGGTTTAGGCAATCCAAAACCCAACCCGATCCGACCCGACCCGATATGGCGTGCAGCTATTTGAATCAATTTTTATATCTTATATTAATTCATTTTATTTAAAAAAAAAAAAACTTGTATATATAATCATATCCTATGTATTATTTCTTTTATATTCTTGAATCTCATGTAAGGACATGAATAGTTATTACTTTTTCCTCTTTCTCAAGAGCACAAAATAAAATCTCATCCTTCTCTCTTCCCTTTTTTTTATTTTTTAAGATAAAAAATAGATATATCCCAAATTCACCCCATCCAATTCCATTAGTCCCATACCCAAGCACTATATTAGTCATGTATATTTTTACATCTAAATAATTATTTTTATAAATTTTATTAAAAAAATTATACATACCATTAGGGGCAAGGATGGATAAAATAACGATAAAAAAGAATAAGGCAGGGACAAAAATTTATTAGGATAGGAATAGAGACGAAAAAGATTCTTATTTGTAAAGATGAAGAGAAGAAATCGATTTTTTTTTTTTTTTTTTATAAAATGAAGATAAAGATTGAGATTCTTTGCCACTCACTTCATCCTATTATATTGTCATCCTTACAATTATAAATTAGCTCCTAATAGCTATGTCAAACAAGTCTTCGGACTTGTTTGAAATAGCTCTTGGCTTTAATTATCAACCAATAGTTGCTTCACATAGTTGTTAAAAAATAATTACTTAAAAATATTTTAGCAACCAATAAAAATAAAAACTTAATCTCTTCGTTGCATGCCATAATGATGCAGTGAAGAACGTGCTTATACCATATATTTACCGTCGCACATCATACTGTCTATAATTATATAAATTCATAAGCATAATCATGGATGATATATGATCAAACTATATTATGTTATTAATAGCCAAAAGAAAAAGTCATGAAAAATAGAGATTTGGTGTTAAGAGTAAAATAAAAAATAAATATCTTGAAGTTTTTGTTAGCATGTCATATCATGATCATCCATACTTCTCATACTACATTCTTTAAACTATACCACATGGTACATAGAAATATTCCACAAGTTTTTTTTTTGTTTCCACTCCATCAACCATATGTGTTACACTAAATCATTCCAAAAAATATATATATATATATTCTATTCCTCTTGTTTAACACAATCAATCCAACTAGCCCAAGCCAGTAGCTGATCCATGCTACCTGTCCTCAAACCAAATTCAAGATCCAAAATCCAAGACTCAACCCACATGAGTCCCAACTTCAAAATGCGTTGCACCACAGTGGATAAATGGGCAACAAGTTTGACATTTGACAAGGATGAATCTACCTAACTTGCAAGATTTTTTTAAAAAAATTAATAAAAAAAAAACAATGGTTTGAAGCCGACAGCAAATCCCACGTGGAGATTTGACTCAAATACGAAAAAAAAATGCGCTTTCCACGGGAAAAACAGGAGCAGCGGCCCTTGGCTTTTTGACCGGTCAAAATGTCAGCATCCATGGTGGTAGTTCCGCGGTTGAATACATCAATATTTTTCTTATCATGCGATCGTACGAATTTATTCGCCGTCGAAACAGAGAAGACAACCGAAGCATGCGAACGGCCGTGCTTTCAAGCTTTGACGTACAGTAAAACCGATGCCACGCTCAGCAATAATTTAAGCCTCGCTGGAACGGAATCGAACAGCTGAAGCATCTCGTTTCAAAGACGTTTCAGAACCGATCTCAATCATCTCATCCTATTTTATTTCATTTTAATTATAATATATTTTTATATATATAATTTTTTAATTAATTTAATTTATCATTAAAAATATATTTTCTTTTTAAATTTTAAATATATTTAAAAATTAAAAAAATATTAAATATTTATAAATATTTTTTTAATAAAAAATATTCTAAACAATTATGGAATACTTCAGCAGGTTTAGGATTGAAGCATTACTTTGTTTCTTTAATATGAAGTTGGGCTTCAGGGATTATTTTTTCTATAAACACTATTAATTTGAAAAATTTTACTTGTTTGACCGTATAATGTTCAAACATTCAGTATCGATGGTAGATAACTTTAATCAATGCTAATCACCCTCTAAATTAAGGTTATAATTATTCTTGCTTGTTTGATGATTTGATGCTTAAGAAAAGCTTTTAAATGCGAACGTTCTGTTAGTAGTTTGGAAGGAATATCTTTAACCGCTGATGATTACCTATTATATTATTATAATTATCTATTTTTATTTTATATTCGAAGTAAGATTTTGAATTATATGAAATAAAAATATACCCACATTTTTATGAAACAGCATGTTTTATTGTCTGGTTGTTCTATCTCATAATGACAATTATCCTTGTTGAACGCTTTAATAAGTATTTTTCAATTTCTCTTCTTCTTCCCTTTTTTTTATTTGTTTTCTCGTTTTCTTTGTTTTTCTATATTTTTCTTCCTTCTTTTCTGACTTTTTTTACTTATATTTTTTTTTCCCTTTTCTTTTCTCCCTTTTCTTTCTTCATTTTTCTCTTTTCTTCTTTTATCAAAAATAAAGCATTGATCTCAAACTAGTTGGGGTTGGCTATATGAATCCTTTTTTTTTTTATTTAGCTTTGTTCTGAGTTATATTTTTTTTATAACATGCAAAAATTCTAAGTTTTTCTTTATCGCTTCATTTTATATAATTTTCAATCTACTTTCAACTTTTTTTTCCTCTACATATATAAAGTTAATCTTCTATACAAGTGTATCTTTAGGTCTATGTTGCACATATCGAAACCATCTAAATCATCATTTTCTTAATTTATCTTCAATTAGAGCTACCTCTATTTTTTTACAAATAGTTTCATTTCTTATTCTATCTTTTCTTATATTACCATACATCCATTTTAATATTCTCATTTTTACCGCATTTATTTTATGTACATGCATGTATATTTTTAGCTACCTAACATTTCATATCATAAAGCATAAATAGTCTTATAGTTGTCTTATAAAACTTTTCCTTCAACTTGGCAAGTACTTTGCGATTACATAATATTTCAATTATATTTTTCTATTTTATTCAAGCTACTTTAATCCTATTAATAACATCATTCTCAATCTTTTATTCCTTTTGAATAATCAATTCTAAATTTTAAAAATGAACAATTTTAATAACTTTATGTTCCTAATTTGTCATATACATTCATATCTCATTTTAGTCATTATATCTATTAATTGCATTAACTTTTCTATTAATAACCCTATATTATAAGTTGCTAAATATATTTTATTTTTTTGGGCTAACTTTTTTATCCACATCTATTTATGAAGGTATGGAAATCCTTACTTGCTTTTCGTCATAGCTAAGCACTGATGTCCTAACTATCCTTGCTATTTCTACTATATCTGAGTCTAATACAGCGCGTTGCTTATGAGGAACGCCTTAACTTTATTGATTTTTCTATTGGATTCATGTTTACAGTGTTAGTTTATACTAGCTGTCAACCTACCGTAACCCTCCTTTCTTATCTGAATTTGGGATCAATTATGTATAAAAAATTCATACATATAGAAATTTTCTTTTTTCTTCTTTCATACCTTTCTTTATTTTTTTTAAATAAATAAGCTCTTCTTTCTTTTTGTTTCTCTTTTATATATATATTCCTTTTTCTTCCGCTCTTTTTTTTTTTTGTCTCTTCTTTCCATTATTTTTCCTCTTTCTTTCGTTTTCTTGAATAGATTTAGGAGTTTCACTCCTATCCAAACAAGCCAAGTTGGTCAGAATAAAATTTAAATACTTAATTCAAGGGTCAGAGGGATAAATATTATGCCAAAAAGTGAAAAAATATAAGAGGAGAGAGAGAGAGGGGGAGAACCAGAGGTGCTTGACCCTGCGTTTGTGTTTTAGTAATCCTCTTTCCATTAAACTCTACAATCAATGAATATGATAAGAGATCAAAAACTTTTAAACCCCCCCCCCAAAAAAAAAAAAAAGGTCATAGATGTACTTGCAAATTATACTAAAACAAAATCAAAGTATAAATCTCAGCTCTTTAAAATCATAAAAGCCCCAAATGACCTTTACACCATAGTTAGATAGGTCATAGAGAAAACACAAGATGACACTTGACTCATGTAGATTGTCCAAAAGGCTTGAGAGCTTAGGGTTTTGCCTAAGAGGAGAGAATACCTTCTTTTGCACTTAGTTTTGATCATGAAAAATTAATAATATATATATTTTTTTCTTTTGAATGTACTAAAGTATTCCCCTTTTATGGTAGATTTTGTGTAATGCTGATGAAATTCTAGGGATCGACAAAGTAGATGATTGAAAGAGGTTTTAGTTATGAAATATTTAGAAAATATCAATAAGGTCCATGGTAACAATAAGGGCCTCGTAACAGTGAAACAAGAAGTTATTAGTAATCCACTCTTTTGATTTGTCTCCTGGCATAAAGGTCCTTAGCCTTTAATTTTGAAAATAATATTTATTTATCAAAATTAATGCTTAATTTTAAACTTAATTGAATGTGCTAGATCTCTTGCTTGTAGTTTTGAAGTTTATACCAATCCTTTTAGCTTGTGTTGGCTCAAGTGATTAAACCTATTTTTTCTCTTCATTAATTTGACCAAGACATCCCTGTAGGCATTGACCAAGTAAAATTAACACATGATGTTTTGCATTTAAATTGATTGACTAAGTAAGCACTAGCTAGTTGTTCTTTGACCAGTATCCGAACAAGTTCTAAACAACTTGTAAATTTCTCACTCAAAAAGTCAGTCAACTAGTATGCTGCAATGTTGTTACTCCTTTTCAAATATTATCCTCACTATCTATGATCATACTTTCACCATTAATCATCATGCTTAATCTTTTCTTAAATTTTTTAAATTTCAATAAATAAACATATTTTTTAGATGTTCTACTTAGAAAAAAAAGAAAGAAGGATGCTTTTTTTATTTACATTTAACTAAGTATATGACCATGGAAGCACTACCTTAATCTTAATTTTTAAAATAAAATCAAGATAATATCATCCTAGCATTATTTTAAATTAAATTTTAAAAATATAATAAATTTTAGAAATATTATTTATAGATTAAGATTTTATTGTTGTTGTTTATAAATTAATTTTATAAATTAAATTATTATTATTTTATAAAATCATATAAAATATAATTATGCTATATTTTTATTTTCTTTTACATATTTTAAATTAAAAAAAAAAGTACGTGAGAAGGAAAAAAAAAAAATTACCAACATTAAGTATTATGAAATAAGGCTGAACAAAGTAAATCTTCACAGATTTATCATAACAAGCGAAAAAGATCATGACGACTTATCATAAGAAAAAATTGTGGTAGGTAAATAAATTGGATCTTATAATTCCGGAGTAATGCGTTCAATCCTGACATTATTTCCAAATAACAATCCTAATTCTTTTCAAACGCGAATTAAAAAGTATTTAAGCCTTTCAATATCCAGTATTAATGGTGTTTAAAAGTCTGCATCTCAATTCCATCGCATTATATTAAAAAATTAACTCGAGAGATGATTATTTTAAAAGATGAAACTTTTCCCGAATCTCTCTTTCTCTTTATATATTATTATTAGATTATTAGATTCGGACCAAGCGTCAGCCGAGGACTCCGGCCTCGCCCTCTTGCCCACCCTTCCCTCTTTTTTGCCCGGAGAAGTTGAAGTATTGTCTTAACTCCCATGGAGGGCTTCGGATCGAAGTACTCCAACGACAGAAGGGTACAGCTCGAGGCCTACGGTGGCCGGCCGCCCCTTCCCCCTTCCGGTGTCTACGATTTCAGGGGCTACAGCACGTCCTACGCATCCTCCGCCCACGCCGGTGGTGGCCACGGTGGATACGACTCCAGGGAGGTCAAGGTCGAGAAGAAGAAGGCGACCACCAGATCTAACAAGAAAGGGTGGGTCTTGAGCGATCCAGAGTTCCAGAGAAAGAAGCGGGTGGCCGGCTACAGGTTCTACGCCGTCGAGGGGAGGATGAAGGGCTCCATCAAGAGGAGCTTCAGGTGGCTCAAGGATAGATACACCGAAGTGGTCTATGGCTGGCGGTGATCCATTCTACTAGTATGCACCTCGCCACCTTTCCTTTTTGATTCGGCTTTCATGCTTTGCAAAAAGCTCATCCTTTTATAGTTCTATGGTTCTGGTTTTGATTCATTGTAAAAAGTTTAGTTTTTTCTTCCCTTTTATTTTCCCTCTTTATGGGTTTTGATCGATGGAAGCAAGTGTTTGATTTCCTATGGCTTTCTAGTCTGAATTTCTTCTCAAAAATTTAGATTTTTTTTTTTCCTTGCAGGTGTTTTAATCAATCTGAAGCGATATTTAATTTCCTATTGCTGTTTATATGCTATCGGTAGCCATCTTGCTCTTGTTCTTGCTGCTGGTTTACTCTCTTTTGTTTCACTTTGCTCTTGGAATAGGTTTTCTTTTTTGTTGTCTTGATATTTTTCATTTTCTAAAGTTGTTTACATGGTATGAGTAGCCTTGTTCTTGTTCTTATTTTTTTTAGATTTTCCATCATCGGTTTTCCTCATCGTACTGTTCTCCCTCATCTGTAGGTTTGTGGATGCTGTCTGATCAAAAAATTTAATATTTTTCTCTAGCATTAGTTGATATGTTTAATCGATTGATTTCCTTCAGCACTTCTCTCCTCGTCGACTTCTCATCTCTTACATGGCTCTTGTCCTGCTGTCAAAAGTTTGACCAGTAAAAGTTTCCTATTTTGGTTATTTTGATTTCTCTTCTTCCTTTTTCACGTATGAAATACGATGATTATTATTCATCGAATCCTAGGTTATAAGATAATTTGATTGTCAATCTCCCTTCTGAGTTCTTAATAAATTCTATTTACCTAACATCTCCTTCTTTTTTCTTTCTTTCTTTTTTTTTCTTCTCTGTGAGACCCCTTAAAATATTTGGTTTGATAACTATCTCAAGGTTATATGAATTTTTTATCCGGGAGCCTCTGATATTATGTTTAACCGGAAATTTAATAATGACTAGGGTGGAAACCTTGTTTCTTTTGTGACATGAATTTTTCCCCCTAAAATGTGCATCACTTGATTAATTTAGAGATGTTAGAGATCCAAGTGAAAGGAGTGATGGGCTGTTTTAGCAGCAAGGTTTCTTGTGAAGAAACCTATGGCTTTTGATGATGCTATGCACAAGTGTAAAATGAAACTGGAATAAGTTAACCCTACTTGAATCATATTTACATTGCATGGAAAGAAAATATGGACAGTGATATGCATTATAATCATAGATACTGACACTCTATAAGGCTAAAAAGCTGATTAGCTTGATGATTTCGGATATTATCTGTTAATGACCATGAAATTAGATTGTGTATTAAAAAATGTTTGATATCAGATATTGTTAATTTCTAGGTAAAAATTGCTCGTATAAGGTCTACCGTACTATCCATTGTGGCATGTGATAATTTGTGGAAGCATAATAATCAAGGGTTTGATGTGTTCTAATGTATCAAATGTGAAGGTGATTTCTTTGACCGTTTCTAAGATAGATAGGTTCTAGGCATGGAATTGAGAATTAACATTCTTTATTATAGTTGGTTGAGATAAATATTCAAGTTGACTATTTTGTTGAAAAAGAACTGAGTATATTGATAATTTTAACTTGATGGTGCAAGTTTTCATGCATTAGGATCTTCGTCCAAAATTATTAATATATTAAAGCAGCTGGTGAATCTCTTTATGGTGTTTTGATGCTTCTTGTTATGCTGCAAGCTGCAACCTAGACGGTCATAAGATGATGAAGCATTAAACATAGAAGTGATGATTCCTTGAGTCTGTATATGTAATGAATGGTTTTCTTAGTCATGAACATATATTTCGGTGAAACAGCCTTGGAACCATAAACACCACCAGTAAGTATGAGGGCAGCGCCTAAGATATATATTATTTTGATTAGTAGATCGAGAGCTATGACTTCAAAACTTTGTCCTCTTTGTCTGGCCACGCCGATGCCTGATCAACAGAAGCTACTTATCAGTGTTGTAAAGAAAAGGATAGGAGCAGCTCACTGATACATAGTCCATTTGAATGGGGTTGGAATGCATGTGATTTAAAATACTTTACAGTATGATATTGCATTATGCCTACCCAAACTGCTGGAAATAAGGGTTTCTGGAGAATGGATAGTATAAATTTTGTGCAAGTGTCTATAGCATGGTATGCGATACCAGTGCATACTATTCTATTCCGAACATATCATGCCATACTGGTACCAAACCGAGACCCAGTGTGCTGAATCAACTCGCATGCTGGGCATACAGATACTTTATTAGTATGATACTTGTATGGAGCCCAGCACCAAAACAATGTACCTTGCTCTATAAGAATTTAATGTTGCTCAGATGATGTTCTTGGAAGCCTATTTGTTGCAACGTGATGACTGGCATGTATTCTTATTTTCTGCTCCAACACGGCCATTTTGCAACTTGAGTTTAGAATATTTGTGATAATTCTTGCCCCCCCCCAACACCCAAAAACAAAAGGACAAAAATATATATATATATATATATATATATATATCACAGTTCACATGATTCTGTCAATTTTCCTAAGAAGGCCATGTTATTGATCGGTGCAAAAAAAATGTTTTATGGCTTCGTACTCTGTATCAGCAATTCTACTCAAGTTGTATGAATGAATCCATCAAGGATAATGTAAGCTCAAAATAGCTAAGATTTACATTAACATGGGATGTAACAATGAAAGACTTTGTATCCATCAGCATAAACTCTAAATTTCTGATTTGTACCTATATAAGACGTAATATTAAATATCAGCCCAAAATAAGATTTATATTAATGTGGAGGTCCTTCACCATGGTTTCTTGCATCCTGTATCTGCTACAAAGGGATCCATGTAGGGAGGCAAAGCCTCCTTATGTCATTTATAAGTTGAAATGCAACCTCTTCATGGTCCCTCATCCTGTCATCCTATATTACAACTATTTTCAACTGTTCTTTCTTATTTGCACAAATTGCTTTATCGTCTTGTATTGGTTGTCATAATCAGATGTCAAAAGATGTGGACATGGAGCACAACCCTTACAATCAGAATATATCGTCGTTAAATTATCCTGTTTGGGACCAAATTGCATGAACCATTGTCAAAACCTCATCTCGTAATGTCATATTACCCTTAAGGGTGGTTAGTCTTGAGATCCAGTATCTTGCACTTTTGCTTCATTATGGATGCTCTTAATCTTTTTATAAACTGATTGATAATGTTGAAGCTATGACAGTACTTTCTGAATGGTTTCATTCTGGGCTGTTTGGTGTTATTGTGCATACTGACCTACTTGATGTGTTTTTGTGCACCATGGATGAGGTGTTTAGAAGTATTAACACTAGAATTATCCATCACCAATTCCACATGACATTTAGAGATCAAGGTTGTGGAAGCCAGCTTGGGAGTTTACTTACTTTGCATGTTATGATTAAGTTGGAATAACAATAGCTCTGCATTGCAAAATAGTCATTCAAGCATGATTAAGACATCTCAGAAATGTTACTTTCTAGGAGATTTCCCCTTATTTTTCTTCTTTGCTAGCTTTCTGCTTTGGTTTGGCATTGAAAAAATAATGAATTCTTACTTTGGATGTTGTTGTACATTGACAGGGAGTAGGTCGGTATAACTTGGTTGCAGTTTGAGTTCTCATTGCACGTAGGTTATCTGCCTCAAATCTGTTGCTTGTGACTTACATTTTGAGAGGGGAAAATATCAGAATAACTTCACCAGAGCACTTTGTAATCCCATATGATATATTTGTTTTATGGAGTTCAAAATGTTATTTTATGTTGTATAGACCATTCATGCATCTGTGTAACCGTCAGTCCAAGTTGAGGCTCTATACATTTGCCTTGGTTATTTGACGAAGTGCTACATATCTATGAATCTAGTAATGAGGGGATAATACTTGTACGAGGGATATGTTTATTTTATTTAGCCTGATGCTGTATGGACCATTTAAGATGTGTCTAATGATGCATCTCTATGGCCATCAGTCCAAGTTCAGGTCAATAAATTTGCTTTAGTATCACATATCTATGAATTTAGTAATGAGGAATAATTCTTGTATGACCTTATTTGAGTGAGCTGTAATTTGAAACCGGAGGTCTTTAGATTTGGTTGTGAAGCCTCACATTTGATGTTGCAACTGGTAGCATGTGTATTTGACCATTTGCAGTCAACAAATTTTTAAGCATATTTTCTGCATGGAAGAAAGACCAGCTAGAATTCCTTGTGTTCCTTGTTTCACTTGGTTGACTGAGAAGGCCATCTCTCATAGAATCTGTGTCCTTGCTTGTAAAGTTTATCTTCAAGCTTCAGAGTGGAGATTTATTGGAGAGTGGATCAAGGCACTGTAAATTGCAAGGTTAGATCAGAATGCATCCTTTCTGGAGCTTGTGACTGAAATTTGGAGGTGACTGTCTAGAATCTGGTTACAAGTCCATGGATGGAAAGGAGGTAAAGAAGTCAGACAAACCATGTGAATTTGAAGGGTGAACAGAGACTCTACTGCCATCAAAGTCCCGGCAGGTGGCATGTTGAGTCTAGTAGTTCAAATGGTAACTTAGGAAGGAAAAAAATAAATCAAAAGTTTTGTTTCTGAAAAATTTTAATATTTAGATCCCAATGCTTCAATGCAAGATATTTTTTTTTTTTTTTCTTGTGTAATATTAATGAACAGGCTCAGATACTCGGCATGTTGGTAATTAGATCAAATGGAACTCATGGAAAATTAAGTCAAAAAAATGGATTAATGTGTCATTTGCAAGCCATCAAAGGTATGATAAAGGGTTTGAGAGAAAGTGCCAATCACTGATGCTGGCTCTCCAAATTATTGAATTCATGATCGTATAATAGAGTTGGATTCAAATTGTTTTTTTAAGAGTTAGAAATATTTAGGATGATGATATCCTCAAGATGTAATGTGTTTCTTGCTTTTTTATTAGATTGCAGAGTTGAGTCTAACATCTTTTCCCCTATATTAATAATAAAAAAGATTCAACTAAATGACATTTGGTGGGGAGTAAACCCCTTCCTTTTTCTCAAAAATAAAATAATAATGTACAAATTTCTTAGATCTTGGAGATTTAAGATTTTGAAATAACTAGTACCATCCTTTTCCCATCTTCCTTCGCTTAATTTCACTCCTACATGGAGTGTATGTGATGGAACACATTGATGGTTGCAGTGTGCAATCTTGGTTCAAGATATGATTTTAAACTCTTAACTAGCACACTTTTCTCATTGATATCATATAAAAAAAAATAATTGAAATGATTTAATATATCTAATTCAGTATATATTGTGAAGTTGAAGCAATCAAGACAAGAAAATTTGACTATTTTATTTTTTTGTCACATTTTCAGGTGAGTTAAAATTTAATTAGGTCATTTAGGTTTTGATTACGAGCCTCTTGCTATGCTTTTTAAATGTTATTTAAGGGCAGAATTAAGTATAATATATTGTAAGGTTGAAGTGGTTGATTCCTATCATTTTATATTATTAAAATTTTAGCTTTTAATGGTACGAAGAATTAGTGTATATCATTACCGATTGATTAGAAAGTATGCTAACAAATTATATATTTTATTTTAAATTGAAATGATATAATAATTATACCTTTTGTAATTTCTTGATACCATGGTATTAAAATTTCTTAGGTCAGCTTTTTACGTGTGACCCCACTCCTTGGAGATCAAATTTATTTTTGCCATAAACTTTCCTGCATTAAGTTGATAACTTAACTTCAGATATAACTATTAAAAGAAAATCCACAAGCTGAATTAACTCCTTTGATCAAAATGAATAGCTCTAAAATTTAATTTTTAATAATATAAAATAAAAAATAGAGATCGCTTCAGTGCCAAGTCTATGCTTTTTAATTCAATAAAAAGTAATAAACAAATCTCAACCAGTTCACTGCCAAACCTATGCAATATAATAAATATATTATTTTATCTTATAACATGTATAAAAATATATCAACAAAAATTTACTAATCATATCAGTGCCCATGCATTGCATGAATGATATATATATATATATTCATTAAACATTTTAGTTATACATGTAATAATGTTTAACTATGGACATATGTTCAAAGGTTGCAATGGCTTGTTCAACAACATGAGAGATGAGGAGAGCAAATGCCAAACTATGCCTAGGGCATTTCTATTTAATGCAGGTCATATAGATGGATTATATTGCAGTAAGAAGCCTCATCTACTGGGCAGTGAATTAATAAATCAGACCCTACATGGATTTAGGTTTACCTAAGTCCCAAGTTTCAAATCTTGTGAAGTTAATCTAATTTGGCCTAATAAATATCATTTTCAAAGTTTTTGTATGTGTCCCATCCATCGTAGGAAAGATTTTGTTTTGAGCCTTCAAAGCAAACCCATCAAACGTAGCTAAACTTTAGATTTGATTATCTTTCAGGCCAAGTTTGAATCTAATATGCTTAGTTGCATGATTAATTTCACTTAATCCCTTAACTATGGAGGTATTTATTCTTATCCTTTTAAACTAATAACAATTGTACTTAATCCACTAGTTACTATTTAATATATACTTCACCATTGCTATTTAAAAAAATATTAAAGTTAACCAAAAAAAATGATCACAACATTGCCATGTGATTATTATTTTAGTAATCCTTAAAAATATTTTGATTAAATTTGTTGTCAATAGTAAAAAAAAAAAAATATTAAAGTTAACCTGAAAAAAAATCACAACATTGTCATGTGATTGTTTATTAATAATTCTAAATATATTTTGATTAAATTGATTTTAATTAAACTTGCTGTCTTTAATGGATATGTTACATTTATGTAATTATTTTTTTAATTAATTTTAATATTTTATAAATTTAATCATTAGTAGGAGTTAATTGTAAATATTTTAAGGTTAGGAGGTAAAGTGCAAACACCCTCCTAAAGGTGTTAAATTTTTTTAGTTTAGGAATAGCGTTCCCCTTGGAGAGAAGGGAGTTACCCGAAGTGAATCAGATCCTGGAGGCCGGCAGGCGAGTCCCCTCTCGCTCTCTCTCGGGTTTCGCCTCTTCGTCACGCCATCGCTCCCAAGATGGTGAGCTCCTCTCCTCTTAGAGATCTTGATTTCTCTTTTCCTCCTTCCATCGATTAATCCATCGAGCTAAGAAATCTGACATCTTTCTGTTTACTGAGAGCCTCTCTTTTTCTTTTTAATATCTTGAATCCGTTTATAAGACTCGATTTGCATTTTCCCTCAGTTTGTCGCCTGTTCTTGAAATCTTGGTTCTAGGGTTTATTGAAAATCCTAGGGTTTGTTCCTATAGATCTGTCGATTATAAGATTCTAGTATCGTTTCTGTATAGGGTTTCAATCAATTGAATCAGGAAACGGCTGTAGTGTTGGAGGAAAAAGGGGAAATAGAATAAAAGGTAGCTTCTTGGTGAAGATTTCCGTGAAAACTGACATTAACGGCTGTTTAAATGTTCGATATACTTGTGGCATGTTCAAGATTTGATCTTGATGCTTGCTAATTGTGGCTGGATGGATTTTTAAATATTTTCTATGTAATTTGAACTATTTTATGATACATTACCTGACATTCCTAAATATATATGTTGGCATTTGATATCCGTACTGTAGTATTCCGTACCAGTTGACTGCTTGTCTCTTTATGTAGGAGTCTGACATCATAGTTACTTGATGCAGGAAGAGAATCTTGTTGCTGCGATAGAGTCCCTTTTGAACGTGGAGAAGCAAATGAGGCTTGCCGGTGATGTTGCTGGAACCAAGAAAGCTGTTACTGACATTGTGGAACTTTGTTATAAAGCCCGTGCATGGAAGACTCTGAACGACCAGATTGTTCTTCTGTCAAAAAGAAGGGGCCAGCTTAAACAGGTGGAGTGTTTGGGAAGTTGGTCTTCAGTTTAAATATATCTAATTTATTGAATTGTTAGAGCAGCATATTGTTTGGATTTTTTTTCCCAAAGCTGTGATACTGGTAGACCTAGTGTTGGGAAACTACCTTGCTGATATTTTTGTTAGTTCATGAGTACATGCAATCAAATTACATATATAGATGTACGTCTGCTTTGCTTTTCTTTTAGCATGTGTCTTTTGCATGTTTTTAAGTCTGCTAGTAGACTGTTGGTGTTTGCTGTTGATAGAGGTGTCTGGCTTATCAAAATTTGATGTCACCCAAGGTGCCTCTGCTTTGTTATGAAGTATAACCTATGCTGACATGTTATGTATTTATGTTTTCCGCTGTTAGATTTTTATTAGGGAAAATCCATTTGCCCAAAATCGCCATGAGAATGATGATATAAAACACTTTTCTGTCAATCATCAGCTCTTCTGTGCCAAGTATGTATCAAACAAGAGAACGAAGAGGACTAGATTTGAGGATAGGATACCAATGCTTAGAGAATGTATTAGTTTCTTAGAAGAGAAGAAAGTGACATCTTTTGCAAAGTTGTTAAAAAAAAGAATTTAGCATGATGAAGCAATATTTCCTTTATAAGTGTTGGATAGATGTGATACTGGATGCAAGTAGTGAAATTTATACCATCCTCACCATTGCTCCTCATATTCGTATCTGATCTTAGTAATTATCTCCACAACTTCTTATAAAGGCTCTCTCTATTTAAGATCCAGGGTTCTTACTAACCATGTTGAATCACCAATGGAAAAGACATCCAATGCACAAATGTATGGGTTTCTTGATGGATCTAGTGTTTGCCAGATTTTTGCCTCCATTTAGTGAATGACAATGTGTTCTACTGCAACCATATTCTGTGCCACTTGAAGCATTTTAGTTTTATCGTGAATCTATTCAAGTCTTCTGTGGTTCCTGCATTGGTTTTCATAAAGTGGAGTGGGATTTCATTGACCTATCTATAGCCTTAAATTAGAATACCTTTGACCTTGATTATTCAGTGTATGAACAAGAAATTGGTATCATAAGGAGGTGCTACTGTGTAGTTGGGGGCTCATTTACGCTAGTAGGCTACAGCTGCTACACCATAACAATCTCTGTACTCAATATGTGTGCATGATAATTGTACATTCTAAAGTGGCAATAAATTGAAAAGGTATGCCTCCTTAGAGGGGCCTTAAATTGCAAATAGATGCATGAGAAATTTTTCTGCTTGTTGGAATCTGACTGAGTGGATGGTTAAGAGAGTTGGAAATTATAATCAGGTTCCCTTTGGGAGGAACCTGATGGTGCATGTGATGGTTTACGGAGTTGAAAATTATAATCAGGTCTTCTATGAGAGGAACTTGATGTTACAAGTATCCTTTGGAAGTGGGAAGGTGTCTTCAGATATTTCTGGGATGATAAGTTGGGGGTTGCTAAGCTGAATGGGAGTTGAGTACTTTTTATTGTGGAAAGGAGAGTAGTTTTTGGTGAAAAATTACCAAAGACATTCATAGAGAAGAAATAAAGCTTGGGCATGCAAGCAAAACTAGAATATATATTTCTTTTCCTAATGCAGAAGAAATTTCCATTTACGTTTATGAAGAGAAATAGAGATGTCGAAAGGAGCGTGAAGTGTAAGAAAGCAGTGAATAAATCCTACTGTGTTTTCCTAAGCCCTCCTCTGCAAAATACTATTATATAGATCTTCTTCAATGGTAAAAGAGAAGTTTGCGAATAAATTAAAAAAATACTCTGGTATCAAGATGGTATGTGGTTTCTAGTAGCATGACGAGAGTCCTTGAGGTTTGGAAGGAATCTGGTTGAAAAGGGAAGAAGGCAAGGTCCTGTTAGGGAAATGTATAAGCTAAATTGAGATGAAGTCGCTCATAGATGTTTGTATCTGTGAATGCTATTCATCACCTGGAGTAATGTAGGTTAGGAAAAACATTTTCTTTTTTTTTTTATCATCCTGAGAAAAGTGGGAAAAAAATGGGTTTATGTGATTACATAGAGATATCTACATCTGAAGGTGAGGTACTGTAGGTGTAGCCATGCAGGACAACTCTTCTCTCTGTTTATCTTTTTTAATAATATTTTTTTGGATATACTTGTTCAAATAATTATTTTTAACTTGATAAGAGTGGTTCCTTTCATCTCATGGTAAACTATAGTTAGTATATTTCAGGTGCCAAATGGCTTAATTATTGCAACAATATACCCACCTCTCACCACCTCAGACAGACAAATTATATATACCTAGAGAGAGAGAGAGAGAGAGAGAGAGAGAGAGAGAGAGAGTCGAAACATTGTGGTTTTGAACTTAATTTATATTTCAGTGGATCATTCTCATGTGTACTTGTTGCTAGATATGGGAACACTTGGTCCTGGCAGACAAAGATGTGTTGCTGAAAGCCTGTTGCTCTTGCAGGCAACAGGGGATTTGGTGTAATAAAGATCAAAAAAGAACAGTGGATACTGGATTTCTGATAAACTATTTATATGATCAACTTCTTTTTGTTTTTCTGCATTGAAAATCATTATCTGGTCGTCCTATGATAAACCACCTCTGATTGCTTTAATCTGGTTTTCTTGGTTATACTTATTCAATTTATTTTTTCATGGTTGTTTGGTTGCAAACAGGCAGTCACTGCCATGGTACAACAAGCTATGCAGTATATTGATGAGACACCTGATATTGATACGCGCATAGAATTAATCAAAACACTGAACAGCATCTCTGCTGGAAAGGTGAACATGTGATAACATTGGAGGATGCCTGTCATAGCTCATTTTATTTACTTTAGCTTACAATTTGAGTTTATTCTGTGTTTACAGATATATGTTGAGATAGAGAGGGCACGCCTGATAAAAAAGCTTGCCAAGATTAAAGAAGAACAAGGCCTTATTGCTGAGGCTGCTGATTTGATGCAAGAAATTGCTGTAAGTTGATGTGCTGAAATGTTTCCTGACAATTCTATCGGTATATACAGGGATTCTTGCATGTGCATTGACAGCGAGCCTTAGTTTATACTGGATTTCTTATCTAATTTTCTTACTTACAGTTAGTGAGCGAAATTATACAATATATTTTCTTTTGTCAACTGACTGTTATTCTTCAGGTAGAAACTTTTGGAGCAATGGCAAAAACGGAAAAGATAGCATTCATTCTTGAACAAGTACAATTTCATGTTTCAACCTTAATTCATTAGCTTAAATAACTCAATAATGTTAATGGACTGACATATGCCATTACTTGAATATATATTATTTCCAGGTTCGTCTATGCTTAGATCGCCAAGATTATGTACGTGCACAGATTTTGTCGAGAAAAATCAGTCCTCGGGTTTTTGATGCAGATGCTTCAAAGGAGAAGAAAAAGCCCAAGGAAGGTGATAATATTGTTGAAGAGGCTCCTGCAGATATACCTTCTCTCTTAGAGTTGAAGCGAATCTACTATGAACTAATGATTCGGTATGGTGGTGCTTATTTGCTCTTCAAGTTCTTGTGTTTTGAAGCTGTTTAACCACTCTACTGGGGAGAGTTGATTCTTTGTATTTGGCTATTTGAGCATTTTTCTGTTTCCTTTTTCTTCTCCTTCACCATTTCATTCTGGAATTTTAATGTTAGCTTCACAAATATTTCCTGCCTTCTTTTCTGATTGCTCACTGAATATTATTTTTGATGTTTACTGCTGCACTTTTGTATGACTACAATATGATTCACATCACTGTACGTATTTGATTCTGAATGCAAAATATAATCCTTGGTACTTCCAATGCCCATTGCATTTATGGCATGTTAATATTCACTTTCTCTCTTCCATTTCGTATCTTTAAGTTCTGTAAGTTAAGGGTGTGATCATATCAGCACTAATGCACTGGATTCCATCAGAAGATACGTGAGTTAAATGCAGCAAGTCATATTGACAGGAGGCATCATGCATAAAAATAGTTTTTCATCATAGTTTTGGTAAAAGCTATAAAATAATGGACAGCTTTGAAGTTAAAAATCTTATGTTCACCAGTTTAATTTGTTGTGAGCTTGGAGACATGAGTGAGTTGGCATTTCTGTTTTAACTTGTGCTTGTGACTGTGGAATTATGTTATTTGATTCTGAGATGTTCTATTTATTAGGAAGAAGATTGATTATGTAATGCTCTATTAAAAAGTGCAGTCTACTTTGATTTTTAGATATTATTTATATTTGGTGCCATGATGATTGGATAAGTATTAATTAATTCATTGTTTTGGTATAGCTATCACTCTCATAACAATGACTACCTGGAAATTTGCCGTAGTTACAAAGCAATATACGATATTCCGTCTGTGAAAGAGGACCCAGAACAGTGGATTCCGGTAGATATCAGCCTTTCAGTTTTTTATTTTTTATTTTTTATAATCTTGCAATATTTTCTGAATAAATTTTTCTTTTTAGGTGCTCAGGAAAATTTGCTGGTATTTGGTGTTGTCGCCACACGACCCAATGCAATCAAGCCTTCTCAACTCTACTTTAGAAGATAAAAATCTTTCTGAAATTCCTAATTTCCGGTAGGGGATTCTTTGGATTATTTCATCACTCCTTTTCTGTCCAATTATTTTCTTCTGACATAGGATCTTCAAATATGCTCTTCTCTATGTTGGTGCACCATGTAAGTCTGCTGTTAAAGCAGCTAGTTACCATGGAGGTGATCCAGTGGACAGGCCTTTGGCAGATGTATAAGGATGAGTTTGAGAATGAGAAGAATATGCTTGGAGGATCTTTGAGTGCCAAGGCAGCAGACGATCTAAAACTGAGAATTATTGAACATGTATTATTCTGTTGCTCAGTTATTTATTTATTCTGTTTGGCTTTTCATTTTTAATTTATTTCAAATTTTATTGATTTACAAATCTTTCATCTTCTCAGAATATTTTGGTAGTATCCAAGTATTATTCAAGGATTACCTTAAAGAGGCTTGCTGATTTGTTGTGCCTGAGTTTAGAGGTTTGCTCCCTTTTCCTTTATTCAACATGTTCATTCATGTAGATTTGTTCTTCATATGCACATTATCTTACATTATCGATTTGACTACACTCCTAACCCCAAAGGAATGTGTAGTGATTGAGGCTTCCCTCTTCTTTTTGGTAGCTCTCTCTGGTGAGGTTGCAAACACAACCATTTCCCAAAGTTGAAGTGTCTTAATGCTTCATTTTCTTTGCTGTTCTATTGAGGTTAATAATTCCATGTGCTTATGGATGAAAGAGTACATAAGTTCTACCTCTTTGTGACTGCTGGCAATTTTAGTTGTTAGTGTGAGGCTTTAATATTGATCAAGGTGCACCAGTGAACTCACAATATCAGGGAAGCTTTAAGGTAATTAAATAATCATGCTCATGATGAGGGCTGGAGAAGATTCGAAGGATTAAGTTCATTGACATAAATGTGTAATGGAAGCACCTTCCTTGGGTCAAAGTTAAAATTGGGAGGAAAGAACTAAAGTAGTTGCAAGGGTCATAATTATGCTCTCCCGTTGGTCCTTCATAATGTGCTCGTTAGCAATTATGTGTTCAATATTTCCGAATAATCTTTATTTGCCCACCTATTATTGACTTTCAGATAACTATATGACTGGTCATATATAAGGTAGGGCTTGTGTGATCAGGATTTCACCATGGTGATGATGGTAGCAACATACCATTGGCAATGTTTTACTTTTAGTCTTGACTACAGGCATATGATATCAATAGGACAATACCTGGTTTTGTCAATGTTTGCATACTTTTCAAACTTTAAAATAGGAATTTTTATGTCTGTGACAGGAGCTGCACTGTTAACTTTAAGTAATGTCTTTTTTGAGGATCATTGGTTCTATTTTACAATTGAATAATTTATTATACTGCCTTCATGAGGCGTATGATATTAGTTATGTCAAAGATTTGAATTACTTGACCTTCATATAAACTGAGTCCACCATATTTGTTGGTTGCGCAATTAGCTTTTTTATGAGTGTGTTCTACCACATGATATCTTTACATCCAAAAGCATGATTTTTATAGTACTATTCAACCTAATGAATTAGTATAGAAGAGTTTGCAAATGGACTAGTCAAAAGGTATTGATGTTGGTTCCCTCCTTAATGTTGAAGTTTATCAGCTTGATCTTTATTAGAATGGGCACCTTTTGCCAGGGTTTTAAATCCTGTGGGATAGAGTGTCTCGATTTTCCATGGAATAAAATGCTGACGTTCTGTCTCAATCCTCAATTTGGTTAGGCATCCTCGTATTTGCTTGGGATGCTTTTTTTACTTGAAAAATTATTTGAGCTTTAGCGTTTTATTTGATTTTAAACATATTTGAACTTCAAAAGTTATATTTTTATAATAAATTAGATTCATTAAAAATTGACATTATAATGCATTATGGTCAAGATAGGATTGAACAGGATGGCCGTGACTGGTCCTGAAATTTCTCTGGGATAGGACAGAACGGTCAAGACAGCCCCTATCCTGCTGAGACCTAAATCACTGCCTTTTATACTCTCATTGCAATGTTTCCATATTTCTTTATGCACACATTTTCTTATGACTAAGTTTTGCAAGCTAATCATTAGAATGTAGATGATCATTTATGTACACTTTTCCCTTCAACTAGCACTATCTCCAAATATTGGCCTCAAGCAGATGTTTGTCTGCAGTTTCCCATCCAAAAATGCCCTTGCAATGACTCTGCATATTCATTAAGTTTTTGGGAAGGTTTTTCCAAGCACATCTACAACTGTGCAGTTTACCTTTGTTTGACACCTCCGGCTTTACTGGTTTGGAAAATCCTTTTCATTCCATCCCCTCACTAAACCTTTTAGGTAGAATGATGCTTGTTCATCTGGTCAAAGTTCTTTTTTTTTTTGTTTCATATGGAGTTCATCTTGATAAATAAACAGCTTTTTTGGGTCAGTGAAGCAAGATCCCTTCTTTTACATGGTTATATTCCACTACAACCTGACTCCTTAAAGCATCAAAAAATCAGCTACAACTTATTTAAATTCTTTTGGCATCTTGTCTTTGTTGAATCTTTTATTCTGTGTTCTGTTTCCTCAGCAACCTCCAGAGTGGTAGTTGGTATCAAGGTTTTAAATATTGTGGGACAGAGGCATCACGATTTTTTCATGGAACGAGACACCTTGCGTCTCATCTCGTCTTGGTCCCTGATTTGGTCAGATGTTTCAGTACTCGCTTGAGATGTTTTTTTCTTAAAAAAAATATTTGTGAAGCTTTAGTATTTTATTCGATTTTTAAATATATTTAAACTTTAAAAGTTAATCTTTATGATAATTTAGATCTATTTAAAATTTACACTATAATATATTATGGCTGAGACAAGACAGGATAGGATGGTTGAGATCGGTCTCGGAATCTTTCTGGGACAAAATGTTTTGGCCCCCGTCTCGTCGAGACTTGAATACCGGTTGGTACTCATTATCAGATCTTTTCATTTAGCAAAAAAGCTGCAAGTTATGTATATTTATCGTAAATACAGACTTGGTTAATGTGTTCTTCAACCTGGAAATTTTTAATTGGAGATGCCGCATCCGTTTTGGATTCTCTCTAGAATCTTACTTGCATTTTTGCTTCCTATATAATTTCTCTTTCTAAATTTTAAGGGATCTCTATCCTGATACCGTGCCTCTGCCTGCTGCCAGTTATGATAATTAAGACCTTGAATGCAGCACCATAATGCAGACCGTTTGGACATGATAATATGGACCACCACTTTGGGATATGCAAGAGATATTGAACACTTAACAATTAAAATGATACATCTAGTATTGTCCTAGAGTTCTAAGTTGTCAACTGCTGTTAGTTTGACTTGCTAAATTATATTTGCCTAATATCTAAGGTGTTGGATGGAATATGCTAACGTCATTGCATGAGTAAATGTGCTGATTAATTATGTATAATGAGTTTGACTACTGCTGAAGCCCATGAATAAGAACATAGCACCTAGTTTACAGAGCCTAGGTGGTAAAGGCATGAGGACATGGACGTATACTAAGTTTGACTACAGCTGAAGTGCATGGGTAAGAACCGATGCTTTGTGATAAATATAGCACCTAGTTTTAATAGCCTAGGTGGTGGAGGCACCCGGACATTCAAGTTACCAGACCTTCTTCCCTCTTGGGATAAGGTGAAGATGCCACCAGTTTTCTCTTTCTGAAAAGGGGGAAAAGTGGGAGAAAGGAAGGTACCTTTTACTGTTTGCTTTAGCTCAATTTTGTGGCAGGTGAGGAAAGGTTGATGCTTTGCTCATTTATTGGCTGCCTTGCAGAGTTAAGCATTGAGGCTTGTAATGATGGTAATAATGGGATGTGGTCACTCGCTTTGCTATTTGTATATATTTTATGACAGATATCAAATATTTGTAGGTGTTCTATAATATCAGACAATACAACCACCATCACTACAATGAAGCTTTAATCTCAAACTAGTTGGAGCCTGTTACATAAATCTTTTTTATTCATTCTGCTTGGTTTAGAGTCATACATTTTATAAGATGCAATTTTAGACAATCCAACTTATATTTGGCTCTGCTATTCCTTAGGAAAGATCAAATTTAATTCTGATAGCAGTGATCTTGGAAGCATGAGATCATTGGGTCAGAAAGATATGTGGTCAGCCATGCTGGTTATTTGTGGTCTTACTACATTAGCTTCTTGAAAGCAGGTGGAAGTAAGTTTTGTACCTGCCCTTCATTGGTTATCCACACATTGTCAAAGGGATTCTGAGAGCAGTACCTTTTGGGATTATGGTCCATGGGGCTATGATATTTTGTGGGCATTATACATTGAATTTATTGCTCATGTTTGTTTCTGGTCTTTGTGAAATTGTGTTGAATCACCAATTCTGATGGGCCAATTTCATGGCTTGTTACTTGGAGAGGGAAGAGTGGAAACCTACTCTCTGAGCAACATGTCAAGCAGTGATGCCTTCTTGTTCAGGAAATTCTTGCCTCATTGATTAATAATTTCTTGTTTAGAAGAAATAGAAGATCTGTTCATGTTGATCAACCTGTTAGTCAAGCTGTTCGTAGAATAGTTTAAGCGTGCAATGTTGTATGGTCCATCTTTGTTCTCAATAAATTGCCAGTTGTATTCTCGTGTATTAATTACTAAAGGAAAATATTGGAATTGCATGTATGTTGAGACCTGGTTGCTGCTTTCATTTTATACCTTTTTTTGGGGCTTCACAAGAACCAATGGTGTTGCTAGTTATTCACTGAATAAGATGATGAGGGGTTATGCCCCTTTTCCCTGGAAAGTATCAAAGTGATTGATGCTCATAATCTTGCACTCAATTTTTTGATTCTCATAAATTTGGTACAATAGATCATTTGAATATTGTTTTTTGCAACTTACATGGGAAGGTAGGAGCATGTCTTTCCTTTATATTTATATCCTTTTCATCTTGAGTCTGGTTTCGCTGATGTTTATCCCATTTATCCTGTGTGAATTCTGCAATGTGCTAGCTTGTCATTGTTTTTTTTTTTTTAAAAAATGATTATTAAAGTTTTATGGTTTGCACTTTTTATCTTTCAGGAAGCTGAGAAGCATTTATCAGATATGGTGGTGTCAAAATCTCTGATTGCAAAGATAGACAGGCCAATGGGAATTGTTTGCTTTCAGACAGCCAAGGACAGCAATGACATCCTCAACTCATGGGCAATGAACTTGGAAAAGCTGCTTGATCTTGTTGAAAAAAGCTGCCACCAGATTCACAAGGAGACCATGGTTCACAAAGCTGTTCTGCAAGCTTAGTCACGTATTCTACCATGCTAAAATGAGATATTTCTCTAGGCCTTTCTGGATGTCTCAAAATTTTAAGATGGCATGCCTATTTTTAGCATTTGATCGTTTGCTTCGTGCTTTTTACAGTGTACCAGCTGAAGCAACCTGCGCATACATTCACATCATACTGATTGTATTTTTGTTGTACTAAACCATTTTTCAACAACCATTCTGTGTTTTCCGTGCCAAGTATTGCATAGTTTTAAATCGTCCACAGAAATATATTTCTATGCTCCAAGCTGCTTCTATGGACATTAGTTTTAAATACCTTTCAAAGTAGTAAAATTGTACAAGATTTCACTGGATTATTATGATGCGATCTATCTAGCGTCCCACCTTTTTGCTTTTTACGTCGAACTATCGTGATCTCTGCCCTGGTGCAATCTAAACGCGTTCAGAAATACAATCCAAAGGCGCTGGCCTGAGGCGCTTGTAAGCCAACGGGAAGGCCCATCGCTATGTCCAGCTTATTGCCCTGAGGCACTTGTAAGCCGAAGCTGGGAGGCCGACGGCTATCCGGGTGTTCCATGCAATTCACTCTCATCCACTCTAACAACTCCCTTAGATTGTATTTATTATTCTGATTATAAATCTTCACTCACTCCATTTCGTAAAAATGATGTCCATGTCATGCGAAGATGAGTGCTGCCTTTTTAACAAGCGCGACTCCTCATTATTTTCTCCTGATAATGTTTTAGAGAAGTTTGTTAATAGAAAGGAACGGAATATATTCTTAACCACTATAAAAACACATTTTCACAGCTAGTCTCAAGTCTTTACAGTTTGTTAATAGAAAGGAACGGAATATATTCTTAACCACTATAAAAACGCATTTTCACAACCACCTAATATTTCAATATTTCTTGGTTAAAATAATAATTCTCAGCATTGAGAGAGAGAGAGCGCATTTTTTGGTCTGCACGCTTATAACCGTCACAAAAAAAACTGTGCACCGGCTAGAAATTGAAATGGATTGAGTTCGTCAGAAAGTTATATTCTCTACCTCGTATAAAGCCAGATCGTACTCTCCGAGCTTTAATAGATAAACATAAATCAGACATTCTTGTCTTTACCAAGGCATCCAGACCTCTCTCAGACGGTTGGCCACCAACGGAGTATTTTATGGCCGTAATCTCTTTGAATTCTCAAAGCTCAAAGTCAACGACTAAATGTACATCGTCTCTTTTGACTCACCTGTGGTGCAATTAGCTACATCCCGATGCTCAGATGCACGACACAGGATTCGAACTCAAAATCTCAGGTTGGTAGCAACATGGGCGTAACCACTGCAAAATCTTCAAACTCGTAAGCATCGATTGCGAGCCAATGTACCCGCCTGCATAACCATTAGCTGGTAGTTTCCCGATGACTTGGGGCAGTAAATAGTGTTTTTTTTCTTTTTTTTTTTCTTCTTTTCCCCATTAGAGTGGCGCAAATGGGGAATATTAAAAATCCATATGGTTCTCTATGCCTGCGTTTTCTTCCTGGCATTGAAAATTATTGACTCAAAAATATCAGAAATGAAGCTGAATCTTTAAATATGCTAACAAGGCCGAACTGATGCATGTGTCCAAGATGTCACAGGAAAATCTATACATGTTAAATCGAGAAAAAAAGATATAGTTCCACTCAAACCTGGAAATCATGTGAAACAGTAATTACACTGCCTGCCTGCTATGGTGTATTCGGATAACATGAAGGGCTTCACTCGCAAGGGTAAAACGAAAGACCGCAAAACCTCTGCAGCTTCAAATTCCCTGCTTTTGAAACAAGCATGATGATAAATATTTGCCTCACTCTGCTCTCATTTTTCTGTTCATCACATCGTGGTAGTAAAGGAGAACACACATAGGCTGTCCATATATGCTGAAGAAGAACCAGAAGAACATGTTTCCCACCTGACATTGCTCAAGGAAACTTAAAAGCTGGCAAATAGCTTCTCAATTTAAAAGAAGTAAACAATAATTTCTTTTCAATCTTTCCAGATGACAAGAAGATTAGATGAAATCTTTTTTTGCTAAATATATTAAAGAGTTGCATACCATGGCATTGTTAAATTTATTGTGGAGGTACTTTGTCAAGATGACAAGAGGAACCTGGTACAACAGTAATGCAACGTAAAGTAAGAATGTATTGTGCACATTTTCTTCAGATAACCAAGAATGTTGTCATCTAACACTCCACACAATAAATTTTCTATTGCTTACATTAGTACAGTACTATAACAACACTATTTTACAATCATGAGATAAGATAAATAATTTTTTACAATTTGACCCAATAACAATATGGTGACGCCACAAACTACTGCCATGTTTTCAAAATTTCTGAAGATGCTTCCCATCGTGGGATAAAATCCATAGGGGTTTGAAATCTTGGTTCCAAAATACTGGTTAGGGACTTGGACAATACCAACACTTGAGACAGCTTGGCATCTTTTAATTTACTAAAATACTTTTTTATCATTTTATTTTTCTCATATTTATGGTTTTTCATGGTTGTTTAAAGGCTTTTAGCATTATTTAGGTCATAATTTAGAATTAGAAGGTGTTAGTCCACAATCAGATTTATGATTTTGATTTTAGTATGATGTCCATGAACTGAATTTTTTCCCTCTTTCTTCCTTTACTCTTATTACAATGTCTTGTGTCTAGACGATGTCTTGACACAGGACCACTCATATCCTCAGCCTTAGGGGGCGTTGGCACCATAGGGTTTGCCCACTCACAGACTATAGACACACAATTTGCTTGTTTTAAGGATTTGAAACCATTTCTTTCCTCCTGCACATAAAGCGAATAGGGAAAAGAAACTCTGACAACTTTCTTTCACGTGTCCCAATTAGTGCCAATGGTACTGATCATCCCAATCACCAACCCAGTCTATACTGACCATATAGACTTATATCGATCGAGATAACTCAATTTTAAAGGTATCAAGTCCCTGAATGCATCCCAAGACCTACAATTTTATGCATTCAATATAGGATAGTCGGGATAGATGACCAAATCCTTGGTCTGTAGGTTTCGCAACTATTCCCCTCTCCCCTTCACTCTCCTATGTAACCCTTCTTTTATTGCCAATTCAATCAACTAATGCTTTCAAGGTAATCCTTTGATCATTTTCATCACATCAATAATTTTTTTTTTTTTTTTTGGTGCAATAGAAGAAAAAGCTGCTACATAAACAATCTCAAGAAAATACACCGCAATTGTTAACTAATGCTTAACATTTGGCCACTAAATTCAAGTTGCAACTCTAGCAAGCCACATCTATTGTCTCCTAAATATTCATAAGGTTTTGCAAGCACATGCAAGTTAAGATAAAAACCATAAATTGACATGATCCTTTGTACACTTTCATACATGACCACCTCCAATTCTATCATAGGTAACATCAGAGTACCCGCCTATTAATCCTAAAGTTATCTTCTATTGTGAGTTTCCATTACATATAGGTTGGATAGGGTTTGAAAAAATATATGTCCAAGATTTTAGTATACTTAGCTATGTTAAGGGTAAATATCATGTCATATCCATCCATCCATCCATCTATCCTCCTATCCTATCATAGTTAGTTAACACAATAGTACCAGCCCATTGATCCTAAAGTCATGTTTTGTAGTGTGTTTCCACTGCATATAGGTTGGATAGGGTTCTAGCAACATCTATGTTCAAGATTCTAGTATACTTAACCAATGTTAACGACTTAAGGGTAAATATCTTGGCATATCCTTCCATCCATATTTTAGTATACGTAACCAACTTAAGGGTAAATATCATCCATCCATCCACAAAGTCGATCAAGCCAAGTCCTTAAATCTAAAATTGAATCATTAAATAAACAAATCTAGGCTCTAGAATTATAAGTGGGTGTGAGTTCAAGGAAGCGAACACTTTACGAAATATGAACTATTGAAGGAGATGCTTAAGAAGTAGTCCATGCTTGACTTTCTAGGAAGTTTTTGAAGCAAGTTATTGCCCTAGGTAAAAGGTTATTGCTCCTAAGAAACATGTAAATTTGAGTTGGTTGATTGGTCGGTCGGTTCATCCATTCATCAATCTATCCATCCATCCACCTAACTATCCATATCCATTTATCAACTTGATTGATAAATGTCCATCTATCTACTAGTTAGGTGGACTACAATGTCTATGTAGCCAAGTAAACCAAAATTGACTCGTTGAATAGAGCTAGAGGTGGAAGCTTTTTGTTGAAAAGAGTTTGCATCATCACCATATCAACCCAACCTAATTAATAAAAAGTCATCCAAGGTCTATCAAGTCCTTAAACCCTAAAACTGACTCATTAATAAACAGGTCCTAGTTTTTAGAATTAGAAGTGTATCTGGGTTCATATAAGTGGACATTTTAAGAACTATAAAAGGAGATGCTTAGGAAGCGGTGCGTGTTCAACTTTCTAGGGAGTTCTTAAAGTAGGTTTGTTATCCTAGGTAAAAGTTATTGCTACAAAGAAACATAGTAATTTGAGTTCACTTGCTTATGACCCATGTTTAATTATGTAAAACCCAAACCCACTGATTTTGTATATGCTTTGCATTCATTTTGCAAGTTGGGTCAAAAATTGCCACCCATAGTAAAGTTGACAAAGGTAGATGCAACAAAGAAAGCAACATAACAAATTCCTCATATATATTCCTATTCCTCCACTCAGTAGGCTAGACTGTAACATATGATATCCAGTGTAGGATATGTACCGATATAAAAGCTAATGTAATTATCTTAATGTGCAATCCTACTTGTGTGTCTGCATGCGTGTGTAATTAATTGTATTTTCAAATTTTTAAGCAGGAAACTTGAAGTGTCATCATCTTATTCTAATATTTGCAAAATGGTTACCAACCAGATTAAAGAGAACAACATACAATTAATGATTTCATTTCAGTAAATCAACAGATTTGGCTATTTTTATACAAAAACTCCCCCACTAATCGGGTTTCTTAGGTTGTATGTTGTAGATACATACCACATGCCATAATTAGAGCAAAATTCAAATATGAAAACAAGCATACCTGAAACATTATCCCTATGAAAGCCCAAAACTTGAATATGTGGCAAGGGATACCAATGCACAGCTGTAGGAAGTAAAATAATGTTTGGAAAAAAAGGATGAAAAAAGAATCAACAAGAAAAAAGAAAGGAACCATGAAAAGAAAAATGATAATCTTAAGACTTAGAAGGCACAATGATGAGCAGCATATAAATTGACGGCAAACACAAGCACACTGTTTGAGTCTCAATGTGCTTACCATAAATCATTTCATATGCATCTAAAAAGGACCAAGGAATGAACATATTACTCAACAATAATCGAAAAAGAGCACACAATCAAACTAAAACAACTAAAATTTAAATTTCTTTAAAATTGCTAGAGTTAAAGGTACCAGCCATGAGCAGTGATACACAATATCAGATATATGGATTAGTTCATATATTAATTATGCTATAAGGTTTATCTAATGGGTACTCTAAATACCTTTAAAACCCAAAAGAGATATAGTAATAAAACCAACATTGTCACCTCAAGTTTGCTTATCCCCAAATCTCGAGATCAATGTCTTGGATTGCCACCTGCCTCAGTTAAATATCATGCACCATCTTATCATCTATGTGAATCTCCATGTGGGTTTGACTCTGAAAAATTTACTTTGTTCTTTTATTGTCATAAACCTGGTTGCCATGGTGCCAAAATCAGTCAACTTGGTGGCAACTGCGAATAGGTTTGCCTTAAACGGACATGATTTTCCTTTTAGTATCAAGTGAATATGGAGCATTTTAGTGAGTTGTTTTGAGTATATCAAAGGGCTAAGTCAGAAAGGTGAAGTCATGTTTTGTAAAAGCACAGAAAAAGTTCAAAACTTGGTTTATAATTCTGAGGCATTAAATTGAAAGAGGTTATCAAATAAATAATGAAAGAGGTTATCAAATAAATAATTATGGAGTAAAGGTCTACTAAGACATTACCATGGTTATCAAAAGGACGTCATTGTTCTACTTGTTACTGAGATAAATGTTAGCTGTTGCTTGAAGTTTATTTGTGCTAGGGTTCAATTAACAAAGAGATGTAGTGAGCTTTGGGTTGCTAGAAATACTTTGTAATTTGGCTAATATTGTGCCAAAAAGATGAATTGTAGGCCAATTGAAGAACAAATTCATGTTGACTTGAAACTGGAGGAAAGAGTATACGGAACTTTAACCTGACATGTAACTAAAAAAAAGGAAAGGATGACGTCCAGAATTCTAAAAGTTAGGAGCATTTTGAGATTGACTAAATAGGAAAACAATTTTTTCGCACAGACCGCTTGCAATTAATAAAGTAAATTTCTGAAGATTGCTATCCCATTAAATAAAAGACATCCTTACTAGAGATTTTGATTCTTGCTCAATTCACTTGTTAATAGATTAAAATGCATGCATGCCATAGTAAATTTGCTCAAAGGCCAAATAATTTTGAGCCCAATGATCTGCCCAATATGCTGGCAGCCAAATAAGGCTTTCCGTGGTTTGTGCATGTTTATATTCATAATGAACCAACATGTAGGAAAAAATAGTCATCTTTTGACATTCTTACAAAATCAAAGTTGGCCTGTATCTTTTAAATTTAATGTTCAAGAAAAACACAAGGCATCAGCACAGCAATAAAAAATGACCTAATTCTAGTTATAAAAAAAAGAAGAAACAAATTGAGTAATCAATGCTGAATATTATGTTGCATAGGATTTACAAGTCAGGAGAGTAAGCCATGACACAACAGGGGTAAGGCTGCGTATATCTAACTCTCCCAAACCTGCGATGGCCAAAACTTGTGCACTAGGTTGCCCTTCAGGATTTACAAGTCAAACAAGAAAAGACATTTTGAAACAAGGATGTAGATGTATTTTTTTAAGGAAGTTTATATTTTTTATGTACCAATTGCAATAGAGAATTAAGGTGAAGTTTTCTGATGTACCTCATGGAATACGGCAGAAATAAAAAATGAGATTAGCACAGCAACTCCCTGCAGTAAGACCCAAATGACAGAATGAAGCCTAAATGTTTGTAGACATAGTTCACCTTAAAAAAAAATAAGAATTGACAAAACATGTCATAGCTATTGAGACCCAAAAAGAAATTAAGCTTGTTCCTACTCCAAATTAGATAACAAACTAGTATCCCCAAAATGAAAAATGTGGTTATTGATGTTGCAGGCTAACAATGACCATAACCAAAACCTTCAAGATTTTTCACTCACAGTCCAAAATAGATTATAGAAAATATCTGTAGGCCCTTTATGGTCATCTTATGCTGGAAGAAGAAATAGATCACTCTATATAGGCAACATGATGCTACATTTCATACTTTAAATTATAAACCAATAAAGAAACAGAAAATATTCATGTAAAATGAGTCCCAGTTCTAACCGATCAACTCATCAGTCTCCCTGAAGCTGAATGATCATGTTCTTTAATTCAAGAGGTAAACTTAAACAATGGCGTCATATATTTTCTGGTTATTTTTTTCAGATATAACTGATGGCTTTGACTAAGAGCAATTATATCTCTAGCTTGCAGTAAAAAATGTTGAAAGCAAAGGTGCGATGCATGATTAACCATGTTTGATTCACTAATGCATGCCTTGACATACTGATAATGAAAGAGAAAGTATGGAGCACTTCAAAAGAGAGCATCCCAACTATGCTTCAAATCTACTTAGGAGATCCATAATGGGGGAAGACTATTACCTTTGGAATACCATTGCGTAAGCATGGTAGATAAACATGGCGAAGCATCCATTTATGAACAGGCTGTCAGCAATTATAATTTTCATCAGTACCAATATTGCTAGTTCGATGCTAAAAAGAGTATCATCTTTGCAAGACGGATAATAACTTGGAACAAGGAAAGTAGAAGATCATGCATGGATGCATGTGTCAAAGTACATTATTTTGTGACAGATTAAACACATGGCTCATTAGCATATAGTAATCTAACCAAGGTGAGTTTTGCTCTAACATAGGTTCAGTATCTACCAAATAGAACATCATGTAATGATGCCTGAAAATCAACAGATTACACTAGGCATGCTTCTTTTAGAAGAAAAGAGGAAAAAAAGAAATAGAAAGGCAATTTAGCACTAAGAAGTGTGAAGGAGATGAAATTTTGATCATGAAAACAATAAGTATGACAACTGTAAAGTCTAAGAAACAGGAATAGAATATTCAATGTAACAAAAAGGTGTTTAAAACAAATAAAGACAAGGAAACTGTTTGTTCCTTTATGTAAACATCAATTTAGATAAACAAAATCTCAAGGTGAAAAATGTAGTCCTCAGGTACATAGGTTATCTGGGATCTCATCAAATGCAGGTGCAATTTTTGAGAATTTTACTGTATCTTTGGCAGTCATTTAAGAGCAAATTGTGTTCATCTTGCATATCTCGCATACCTTTATAAATTTCAGGAATTGGGCATCATGGCAATCTATTACTTTTGGACCTTAGTAATTGGAATCATCTACCTAGCATAATTCACCCGCTTTAGAAGCTTCCTGGAATCTCAAACCTACACCCACTTCATAAGGCTCTAAGTCATCCACTTACCTCCACTTACCTGCACCTACATCTGCTCTTGCAGCTGCTCTCGATTCTAGCAACTAAGTTTTAGAGAGAGCATGCTTTTATGCAATCTTTGGAACCTAAACTTGAACACAATATAGAATAACAGTTTTTTTTTTTGTCATTCCACGATAAAAACAATGCAAGATGTCAAAATATAACAACATGGTAAACATCTTGTGGTACTTAAAGGTTAGCCAAACCAATGCTGGCCAGGTACCAAGATGGTATGATATGGCACACAGTAGGTCAACCATGTTTGTTGAGCATTGATACCACCCCAAACCTCTTTTATTCATTTTCTTCTTGTCCTTCTCTTCATTGAGCTCAGCTGGGAGGGATGAGAGGTTCTTGATAGGGCTGACTTCAAGAACAAGACGGTTGATGGCCTCGCTGTGGCTGCTGCCATTGCCATCACCATTGCAATTGAAGAGGCCGAAGATGAGGTAGAAGTGGAGGGAGTGGGGGTAGAACGATAAAGAGGGCCTAGTGAGGTTAGGGGCAATCAGCGGGGGTAGGCAGTGATGGTAACAATATTAGATCAAGGACAAGAAAGATAGGCAAGGAGAATCACAACCAGGGTTGGGATTAAGGGGAAATCAAAGAGGAAAAGATGCCTTGGTTCGGTCCTTGGACCACCTAAACAGGTTGGTACTGCTTGAAATCGGGTGAAACAGATTGATTCAGCTCGATTAGGAGCGGTTCAACCTTAGTTCAATAGAGCACGTTTTGAACCTAGTTGCTTGGGACACAAGCCTTGGCGGTACATGGGGTGTGTTCTATGAGCAAGGTCCACCTAATCTGAATTGAATACTAAACTCACGTATACGACAAAGATATGTAAAGGCATCTACATGTAGAAATATTATCTTTTGCATACATAAATCCCTGAAATAATCTTTTTGGACCTCTTAACACTGTAACTTAGAACATTGATCTGTCACATAGAATGAGGGCATCCATATCCACTATCTTGGAGGAGACTGTCCACACTACGTAAGAATAGATAGCTACATCTAGAAACTATACTATAAAGTCTGTCTCTAGAACTACATCAACAAAGCACAGGACATACAATTGTAATAGGTATAAGTAGATAGTGTCCAACACCCTTCAAGAGAGTTCAAGACTAAATCCAAATTCTGAGACAAAGCAACTTCAATTTAATAAGAAATTCCAGCACAAAGCAACTGTTCAAATGTTCAATAAGATAGAACCCCATAATTGTAGCCATAAACCTGACATTTGATTTGTCCTGCTACTTCCTTTCCCATCGTCTTCATCATCTGCACCTTCTCATCAGCTCTTACACTGATCTAAAATAGTTAGAGTTTATGGTCCATACACATCTTGGAAACATATAACTAAAAGGTCATCATGATGGCCCATATAGGGCACTTATTGAAGCTACAAGTTCAATCCAATATTTCCTATTTTAGCTCCTTGCTATCTTGGCTTCTCAATGCAACAATATTTTAAGTTATTTAACATGTAGATTATCAATTAACCTTTTGAAACTAGAGATGCCATTTTCTTACAGTACCAAGCATAGAACAGACATTTAGTTTAGACATGAAGAACCTTGAATATCCTTCAGAATTTGGATCTGTCATAAAACATTCCATTTACCACATCCACTCCACAACTTGTTTCCAATTGTGTTTCTAATCAAATGCTTCAAAACTTTATAATGCTTACCATAAAAGATGTTGACCACATTTACCACTTCCAATTCCATTAGAAACTTTTTATTTTTCCTGTTAGAATCTAGTTATCAATAATCTAGTAAGACAACATCAATAAGTCAACTTTAATTTTATGCATCCAACATAATATCATTTCATCAAGGTGCTCATCTAGTGTTCCAGTCTTGCAAATTCTTACCTGCTCTTGATTCATGCAGATATATTGCAGGCATCAAGCTAGAATGTCAATTGAGTTTGTGAAGCTTTCCACCTAAATTCTACATTATCAAATTTTAATTCTAATATTACCAATTATGATCATCATAACACAACTAGCATGATTTAAAGTCAGTGATGACAATTGTTTTCTTTCATGTATAACAATTTTTTTTGCATACATACTTACACCCACATGTGTAGATACAAATGTTGTGTCCATGACAACATCATTATGACCTGCTTCCAAATGCATAAATAGCCATAGACATTCAACATTGTTGGTCACAATCTACAATTTCCAATGTGCCTCAAAGCCAAAAATGTTATTGTTCAGGGTTTCTTACCCTTGAACCAAGCAGTCAGAAAATATATAATGTTCCTACAAGCATGTACAAAGACAAACATACGCACTTACATAAATTACTCAATTTCGTAAGGACCTAATCACACAACCTCTGGAACACACATTTCAATTTGAACAAAACTCCTGCAGTTCCTAACAAATCTCAGATCCTACAAACCTAAAATTTCTCTAAAAAGATAATTTTTCTTTTTTTTTAAAAAAAGGTTGATCTCTTTAGGTTAATCATTCTTCCACTCATTATGTTGAGTTGTGCCATCATGAACCAAATATGTATTCATCCAATATCTACTCCTTCATTGATGAAATCTTGAAATATTCAAGATCAAGACCAAACCCCAAATAGGATATCCAATGATTTTCTTGATACATTTTGTTTCTTTGATATAATTTGCAACAACCTAGGACCTTGCTCAAAAAGGTTACTAGGTGTTACTTAGGGTCCTTGGCCCTACTTGAAATATTTTAGGTTGACAAAATTTTAAAATATTCCAAGGCATCTGAGGATCTTGATGACTATTCCTTTGTTGGTAGATAAAATATTCATAATTAAACCTCAAATAGAATATTCAATGACTTTCTTGCTGCACTATTTCTTTGTTATAATTGTAACGATGCAGAACTTCACCTAAAAATACTTGAGGTCCTTGGCCCTATTTAAATGCTTGAGACCTCCTTAGTGCATAATCAAGGAACATAAAACCTAATTGAACTGGCCAAAAATCGGTATAGAAATACTTTTTGGCTCGGTTTTGGATGTGAACCAGTCCAAATCGGGTGTGAGATGCTTAGAGGGTGGGCTTAGTGGGAATGTAGATTCTGAATTGCTCGATTTGGGGCAAATCGGGTGTGGGATGCTTAGGGGGTGGGCTTAGTGGGAATGTAGATTCTTGTGAGCTCACTTAAATAGAGAGAGAAACGCTGAGAGCCTCTTATGAGCACCCACCCTCTCTCTCTTATTTACAGTCAAAATCATTTAAGTAAATATTATAAACCTTTCATTTCCATTTGCTTAAGATTTTTTATGCAGTTAAAAGAAATACTCCCCATTTGAATTCAATAAAAATATCGAAAAAAATCAAAATTTTCAAGAATAAATAGTTAACTCTCCCTCCCAAAAATAAATTTAAAGAATTTTAGAAAATCTAGTAAATATCAAGATAAAAATCTCAAAAAATTCATTTAACTTAAAAATGATAAGAAAACAAAAACAAAAAAATTATCTTAAAATGCAATATGTAAGACTTTGGTCAACACTTGTTTAAACTTATAGAGTTTCAAACTTAGACATGATTACAATAACAACGAACCTCATACTAAACATCTATGACTTACTGTCGTAATCCTATCTAAGTCTAAAAATCCTATAAGTTCAACCAAGCATTGATGAAAGCCTTATAAATTATATTTTAAGAGATTTTTTTTTTAATATTTTTGTTTTCTCGTCATTTCTAAGTTAAATTAATTTTTTAAAATTTTTATTGAGAATTAAAATACCCTAACCTGATATTTGCTAAACTAGGATCTTTTGAAATAATCCAAATTTATTCTTGAGAGGAAGAGTTGACTTTTTATTCTAGACAAATTTGATTTTTTTAATATTTTTGTTGAATTCAAATGAGAGTGTCTCTTATTTGTATAAGAAGTCTTAAGTAAATAGAAAGGAAAGGTTTATACCATTTACTTAAATAATTTTGAAGACAAATAAGAGAGAAAGGGCAGCTAAAAGCCTCACCCTACCCCGAACCAACCCAAACCACATAGAAAAAGGGAAAAATTGAGAAACTATGACAAAATTAAAAAATTAGAGAAAAGGACGTATTGGCTTGAAACATTGGTATGTTGCTAATTTAGTATCAGTATAGCTTGTGTATAACTATGTGGGACTACATATGCTTGCATGGGTCCTTATAAACTTCTCTCATTTAATTTTTAGTATTCTTGTTAAGGTTCACTCACACAACGATTGTCATCAGCCCCAAAGGGCTAGTGGTAGGATCTTCTAATCACATGGGTTGTAAACTAGATTGGCACTAATACCATTCGTACAAAATGAATACATCACTCAAAAAAGGTAACTAAAAGTTATAATTCATGGTCTTATTTAATTTTCATGATTTTTTAAGAGAAACCTACGAGTGTGTGTTTAGTCCCACATTAGTTGTACACCTGAGAGATTTTGGATATTTACAAGGCCAAGGACCCCAATTACAACTTGTGGCTAATTTTTTTGGCTGAGGTCCTAAGTCATTACAAATGATATCAGAGCTAACGGCCTTGATATGATCAAAGAACATTACAACACAAGCCCTTTTGGGTTGACCATGGGCCAATTGTGGCGATTATGATTGTTCATTTTCCTTGACAAAGATTAAAGAGAGTATGTGAGGACTCACACAAGTGTGTTTAGTCGCACATCAATTGTACATTAGTGAAGCCTTAGGCATCTAACCAATGCCAAGGACCACAACTAACATATTTTGGCTACCAATTTTGGGTGAGATCCTAAAATGTTGCAAATGTTATCAAAGCAAACCTAACTTACAACCGATGTCTGATTGAGGGATACTACACTGCAGAGCCTTTTGTGATTGACCGCTAGTCATGGTTGGGACTGAAAATAGATCAGAGATTGGATATTAGTATATTCATATCTATATTTATTTTCTGTTTAACAAATATGGATACTGTTATAGATTTAATAGGATGCAAAATTCATATCCATTTGTTTAAACAAATACAGATAAAAATTGGATATTGTGAGTACAAGTATAAATATTTAACGACTACCAAATCAAAGAAATCATTGAATAGAAGGTAAATCAATCCATAAAACATATTAATATGGTAACTTATTTCCATTAAAAAATCATGAGTACTATATAACATTAAATAGAGTTACAAAAAAACCAATATTTGGATAAGGATCAAATAATAAATTGTCTATCCATATTTGTATCTATTTTTCTTGATACAAATACAGACATTAGTTGGAACCTCATATTTTATATCCATATCCAGATAAAGTATGATGTAAAAATATATACGGATAGATATTATCTGGTTCTCTTACACCCTTAATCATAGTGCTTGCGATTGGACCCTTTTCTTGATAAGGATGCCATGGCTTAAACAAGAGTATGTAATGACTCATGTAGGTGCATGTTTAGTCCTACATTGATTATACACTAGAGATCTCAAATGCATAAATAAACTAAAGGAACCCAAATCATAATTTCCGGCTAGCCTTATTGGGTGAGAAGTCCTAGATCATTACCTTACTCTTTTAGGTAAGGATTAAAAAAATAAAGAATTGGATTTTGTATCATTATAATTTGTTGATTATAGACCTAAGATGCTCCTCATAAATGATGTGTCATCAAATAAAGAGTTCACCTACGAAGCATTTAACGCATGATAACAAGTGAGACATTATATTTGTTGGCCCTAAATAGATAGCACTTGCTAATATAAATGAATAATAGCAATATTGATGTCCAATGGAGTTACCTTAAATGAACTTATGACCGAAATTTCAGCAAATAATAAAATGTATTTTCACATCAAACATTGATATTCTTACTGCTATTGCTACAAAGATATCAAGGCTAGAGTGCTACCAAGGCAACACATGTTCAAAGCATCATGCCCATATTACAACAAAAAAGTATAAGATAATGATGCGCATCTAAATGAAACATGTGTAGCAAATATCAAGGCTAGAGTGCTACCGAGGTGACACATGTTCAAAGCATCATGCCCATATTACAACAAAAGAGTATGAGATAGTGATGCACATCTAAATAAAACATGCCTAGCATGGTTTGACAAATAAAATATAATAAAAGAAAACAGGGTCTGCTGAGAAGTGCAGATTAATTCTTTCGAGGAGCTAGAAAATTCAGCGTATGTCTACTAATAGAGAATCCAATCATTTCCATATAGATATCTTTATGGAGTTAGTGGAAAGAAGTTCAGTTGTCATACATGGCATATGTTTTATGGAAATTTTGAAACAATCAATCCAAACGTCTATTCTCAAGATGATAGCAAAAAAACATGAAGGAAAATATCAACTTCAAAAAGAGCCCTCATTATATGGTACCATTATTGTATCAAAGAGAGATATCGAGATATATATATGATTAATTACATAAGAAGACTACAAGGCATATGATGCACTAAATCCACCATAATAACAAGTTAAATAGCTGCAGAAGTGGTTGAAGAGTTACCATGTTCCACAGTCTCCAATACTGGTGCAGTCCAGGAAGCAAGATACACATAACACAGCAGAATTTGAAACATTAGTGTTGACCATAATATATCTGTTAACATGATACGATACATCATTACATTTTAATCCCTACCTCTTCAATTGTTTTTGCATTCCACCAATCTCTGTAGAATTCACGATCACCAAAACGAAGGAGCTCGGCGAGAATGTTTAACCTGTTTTTACACAGAAGATGCATTGACATAATATTGTTGAATGCATAAACTAAACAAATAATCAGGAAGCCAAGTAGTGCAAGGTTCAAATCCATTTCCATATAAAATATGAATTCTCATGACAACAACAAGCAAATCATTAATTAATTGCACAAGAATTGGGGGCATTTTCTTCCAATTTATTTTGTGTTCATTGGTTAGACGAAAGTGGATACATTTACACTTCAATTTGAGCTTTGAGCACTCCTAATTCTATAGGAAACCTGAAATTTTGGATTCAACAACAAAGTCTCAACATCCAAAATATTTACTAATCAAGTAGAATAGATAATCATCTGGTAATTGAAGCTATTGCTAACATTGGACAAAAGATTTTTTACCTATCAAAGCTATTGCAAAAAGATTTAGGTGGCAATCACAATCCTAATGCACATAGCATGGACATGAGAGAACAAAGAAAAACAATAGTTAACAAATATTAAACCAGAACCTTTGAGTCCATCTTTAATTTCTACAAGTTTATCACCCAGTTCTATATGTTAGTATGGACATAAGCGAAGCAAAGAAAAACAATAGTCAAGATATATTAAACAAAAATCCTTGAGTGTATCTTTAATTTCTACATGAACAAGTTTATCACCCAGTTCTGTATGTTACTTAACCAGTTGTATATTTTCTCATTTTAAAATATTCAAGAATAATAATGGATTTCTAGAAACTGTACCATAGGTTAGGGCCATGGAAAATTAAATGACAACACTCTGTTTATGGATGCAACAACTCCCATTGACCAAAAAATTAAGGGCCAATTTGGTATTGCCTTCATTTTCTGCTTCTGTTTTCAAAAACTCAAGAAGAAAAATATGCTGGATCAGACCAATGCACTGCAAAATGTTTCTGCATTTCCCTTTTATTTTTATTTTTTATTTTTTTGAAAATCTGCATAGTCTCTGGAAGCAAAGTTTTATTGCCTTCAAAATGAGTGATATTTGAAACAAGGAAGAGCATAAGCATGAATTCTGTCTTCCACATCAACCCCTACATCGCAGCATTTCACTATTTTGCAAAGAAACAAAAACTCAAAATGATAACATTGCCAAAAAGGCCCTTAGTTTTCCAAGAATAATTTAGAAAAAGGATAAATATTATTATATCTGTTTCTGCAGTGCATAAGAAAGAGCGGGAAAAAATATTGTAGTGAATGACAATTCAAAGTTATGCACTATGAGAAATTGTGATAAACCTTCCAAATTTCAGTTTAATCAATTGTTGCCTTTAAGCTTGTCAAGATGTAGGTATTTTATTTCTTAGTGTTGGTTAGTGATAGATGATTTTTTTCACCAAGAATCCACTTCTTCTGGAATGGGGACTAATTGTGCACCTGTATGGTGCCTATATGATAATCATCCTCTCCATAGAACAACTTCCACCATGACATGAATTCATGTGAAACAGAAGTGGAGAATTCCATAATCCACATTCATGAAAACACTACATAAATGCTGATTTAGTATCACCTCATTTCATTCACTTTTCTACATGATTTGTTTTTCCTCTCCATTATCAGTTCTTTTTATGTGCTCATGGATCAATATTGCACCAGAACATTGATAAAATAGCAGGTGGACATTGCTATACACCAGAAGCCAAATTCTGGATATTGTTTTATTATACAGGACAATGTTATAGACTACTGTTAATCACAGTAATAGTGGCAAAAGCAGGTAGTTGCTTAGAAGTTGGAAGTTTCTTACTGCTACATATTTTTCACAAGTTTTGCCATGTTTATGGAAAGTTCTCAAGAAAATTTTGTAACACCTTTGATATTGTCAACAATAAGGAGAGGAAATTAGAAGATCTGGCTGCATCCATTGTAAGGGACGGCCTCCACATATAACATGTTCCAATCATAAGGAAGTACAGAGAGGATCCAAATTATATTAGGAATCCCATATTTCATTTCTTGATTTTCATAACTAGATGAATCTTGTCAGTGATCTCATAGCCAGCCATAAATTTCTCCAAGGATTCTGGACAGTGAGGTATCTGAAACCACATCTATTGAACTGGAGTGCAGCTTTCACTTGTGAAAACAAGTAGTAATCAAAGTAATGACGGAAGCCCATCTCATATCTTGAACAACACATGGAATCACATCAAGCTTTGAGTCAAGAGCATGATGAAGCCACGCCAAGACAATTAACACTATGTAAGTCAAGCAATAGTCATACAAAGAAATAACTTTGTAAAGAATTTTGTCCAATTATTCATCATTCGAACAAAGTAATGATGGAAACCCATCTACTTCTTGAGCAACACATGGAATCGCATCAAGCTTTGAGTCAAGAGCATGATTGAAGACATGCCACGACAATTAACGCTACGTAGGATATACAATATTCATAATTCCATACCAAGAAATACCATAGTAAAGAATTTTGTCCGATTATTCATAATTCGAACTCTAGATTCAGAATAACCATTAAGCATCTCCAGGTTACACCTTATTAATTGATCCAGCTGAAGCACATTTAACCCTAAAACCTAGAGGCTGATAGGTCATATGCACTTGCAAGAACTCTGGAATTCTAGAAGCTGTCTCATGTTTGGCTATTAACAAGGATGGTGACAACCAAACACTATCACTCCAAATTTTTGGAGAATGGTTTTACTATCAAAAAATAAGACAAACTTATGAAAAGGATTCCTATATGTAAATTGCTCTTAAATGCTTGAAAGTGGATGAAGCAGCACATGGCTCATCTAAAATTTTGTATCTACTTCTTTGCAGCCAGCATACCGTTCAAATCCACACACAATAAGTGTGTGATCTAACATAGCTGGTGACATGCAATTCCAGAGCAACTGTGATATCATCTAAAATTTTGTATCTACTTCCTTGCAGCCAGCATACCATTCAAGTCGATACACAATAAGTGTGCGACCTAACATAGCTAGTGACATACAGTTCCAGAGCAAGTGCAATATCATACACCCATGTTGACCTTCTACGCTAAAGATGAGGTCACATGCTAGTTTCCCAATTCATATATCGTTGGTGCAGTGACCATGCCCAACTCCTTCAGCAACCAATGCACAATAGAAAATGTAGCAACGCGCCTTTGAACATGGTCAAGAAAATGTCCTATAAAATACGCTCGATCAGACTTAGTGACTGACAAAGCATAGGTACGACTCACTGAAGCATATAAGGTGTTGAGGAGATGTAGACCATTGGCACAAAAATGGAAGACATATAAAGGATGATGAAAGTGTGTAAGCGGGATTACCTACTCTCAAGAAGTTACATGAAGAAATGGATTTAAGAAAGCAAGAACAAATATATGGAAAGGTGATTGACCATTTGGATATTGAGATGAGACTTCAAAAAAGAGGTTTGCATTTTTATCAGTCTCCTACTGTGTGGTGATGACACAGCCCTCCAAGATTGTTTGATGGCCATCTTTACTTGTTTCTCATTGGATTGCATGGTTAGCACGATCAACATATTTCTTGACCTAGTGATTCAAGTCTCAATGGGATGGGGGCTATCTCGACCATCCCGTTCCGTCCTAAAGAGATTTCAGGATTGATATCAGCAATCCCGTCCCGTCCTGTCTCGGTCATAATACATTATAGTGTTAATTTTAAATAAATCTAATTTATCATAAAAATATAACTTTTCAAGTTTAAATATGCTTAAAAATTAAATAAAACGCTAAAACTTTACAAATAATTTTTTAAGAAAAAAAGCATTCCAAGCAAGTATTGGGATGCTTAACCAGGTCAGAGATTGGGGCGAAACATGGGGCATCTCATTCCGTAGAAAAATTGGGACAACTCTATCCCAAGAAATTTAAAACCTTGCATATACCTGCATCTCCACTTCTACCATCAAATTCTATGCCTTCCTTTTAGGCGCTATTTGAAATGTTGCAAGTGAAATTACAATGCAACTCAAGTCACAATATAATTAAGTTACATGCAACTGAATTATATTATAACTAAGCTAATGCTGCTTGGAAGGTTATAGCTGTAAGATCCCATTTAGTAGACTTGTTTCTATTATTAAAAGCTGTTATATTATTATACGCTGATTATTATAATACAATAATTATAATAGCATGATATTATTATAATATATTTTTATTATTAGTTAATAATTATATTATAATATATTATCAAAAACTATAATATTATTATCCTAATAATAATATTATATTATTATGATCTATTTTTATATTACATTATAACATAATATAATATTAGAATATTATATTTAGCATTATATAATACTATTATATTACAATTATTATAATATAATAATGATAAAAATGTAAATAATATTATGATAATATTATTATAATGTAGCATTTTTATTATTGGTTAATAACGACATTATAATATAATGATATATTATTATAGTAATACTATGGAATTATAAAATGATATAATATAATAATATTATATTAACATATTACAACATTTTATAGTCTTATAATATTTTATATTATATTATTTTATACCACATAGTTATAATAATATGTTTATACAACACTGTTATATCATATTGTCAAATAATTATTATATTATTACGTTATAGTATTAAAGTTGACTATTCTAATGTTTCAAAATTATGAGTTAACTCTCTGTAAGTTGACTTGTGACCAAAACATTGTTATATCATATTGTCATATAATTATTATATCATAATATTATCGTGTTATAGTATTAAATTTGATTGTTCTAATGTTTCAATATTATGAGTTAACTTGCATATTTTTAGGCTTTGCTTCCAAATGTAACTTGGCTCACAATACGTAGTTAAATTATAGCATTCGAAATAGATGAGATCGAAGAAACAGTCTTTGGAAGACAATTGCAGGTGGTGAGTGATCAGCTAAGGAAAAATTTGTCTCATATTGTTGCTGTGGCAGAAGCTCAATGCTTAAAATCCAATGATTTGATATCAAGACAAAGGTTTCTTGAAAATAGAATGAGTAATTTATATTTCCTTGACAGGCCTTTCCAAAGGCACATGACTGAGTCTTATGATTTGGATCCAATTGCCAGTCCTCTGATAGATGGGAAGCTTTCCTTCAGCAACAATGATAAAAAAATATAGTGAAATTTCTTATATTCCAATTTGATATGATCGCCTGCCCCTCATAAGTATCAAGAAATTTAGGTTAGAGGCCTACTATCCTCAACGGTAACATGCAGCTTGACCTTTATTAGGCAAACTCTAAGATCATGACCAACCCTTGATCACCCATAACTCTTTAGAAAGTCTGGTGGTATACCATTGTATGTGGAACAAACATGCACTTTCAAGACAGGTGTTCCTAAAGGCTTCTTCTTAAGTCTTGTTACTTAGATCTTACTTATAGCCTGCAATGGAAGCAAAGCTTCCCCTGACATGGATGGGATACATAAAATGAAATTTCTTAATTTAATTCATATCATTTGTTCCACTTCAAAAGTGGAAAGAAAGTTGTGCTTTGTTGGAGTTCTATACAGCTTGGGCTTGATGAAACAAATTATATTGATCTTCTCAATAACATGAATTTTTGTAGGATCCCCAAACTCCATAAATACATCATAGGAAACTATGCTAAGATTTGATCCATGTTGGGTTTTTCAGAGATCTTTAAGCATGTGATCTAATGTAAATCTTAAATCAGAGCATTACCTATGATACTCCAAAACTAGTGAGTTCTGATTCCAAATCTCTATATTAAAATAATATTATTATGATAGACCTTAGTTAAAAGATGTTTCACTTATTGAAATTCCATGCTCTTGAGTATCAATTTTGATGCTTTAAAACTGATCAGAGTTCTAATTTCAGGAAAAACTATGTTAAAAGGTTAGACAAACAAGTTTCAGCTTATGAAATTCTAAATTTGGTGTATAGGTCATGATATTCTAAAAGTTGGAAGGGTTATAGTTCCATGAAACCCTTAAATGAGACATTATAATTATGATATTCTTGAGTTAAAAGTTTCACCTCAGGTAACTTTGAATTTAGAATGTTAATCTTGACACTTCACAACTAATAAAATTTCATTTTTGACACCTTGAATTAAAAGAGCATCGCTATGACACTCCCCAAGTTAAAGGTTTTCATTTTGTAAATCTAAAATTGACCATCTCATTTTAATAAGCTGATTGAACTTCATGGCACTTGAATTAGAAAGGATGTAACTGTGGTACTCTCAAAATAATAATACACTAAAAAAATTAATTCAATAGTTTCAATCATGATGCTTATCAAATTAATAACAGTTCAACTTTGAGAAACTTTAAACTGAATATTGTCAATTATCACACTCATGAATTTGAAGAGTTTTGTTACATAAAATTCAAAATATTATCAGCCATGATACTCATTGCATCAGCCAAGTTTCTAAACTATATGAAGCCTTAATGCAAGCTAGTGACTTTTCAACCTTTACGACCTAAGTAAAGGAATTGATCATTATAGTATCAATTATGGTACTCCTGAATTTTGAATGAATTTCAACACATAAAACTTAGTTTAAGTATCAGTCATGATGTTGATCTAATCAATAAAGTTTAACCTAATATATTATTGGATAATCAATTTCAGCTTATGAAAACATATGGATATTTGCAACGAATGCACTAGTGTAAAAGAATGATTTGATACATATAAAAGAAAAAAGAGGTAAAGGTAGACCCAATATTTCATGAGAAAAAATGATAAAGAAAGATTTGAATCTTTACATCTTATTGAAAATATGACTCAAAACTGAGCAGAATGGAGAAAAAGGATTCATGTAGCCAACTCCAACTAGTTTGGGATCAAAGCTTTGTCGTCGTCGTCGTTGTTGCAAATCATGTGGAACCCAAAATGCGAAATAGTAACCATTATATTCTTTGAATTAATGGTATTTCAACTTTACATAAGCCTAACTAAAGAGTGTTGATTCTGATATTAAATTTAAACAAACCTAATATCTAAAAACTTACTATTGAGAAATTAAGTTCATGGCCATTCCACGTCACCATCTCACATGTGCGAACATGCTAAAAGGTGGTGGTGGTGGTGGTGGTGCATATTAAACACATATATGCAATAGTGGATGCACCTATCCAAGCGAAGAGTAGGAGCGCTGACCTAAGTGGAGGGGCAAAGATACTAATGTTACACTCCTAGAGGAGTAGTTGTCAGATAATCAAACTTTTATAAGATTTGTTTCAAAAAGTCTTAACATAATGGCAATGAATGAAGCATAGATAAAAGAATCACTATTCCATAAGAAATAAATGAGCAAATCAAAAATTAATCAACTTACCACAAATGGAAAACGCAATAGAACAGACAAAGCCAAACATACAAAGTTGGTATTGATAGCTTTAAGACTCTCTCTATGGCATTTATGAAATTCCCCTTCAGAGGATGTTGAGAATTCTTGATAATCGGATCAATGTACTGCACAGTTCTTGGAAAAATTCATCTTAAAACTACTGCCCAAGCTAATTTTCACAAGTAGAAGTCGTAAGGAATTAGACAAATGAAAAGCCACCAACCTGTTCAATGATGAAACCCATCACCCCTGTAAATATGACCAACTTAACAAGCTGACAAATGACCCAACCCTTTCTGATGCATGGGGTCCGGGGATAGCTTGGCTAAGAAATATACAAAAAGTTAGGACAATATATGATGAAGATGTGAGATTATTCGTGATTAAACATAACTCAAAATATAAAATTCAACTAGAGAACAGTCAATAAAAAATTTGTATTAATGCAATGAGTTGCCAAAGAGTTTCTTTTCCAAACATACAATAGACAACTGGCCTCCATCAGTTAATTAGAAGTCCAACTCAATAATACCTGATAGCATAGTGTGGGAGCCACTATAAAATACACCAAACCTTGAAAGCTAACACCTTGAGACTTGTAAAGTTTTAGATAATTGGTCCCCTGTTAATAAAGAAAAACAACTTCAAAATAAGAAATATGAATAAGTTTTTCTTGATCTACAAAACAAAAGCCAAGAACATTATTGATATAAATGATGCTATATTTACATATACTATGCAATAAATAAATGAACAAAGTGAAAGGACATCACGCCCAACATTTAGAAAGAGAACTACCAATATATCTTTAAAAAGAGGGGTATTCATGTTTTTATTTTATGAGCCTGAATTTTAAGCACATCTTTAGTGACAATATATTATCAAAGAGAGCCACTGATATGTTGAAATTTTTTGGCTCTTATATGAGATGATATTTTATATTTTTATAATATATGTTACAAAAGATAACAAATAAAATACAAGCTTTGCATATTATCATATTTTAAACATAAGATAAGGTTCTTTACAAGCTGCAAAGAGCAAGAAATAAGTTTTAAGATTGCCTTACAAAATTCTCTACCTCCTATTTAGCCCATTGTTTCTAGCATTTGAGTTAGCCAATGCCACATTTGTCTTCCATGTAAGTTTAACTTATCCTCTTTTAAACAAATGGACTTTCATTTGAAGACCACTGGCATAGGCTTTAACACAACAACTACTTTTCCCTTCAAAAAGAGGGGCCAGAAACTACTTTTTTCCAACTTTACACAACCAATGCATGCAAACATCTTAATCTTTTGAATTTAAAAAGGAAATATCTGATTTGCAACACAGCCGATCCCCACTCACAAGAAATTAAATGGTAATTTCTGTTCTTCAAATATGTATCCACTAACATTACATGATGAGCCATTGCAAAATCAGATTTTGTGGGTAGACATTAGTATTCTCTGTTATCTTTGCCCATAAAAGTATGAGTTTCTAGTTTCTACCAATAAAAAGTCATTCTCCTTCATTTAATCATTCATCTAACCAAACACAATGGTTTTAATGAGGGCATATAAAACATATGTCATGCACGCACATTTACCCAATAAGTACAAATTTAGTCAATGAGCAAGCAAGAAAAGTCAGTTCACCTTATCAACAGAGTTGGACGATGACCTTAAATCATAATTTGCATGTGCATATGAGACAAGCTTTAGGCAAATAGAGCTTGCAAAAAGCATTAAATTGAGGCCAGATAAAATAGTAGAATCACACCTGCAAAATTGTCAGAATTATTATAAATTACTCCTATAACGGATTCTAATTTCAATAAGAGTTCCGATGTTAAATGCACTTGTGGTGAAAAGGCATGATAAATCACTTGAAGTGTTCGAAACTATGACTACATTTAACACTCAAAATAGTTTAAGAAATAAAGTGTCATCGCTTGAACCATGTGGCAGCACTTTAGCCAAAGCAAGCATGATGTACCGCATGAATGTAGCACCACAGATTGTAATGTCACATCCAACTGTCCAAGTGTCATAAGTTTCAAGGCTCCGATATTCATAAAAGCTTAACTATGAAGGTAACACATAGGTCCTTTAAAGTGCAGATCAGAAGCTCAAGTCAAGATAATACAAATGGATAACTACTTTATGTGGTAAAAAAAGCCAACCATGGGTCATTCGATTTTTTTTCAAAAAAAATAACCTTATGTCTGCACTTAAATTGGACATACTACTGCACATAAATCTCAAACTGCTTTTGAAATCTCATGAGAATGTTGTTGCTATCAAAGCCAAATCTTACCTTAGAATCACGAAAACTGGATACAGGATTGTAGCCATTGTGAGAATTACATGGAGCAAGATAACAACCTGCAACTCATGTAAGTTGAACAGTGTTCAAGCTATGGCAGGAGGTAGAAGTGGTTGAGCACCATATTAAAAATTAGAACAAAACTGCGAATAACAAAAAAAAGCAAAAGTTGCAGGACAAAGATCCTTATTCTACCAACTAGAATTGGTTAATAAAGTGATTAACCAATCACAAAAAAAGAAAGAAAGAAAGAAAGAAAGAAAGAAAGAAAAACATGGTACAGTTAATAACATCATCAGAATTCGCTAACAAGCAGGCTAGCAGACTAGCAGACTTTATCCTAACAAAGCTCATAGCAGATGTATATCAACAACATATGAAATCATCAAAATATTGTATGTACCAGGGCCCATAGTGCAATAATCTCCTTGATCATGCATGTATCATGCAGAACCATGAAGCAATGGCCAATGTAACATTCAACAAAGTGAAAATGGCAGGTATTGCAATGTATAAGAGGATTAAAGAAACAATCAATGTAAATTTGTAAAAGTATAACTGTAGAAGTAGATATGATGTGATAACCATTTTTATCCCAGATTCACTCGCTGAATTTAAACTTTAAACTCCTTGCAGGGATTCTTGATTTATCAATGAGTAGGACTGTCGAGCAAACACTTGATCATGAACCAGTATAGATCCTACAATTGACCATTGAAGAACTGAAGTATTTCACGAGGCACACTCTTTATCAAATGATATGGAATTATGGATTGGCCTTGGTTAAAGTATCTTTGACAGAGGAAGACAATCCAAATTAATTTGATGAGAGAAATTATTCGTAAAGCAGGATCTAAGTAGATAGAGTCATTTTAATCTAAACATAATTTTGGATGATATGGAATTATGCATTAAGTTAATGCATACATTGTTTAACAAAACAAATGTATTTAAACATAATTTTAATGGTATATAGCATACACTCATTGCAGATACATACAAAAGAAGAAAATGACAGCTCTATTATTATGCAGAATAACGATAATTATGTCGAGCAACTGTCCAAAATAGATTATCCGCTTACTGCCAGATAATTCTAGATTACAAAGGATGAGTTGAATTTGATATGGAACATTTAATGGCCAATGGCTGAAGACTACTTACAGGTTCAGAAATGAACTTTTTATATGCCAACTTTTCAACCATGTAAGCACCAAGAGGGAAAACAGGTAGAGTGAGACTGTCATTTACAAACATTAAAAAGATATGCCAGGTCAGAAAACAAGAGGAAGATTTTAGTGACATTCTCAAGAAAAACAAGGGAAATAATTCCAAAAGCATTACCTACATATAAGGAGTGGCCAATCGCTCAGAAATCTTGAAGTGAAAAAGAATCCACTTCCTAAAAGTAAACCATACTGCAGAAAGAAAAGGAGAAAAGATCAACATTACTCTAACAAAGCAGATACAACCAGGAGGTAGACAGGAGGATACTTTTTTAGAAAAATAAAAGTCAGAAAATTAGCAAACCTTCATCAAATTCTCAATAATAAGCCTGCTGTTGACTGCAATCAAAACTACTATGCAAAGGTTGAGGAGACCTGCATGGCTCTGCCACAGAGAGCATCAGATAATTAGGACAAGATCGGGTTTAGACATGAAGCAAATAATATAAATAACAATGTCTCACAAACATGATAAACAACTATCAGTTATGACAGCCATGCATCATTAATTTAGGTAAAAATTAATTGAAAGCAAGACTTTACAAAAGCACCACCGTGATTCCACATCATCCACTCGGTGAGTCATGCACTACTTGCCTATCAAGAAAAGCCCGAGAGGCTAACTTGAATATGGATCAAAAAAGGAAAAAAAGCAATCATTTGATAAATTTATTGATATTTATCATGACCATTAGCTCATATAGACCTCCTGTAAATGATTATTTGACTTTAAAATGTGCCTATACCTCTATGTAATTTAAGATATATGCGCTTCAAACATCCACAGTAATCACAATATCTAATTTCAGGCACATGATAAGCTTGCACAAGTCCTGAGCACATCGAAAGCCACCAGAACATAATTGGAAACCACCCAAAAACATGTCCCACATAGCCAGAATCCTAAAAATCTTTTCAGATATCTGCCAAGTAGCTCCTCAACTATCCCATTTTTACCAAACTCTAGTTAGAACTCATGATACTACCATGGAATTGTTCCACAAACACACCCATTTGATTGTGTGCTCCATGTACTTATCCCTTTCTGCATAAGAATATACAGCATCTCCTATCCCTTTCTGCATACAGGGCTATGGCTGTCAGCAAGCAACATCTGATAGTGCTGTGTTGTTTAATGACAAAAGCATAGAATTAGTGTCAAATATCCTTTGTACTTCATAGAGGCAAGAAGAGAATCTTAAAAAACACAGCGAGTGAGTGAGCAAACAAGAGGAAGGAGGGAGTACTGTGTGGGTGGGTGCGTGGGTGGGCAGGTTTTTTTTCTCTTGGGGGTGCGTGCATGCATGTGTCTGTGTGTGTAAGAGAGAGAGAGGGAGAGAGAGAGAGAGGAGGAGGAGGAGGAGGAGGAGGCAAATTGAAGAACTACCTAAGGCCATTGAGCAGGAGGAGGTTGACAACAAGAGTAAGGACGTAAATTGGACAACAACTGCCTAAAGCCAATAACAGACAGCTAAAGCATCACATCAAGTAGTAAACCTGCAGCTTCGACTATAAAAGCTTCAGGTCCTTAACCTTATTAGAAAATACAGACGTATGAATCCTCCTACACAGATCCTTAAAGTCCTACAAATATAACTTATGGAATTTCCAATCTAAAATGTTTGTAAGGGGTTTCCACAAATTGATTGTTCAAGCTTTAGATTTTCATTTAACTGAGAACCATAGACATGCAATAACAGTAACACAACAAAAGCAGCAAAGCTTTGATCCCACACTAGTTGGAGTCAGATAAGAACCACAAGCACAGCATATCAAAAATTTTCAGTTAAGTTAGGCATAATCATTGGCATACTTTGAGTGTTTAATTGGTAATCAAGTTCGGTTATAAACTGTTTATATCCAAAAAAATTTAGTATGGTGATTAAAGTTCAACAAAAAGAGAAAACATCAAATTAAAGCCTGTTGCTTAATCAATGAGACAAAAAGTGATAAAGGGTCTAAAAGGAAGCGGGAGAATACAATGCAATGAAGTCAATCCCCATGAGCAGTGCAACCCTCAAAATCAAGCCATGATGCCGAACGTACACCCAAGAAATCACAGGTTATTGATTCAGCATGACGAACATACAATGTAATGGTGCCTGTGCTGTCAACTTGGAAGTGAAAAAGCCTCTAATGCTGCCTACTAGACCAAATTGGCATGTACAAGATGGGTTTTCCCCTCATTTTTTCTTAAAAATAAATAAATAAGACGCTATTTGTCACACCCCAGATCCAGTGGTGGTGGCCCAGGGGTGACAGCCCGCCGCATGCCAGGCATGCAAGGCATCCAGTACAATAATATTACAAACAAGAAGGAATAATAACTACATGTCATACAAAATTTAAATTCTCCATAATATCAGTTATGTAATGTTGGGCAACAAACCAAAATTCCAAAATAAATCCAAATGGGGTTACATATAACAAAATATAAACTATTTACATCATGAAACTCCCAATTACCCCTGTTGTTGTCCCTGATAATTTTGTATCTCTGAAAAAAACATTGTAAGATTTAATGAGTTTACACTCAGTAAGTAAGCCTACTATTACATAATATAGCCAAATCAGAATTTTATCGAGTCAAATACATGTCATACTTCCAAATTTAAAAACATTTCAATTCCAAATCACTGTAAATCTCATTTTATACTAATGTCCCACGTCCACGTAATAAACATCTCGAAGATGTAACCTCCCCGTACGCCCCCAGTGGAGGAAGGGTGCCGGAGTCAATTAGCATATAATGCCATATCCTGTCACAGCACATCCCTAGGATGTGTGTTCTCCACATATTCCCCCTATGGAGGTGGGTCCCGGAGTCATGTAACATATAATGTGGACCGTGATGACATATAATAACACAATCACAAATAACATTTATTTGCATAACTGCAAACATATATCAATTTACTTTTCATATTTTACCAAATTTGGTAATTTCATATAATCATGTCCATAATCAATTGTATATATAAAAATAGCAATTTAATTTACCAAAATTAACAATAATCAAGTCAAATAATTCATTTGCATAAATGTGGTACCACAAATATTATTTTTCAAATAATACTATAAATCAATTTCATTATTTCAATAATGGCATAATTTAATAATGATTTATAAAAATCATTATAATTGGCTTACTTACTTCACAATGCTAATCCCAAGGTGTAAATCAGCTGTATGGACCTCTGGGTACCTACAACATAATTTTTCAGATTTTTAAATTTTAATTTTAGGATGTCAAATTGACTCCTACACTTAACCCAATCTAATCCTGGGCCCAACTTGGGGCTTGAATATCTCCAAATATAGAAGTCCAAATGGGGAAATAAAAATTCTCCGATAAACTAGGATCTATGCTGATCACAACCCTATTTTTCTTTTATTGGGCCGAACCCATTTTGGGGCCTAAAAATTCGGCCCAAACAGGCTAATTGGACTGGGCCGAACCTGGCCTAGTCCTGTTGCCTCTCTCTGTTTCACCCCTGATTCACCTAAACCAGGGGTGGTTGAGGATGGTCAGCGGCACCAGGGGTGGTTGAGGATGGCCAGCGGCCTAGGGCCGCCGCCGGCCCTCCTCGGGGATCGGTTGGCCACCGACAACCGGCCCCAGGCCGGCCGCCGGCGGCCACCCCCTTCTCTCTCTTTCCTTCTCTTTCTTCTTCTTCTTCCTTTTCTTCTTCCTCTCTTCACCATGCCAGCCACCGCTGGCTGGCCGGACCCCACCGGACGCCGCCTCGGCGCCGGTGGGGGCCGCCGGCCGGAGCACGCCGGCGGGCACGCGCGGGCCGGACCAACGCGGGAGCCGGTTTGGCTCCGCGACGGGGAAGGGCCATTCGGCCCTCTCCCTCGCTCCTCTTCCGCCGGCGGCACGACCGGCCGGCCAGACCGGACCTGTGGGACGCCGCCCAGCGCCGGCGGGGGGTCGCCCGGCCGGCCCGAGGCTCGGCGAGCCGGCGGGCACGCCGCGGGCTCCGAACCCACAGCAAGGGAAGGGCTATCCCACGGCCCTCCCCCTCTTCCCTTGCCGGCAGCACGGCCGGCCTCCTCTGGCCGGATCCCACCGGACGCCGCTTCGGCGCCGGTGGGGGCTGCCGCCAGGAGATCGGGCCCGGTGAGCCTGCGGGCACGTCACCGGGCCCGAACCAAGCGCGGGAGTTGGTTTGGCTTCCGCGTCAGGGGAAGGCCCTCCTGCGGTCCTCTCCCTCTCTCTCTACTACTTTCTTTCTCTCCACTCTCCTCGTCGATGAGGGAGGTTACCTGTCGGCGACGAGGCATCCGAGACGAGCGGAGGGCGACTACGGTGACGACAGCGTGGGCACAGGAGACGGAGAGGCAAAGGAGACGGAGGGGACTGCCAGTCCCCTCCTCCCTCTTTTCTCCAGCGAGGGGAGGGTTGAGCCCTCTGCGCCCATGTGCACGCGCGTGGGCGCGCGCTGCGTGCATGCAGCGCGCCGCGTGTCGCGCACCCACGCCGCGTACAGTTTTATAACATTTTACGTGGGAGGGGGGGTTTACACTATTGGTGCTTGCTTTCCCTCAAGATCACAAACAGCGACCAAACCAATAGATGACGATGGTTCAATTTCTTCAGTCCTCTCAACAACAATTTTTTTTTCCCTCTAATCCGAGACAAAATAACCCCTAATACCAAGAAGCAAGGATTTCTTGAGGCCACAAGATTTCTACAAATGCCTATCAAGTGGCACTCTATTCCGAATCGCAAAAACCATCGCTTATGTGTCGTTCAACTCGTGTCCTACTAATGTATCACCAAAAACACCCCAATTCAATAAAGAACAGGTAAAAACACAAGTGTGGAAAAGCCAAGAATCGAGCAAAAACAGTCACCAGATAACACAAACCTGTTGAAAGATCGTATCCGAGCTCAACGGGCTCTCCACCGCTCTCACATGCACCGGAGCCGAAGGCCGGTCCACGACCCCTACAGGAACTTCACCGCTCCCGACGTTATCTCCCGAACTCGCCTTCTTCTTATCACCAAGATCATTTCCCTCGCCAATCCGATATTGTAGATCTCCATTGCCAACTGATCCTGCCCCAGAATCGACATCTAGCGCCGCGGTTGAGTTCTGGGTGATGGAAGAGCACGTTCTCGAAGATGAGTCCGGCACCGCTGGCGAGGCGGCAGTGGAGGAGGAGGAGGAGGAGGAGGAAGCCGCCCTCCGGCGGAGCTCCGTCGCCTTCGACGGTTCTTGATCGGGCGCTAGGATTTCTGGATTCTCAGAGACGGCCATTGAGGACGAGGACGAGGACGAGGACGAGGACGAGGACACGAAGGAAGCGACGACGGCTTATAGTGGCAGCATGAGGCATTGCTGTGGGCGGGGCGGTTCGGTCCCCACGTTCAAATGAGAATGCGATGGGCAATTGTGGAGGAGTATAAAAGCCCACCGCTTTGGTAGAAATTACGCGGAGAACCAAGAAAGTAACGACGCGCAAGCGGTTTTGGGTTTGGCGAGCCGCTGGAGTGCGGCCACCATCGGGCTTAATCACCGTTTTTGACCATGACAGCCGTCAATGAAGTCGGGAGAGGGCGACACGGGGAAACGATTTTTGAGTGCGGCGGTTCTGCCGACTTATCTCGAGTTTAACAGGATTTACCGGTAGTTAGATTTCAGTTTTTTTTTTTTTTTTTTTTTTTTTAAAAAAAGAAGAAGAAGAAAGTAATAGTTGCAATCCTCTGACATAATAAATGTCGGATGGAATTGAAGTTTATTTTTAAAAAAAATATTAAAAATTAAAAAGATCTAGCAGCTGGACCCTATCAACAAAGTGCGAATTATTATTTGTTTAGCATTTTTTAGCCTTATTTATTTTTTATTAATCTAGCAGTATGTTTATCAATCATGTACAAGATGGAAATTGACACCAACAAAACTACTTTTTGAGGCCTGGCCTAACCCATGAACTCAATTCAAATCCATCCAAAAAATAAAAATAAAAAATTTACTTTTTATTTTTTTCTATTTTAACCCAAATGTGAAATACCCAAAAATGAATCGGATACAGTCATAAGCAACTTGAAATGCTTTATAATTGATTATTTAGATACAGAGAAGGGATGTATTTTTTCTTTTTATTTATTTAAATTTTTAAATTAAATATAAATAATATTATGTAATTTTATGAATTATCAATTTAATTGTTTACATTAAATAATAATTAATGTTTAATATTTTATATTCTTTAATGTATGTATAGCTGATGTTCAACAAATGATGGAATTGAAAGTGATTTTTTTTTAATTGGGTATTATTGAAAGATCGATACCAACAGCATCAAGCATCTTTGCAGAGAAAAAAGAAAAAAAAAGGTATGATTTATTCTCACTTAACAAAGGGTTTAAAGAAAAACTGAATACTTTTAATAAAAAACTAAGCTAAAACAAAATAACTGATGAGCTAATTTTAATTCGATTATTTAGGATTAAAATTTAACTTCAATGATCCAAACCTGAAATAATATAATCCAACCCAATTGCTACCTCTGAGTCCCAATAATTTTGTTGATATGAGATAATCTATTTAATTTTTAAATGGATATAAAATATAATGGTAACATATGATGCTACTGCACTTCATATATCACAGGATGAGTTATTAGTTTTCAATTTGATGCCAAGATTCAAATTAAACATGATTATTTTAGTGGGATGACAAACGAAATAAATTGCGTCATTTCGTCTATTCAATGGCTAAGATAATGATATATGATATCCTATTTCTATCTAGCATATTTAACACATTCTATGCCATCTTCTACCACCCGAGGTTTCAAAAGTCACTGGCACTCTGTTTTGTTCCGCCGAGTTCAGGTATCATATTGAACACGACACGGCTCCCAGAACTGGCCACCAGTTTACGACATGGCGGCCGTTGTTTCTTACACTGGAACAACGAGGGCCGTCATTTTGGATGTTGCAGTCACGACTTACCGAATTTTAAGGATTTGTGAGGCCTCCTGTAACATGGACACGGAAAGTAAGACCAAACGGAATCGAACCACTCGAGTTCACAAATATATACAAGTTGAGATGTTTCAGGAAATAACATCTTAAATAAATTTTGCAAGCCAACTGCGAGAGAAGATGAATTTTTTAATTGGTGAGTTATGATTTTGAAAAAGAAAAAAAATTTTAAAAAACTGCTGCTACTCTTCATCACCATCATTTTTTTCTCATCAGCTATTCAATCTAGTAAATAATGGCTGGTGCATCCCTGTTTTATTATTCATCAATCACCCAGGTATTGGTTTGTTGGTTGTTACTAGATCCTTTAAAGGTGCATTAAATAAAAGATATTTTTTATCTTAAAATATACTTGGAAAGAACTTGAAAGTATCATGGGATTAAGCATTTGGTGGATGTGATCTCCTACCTGATTAGATAATTTTTCTCTATTTTTCATGTAACTTTTGTATCTTCCTCAACAGATTAAACCATGAATTGAATAATTATGGAGTACCAATGATAAGAAAAGAGATGACTTCTGAAATTTGTAATACGATGTAGAGAAATCATATAGAAAAGGTTTTTCCTTTAAAAAAAAGATTGTGATCACATGATACCAAACTAATAGTAAATACAACGTTATAGATAATGTGCATAGACTTCTAGGCTCACATCCATCCATCATAGGATGCAGCTATTTTCTATCCAATGCATAAAAATGACGAAGTTGTAAAAGATACCATTGAGAGAGAGAGAACCAATGAGCATTGGAACATGAAATCATAAGAATGTGCAAGACTATCATCTTGACAAGAATGATTAAGATTAGACTCAGTCAAATGAATACAATGCCTATATTGAAACAAGAATGATTAAGATTAGACACAAGGTGTAAGAAGATGTAAGACTATCATCTTGACAAATAATGCCACATAATGTTATATTTCACACGCACTCCTTCCTCCTTTCCGGTATAACGGACTCAGTCAACGAAGGGTACTCAACAAAGCCTATCAAAAACATCAGATCTCTTCCAAATTCAGCCGGAAACATCAGGCATATCAAACATAGTTTGCCGATACAAACCTTACAAGCCACTAAACAGTATGAATGTTTTCAATCTAAATTCTTCTAGATGTTGAGAGCAATGAAGAGTAGAATGGTAAACAGAGACTAATAAGAATATTACTAAAAGGTTTGAAAGTGGGATACCATCATTGGCCTCATAACTTTTTAGAATTGCATTTTGATTACTTGCCTAAGAGAATATATAATAACAGTCTTCACAAAATAAATAATTGACACCAAAAATTGTATTAACATTTGCCGTGAAAAGTTTCTTCATTCCTATGAATCCTACGAATAACATCAGATTCTAGCATAATAGTATAAGCACAACTGATTTATCAGAAGATGAATAGAATTAATGCCTCCCACAGAATGAATTTTCAAGCATCCATCACAAAGTAAAGTTTTCTAGAAATTAGCACTATCAACATATGTATATTCAAAGAACCCAATGTTTGCCCCAAAATAAAAAAAAAAAAAGGATAACTAAATAATACATAACTGTATCCAAAAAGAAGTTTAGCAGTCAAATAGCATGCATAATATCATGTGAAAACTTAATCATATTCCAGCAAATTGGGCCAATTTGGCGAAGACCCCTTTCATCGAGTAAAAGAGAAAGATAATACCAAAAATCAGCGGAACAAAGAGAAGGAAAAGACCGAATTTGTAGTAAAGCTAGTGGGTAAAGACAAACTTTAGTATTTACCCAGCATCAAAGGTTGCTCACTACTAGCAAGAAGCAGATTGGTCAACTGTTTTGATGCCATGAAGAAAAGTGAACTTGCTACTTCAATTGCACAAGGAGATGATGGCATATCAGCAAACTGCTTCCACCGAAGATCGAAATGTAAATGCTGCTAAAGGAAATGGTCAATATGTTACTTAATCTAAACACAAAATGAAAAATGTTTCACTAGATCATAGGTTTATACTTGATCTACACAAGAAAAGCATTAAACACGTAAAGCCAGATATCTAATAATAAAGAATACAAAACCATTTTAAGTTCCTTTATAAGGTTTTACATGGAGAAACATACCGCATGCTTGAAAGAAACCAGAGGAAAGGATAAAATTCTTGAAGAATATAAGAACGGCTACTATCTTATTTATATAGGGAGGAAAATACAAGACTGCCGGAAATAAATTTGTAGATGCATAATGGTTGGGTTGGTTATTAGACAGCTAAAAAGACTCTGTCAATTCAAAATTATTAGCGTGCCTAAAGTATAGACACCAAAGTGGGTCAGGAGGAAAGAATAAAGTAAAAAAGAATAAAAAGGTTGTCTGCTAGCAAGATGAATAACTTAGCAGCAAGGAAACCTAAAGGGAGAAATGATAGATGATGACTTCTGTAGATAGAAAGGATATGAAATGATGCAAGGTGAACAAGGGTTTTGAAATAATTTACAATGCTACTTGGCAGCTCTATCCCACGATCTCAAGCCATGTTCATCACATAATAACTTGAACATGGATAACCAAAAAAAAAATATGATGAAGAAGTATTTGATGAAACTAGTACAAATTGGGGGGAAATCCTAATGAAAAAAAATGCAAACATGAAGAGTTCGAAGACTTGACAACCAGCATGACATATGCTAGTAGTCATAAGTAGCAAAAGTGAATCAAATAAAACAAAAGGGAAACATCCAAGGTGACTTATCTTAAACACTACAAGCACAAGGATCTGGTGTCAGATTACTCAAGTATAGATCTAGTTAGAATGTACAGCATGACATTTTGGTCACCTTAGGCCCAGATAGAAACCTAGAATTATGAATGAGTAGTGGGCAAGAAATGCACATTATTGCAATCATTGCAGCAAACATAATTACTAAATATAAGTCCATATTCTGATCATTTCTTACTCATGATCATTGTATTCAGAATTACCAAAGAATGAAAAGGCTGGCAAATAATTTGCACATTTAGCAAAGGCTACCGGATATGATTTAGCAAGTCTGCATCAAAAATTCAAGGTCCAATTAGCAAACTACAGAAGCCAGCCAAGCAATGATGGTATCAAAGCTTTCTGATGCACAATACAGGATACTCTTACAGTATTCTCAATACATGTATTTGTCTATTGCGTTTATATATGCAACTGCAGTCTGTTATGCTGTCCTCAGGGCTTGAGATATTTGAATTGTGCACATCAGGCTTTGCAACCTCATGGAAGTGTATGAACTGCAACATTTGCTGCTGAAATAATGATGCTCAAATCAAATAAGCTTCAGCTGATACTTTAGCTGACCAATTATTAGCTCACAATTTTGTGGCATCTACTTATCCATTTTATTGATAAACAGTAAATACAGCAATTATTATACTTAAGCTCTTTGGAAATTAAATAATACATTTGGAGCAAATTAAATAATTGTCCTATGTAAGGTTCACCATTCTGGGAACCGATGCTATTCCAATGCCAGATTAATACAATCCAGTACGGAGCGTACTGTACTGAACCAGAAGCATACCGATCAAGTGAACTGGTCTAGTTCAGCATAGTACGAGGCAGTTCAATACAGTTCAAGATTGGTATGGGATAGTTTAGGGTGGTACGAGACGGCTCAACCCCTGTACTAAATCGAACCACTAAACCATAACAGTTTCAAAATAGTGTTGTTAAAAGCACGTCTAGGTGCTCAAGATTACGCACTTCTTATACCCTAAGGTGCCTAAAGCATGAGGTGCTAGATACTAAGGGTGAGACGCTTCTTATATACTAATGAGGTAGTTTCATCTAGACATACATGAGATGAAAAAGGCACATGCTTTTGATCTGATTTGAAGTGCAAGAAAAGCATGCCTTTCCTAATAAGCTATATTTATGAATTTTTTTAAGTATGTCATATTTATTAAACTATGCTGACTTTATGATGCACTATCCCATACACAATTATTTTTCTTACCTTACAAAAAAAAGTTAAAAATTAAAAGACAAAGAGATGGAACATTGAAATTATACTATCATCTTAAAAAAAAAAAAAAAAAAAAAAAAGAAGGAAAGATATCAAAAGGCTACAAATTTCAAATAAGAAGAAGAAGGCCTTCCATTGAGCTAATAGACTGTATATATTACTATTATGTTTTGTTAGCTTTTTTCTGTTATATGTTATAAATCTTGCTTATATAAATTATTCTATCATTTTTTTCAAAATACGTACCTCACTTTATTCAGACACATGCTTGTGCTTTACGCCTTGCACCTACTCTTTAAGAATCCTTTGCGCTTAAGTGCATCTAGCACTTTTAATAGCATTGTTTTGTAACCGTTCAATATGATACAGCCATCCTTGGTCCCGCGTGCCATATAATATTAGATGGAGAACAATTAAAATATTGGATGGAGAATAATTAAAATAGCCAAAAGTCAAGCTAGTTTATAGAAAACCATTATCCGAAAACCAAAATTTGTAGATAGAAGGAACTCCTAACAAATGGTATATATAAAGAATGGTATTCAAATGAGTTACTAACATCAAGAAAGGTCTTCAATGATTCATTTCCAACCATGAAAATTAAAATTTTATTGATTAAATAAACTTGACTGATGCAAAGAGAAATATTTCTGAAGATTTTTGGGTGAAACGCTCATCCATGACAATAGTTTTGGAGCCTGTAATCTCTGACCTTTCAGTGAGTAGCCAAAATTGAGATGAAATGGCTATTTTGATCGAGATCTCGGAATGTCTCAATGCTTTCCAAATCTAATACATTGTAAAATTTAGATTATTACCATTTTAAGGAATTGATTTTAATATTTAATAATTTTTTTTAAAAAAAGGAAAAGAATGTTGAAAAACCTCAGCTGAGATATTGACATTGTATCGTCAATGTCTCAGGATGCATCAATGATTCAGTTTATACTGGTCAAAATAACAAGGCTTAAGATCTTATATATATTACTGGTCAGTGCCTGATGCTAATACAGACCAATATTTCAGCCAAGATCTCACCTAAGATGAACACCTTGTCCATAACCAAGTTCATCCCATTCCAAGGTGTCAGCTTTCTGAATTTTCATTAGCTAATATTTTCTAATCAGGACAACCTCTAGAATTACAGCACGCTTTTTAAAATTCTTTTTACAATATCATGTAGATTCCAATGTTCACCATTAAACTTAAAACCACATTTGATGGTGTTGATCTGGCTGATATCATTTCAATCTCCATTCAAAAGCATCCTCTTTACAGACATATCTATTTTCCAGATTCTACTAGAACCGTAACCGTGGGGAACGAGACCCTAGTTGGCTGATTCAATGATGACCACACCTCTTTCCCCAATGTGAAAACAATCTTTAAATTTTATGGTGACGTGTATGTATGTGAAAAATCAATAAATGAGATCAAATAAAAAATATATATATAAAGAGTATGTCTACCATAATGTTGTCAATTTAAGCAAGATTAGTATGAGAAATTAGGGTGCTTCATAGGCTGGAGAAATAAGATCTAGTCAGAGTAAAAAACAGAAACTTTTGCAACATGCAAAGTACTATCAATTTCAGCATATGACAAAGGATATAGCTACAGAGCACCGACCAGATCACCGAATCTGATGTGGCATCAACATGAGAAAGGCAAAATAGTATATTTACCCCCAAAAAAGGCACCAACCTCTGTGAATCGAACCAACCACCTAGTGCCATGTCGGATGGGGAAGCAGCAGGCAAACTGAGCCACATTCCATAGCATTACTCTGTAGGAGATAATAGACGATTTTGTAGCATATATTAAAAATTAAAATGATTTCACATATCATCAGTAACCATGCTGGTTTCTGAAAGCAATCATAGAATATACAGGATGATAATGATTAATGCATTATTAAATATATTCAATTCCAGCCATGGAAGTTCGAGGTTTTGACATATGACAAGTTCCAAATGACTTGCTGGTTATAGCCCCAGATAACAATTTGGAATTGACATAAGCAAATGCACGTAATTGCAATCAAATAGAGACAAGATCTAAATTGAGACACCCGTACATAGCCAAGATTGTCCGCGCAAGCTATAAATATGAATTGCCAAGCTATAAATATGAATTGCCAAAATTCCAGAAAGTTTAAATGAGTGACACTCAGATGAAGGTTACCACAAGAGGCAGAAATGCTAGTTAAACAAGGGCATTGCAAAGAGACAGAAATGGCCAAAAATGATGAGGCAAGTTCCCACCACAAAACCAACGCCAAGGAGCAACCTACAGAAGGACAAGTCCAAGCTCTGATGGCTTCAAAGCACTCCTGATCCGATAATTATATAGATAGTAATGCAGCTGCCCATCTCCAGGTCCAAACTTCAATTCCTTGAGGAAAGTCTCATTCTGCATAACATCGAGAGCATTGAAGACATCATAATCCCTCTGTTTCGCCACGATAAGAGCATCATTCATCAGCTGAAGCAAAGGGGTCTTCGTGGACACAGTGTAGTAAGAATATGCAGCCTTCAACACCGAGTAGTTCTGGTTATTGAGAATCGAAGATGGAAGGGTGTAGAAGCTGCAGAAGTCTGTTATTTCATGTGTCTCAGGGCTCTCAACCAAGTAACTATCCACCACATTCTCCAATGGAAGAAGCCAATGCTCGACATCGTGCTCATCAAAATCAGGTGCAACTGCGAACTGGCTCAAGTACTGCCTGAGCAACCGGGTGACTGCTGGAACATCACGAAGCGCCATCTTCCTGAATCCCGGGGTCACAGTGGATTCAGGAAGCTTGTAGAGCCTAATTGTCCGGCTCATGGTCATCCGCGCTCCAAGCCTGGAGAACCCAACATCTATGAGCTTTTTCGGGTTCAGCGACCGATGCCAGTACCGGCAAGTCGTGATGGGTGTTGGAAGGACCACTCCGGCCGTGTACGCCGCCTGCCATATATTCTCCAGGTGGACCCTTCTGGTCACCTCCTTGATCATCACAGGTGCGAGCCGCTTCGACCGCAGCTTCTTGTGGACGCACAGGAAATTGATCTCCGCCATCCGAACAACGTCATCCCTCACCCGGATCCTCGCAGGAACGCCAGTGATGAAAGCCACGAGCTTTTTGTTGGCCTTCGCCCGGACGCCGATGTGCCAGGCCTTGTAGTAGCCCGGGGGGCGAAGAGCCCACTGGAGGAACTCCTTGGAGTAGTTGAACCGGAACATATTCTCATCGTCCTCGACGTAGTTATTGGTGAGGAGGTTGTAGACCTCGCCGCAGGTCTGCTCGTCGTCCATGTCGCAGGTGGTCCACTCGTACTGTGCCGGAAGGTTGTACGGATCCGGCTTTACATCGGACAGCGGCGTCGGGTGCTCGATCGGGCCCTCGGGGAGGCTGGGGTCACCGAGATCCTTGAACTGGCCCACCGGCTGGGTCTCCCAGAACCGGTGCCGCTTCCCGAGGGCAAAGGTCTCCTGGACCCGCCGGGCGAGCATCTCGATTGGACTGTCGGCCTCCGGCTGAGACGGAGGAGGCGGCGGCGGAAAGGAGTCCGACGAGTTGGTAATCGGATCCTGGTTCGAATCCGCGTTAGGGTTCTGGTTCTCAGCGGAGGAGCCGGGGGAGGAGCTTTCGCCGAACGCCATGTCCAAACCTCGGGGAGATCGGATCGAAAGGAGCTCAAAATTTACAGCCAAATGGAAGAATGGATCGAGATAAGGACGAGGGTGGATGCGATTACCTTCGGGGGAGTGCTAGATCTCCGCGGGGGACCGCGCCATGGGGAGATCGCGGACCGAAGCGAGGAGAGATGGAGGAATTAGGGATTGGAGAGGAAGGGAATGGGGGCGAGGAATCGGAGGAGAAGGGGAGAAAGCAAAGGGGAGCTTTTGGGAGCTTGCACATCAATCTCCTGCCCTCGCTGGGAGTCGGAGGTCGAGTATTTTATACGGAGAAAGGATCGGCAGCACAGCACTCTCACAGAACATTATTTATAGATCAAATCAATGCCCGACACGTAGATTACGTCCTGCAAGAGTTTTCGCATCGGAGAAGTCGACACGTATATAAAAACGACACGGAGATCATAGAACAATGCAACTGTAGCTGTTTTTATTAAAGAGATAAAAAAAAAACTTTTTAATAAAATTGGAATGGAAACAAAACATTTTGCAAAACTCTCCGCGCCTCTCGAGCACGAGCAAGGCAGCACCCCCACCGCCCCCCTCCGAGCGCTCCCCTCTCCCCCAGCCTCCCCAATCCGAACGACCACCCCTCCCTCCCGAGTCCCCCAGTCCGAACCCTCCCGAGCGCCCCTCGGCTCCCCCTCTCTCTCTCAACCGGTCCCCCTTCTTTCTCTCTCAGCCCATTTACAGCCCGTCTCCTGACATGTCTCAGCTAGTAGTTTTCAAAGTAATTTTTTTAAAAATTTTAATTAAATTATAAAAATTTAAATATGCATTGTTACTAACGGCTTCACATTTATCTTTATAACAAAGAAATTGATAACTGAAACAATGATATTTTTAGTTCAATTACATCAGTTAATCGCGATAGAAAAACTAAAAAACCAGTAAATTTATGTATCGACAGAAATAAGTTAAGATTAGTTACCTTTTTGTGAAAAATTTGCATTGTTAGATGAGTAAAAAAAATTTAATGAGCATGATCTATGTTATCAGTCATGATAAGCAACGTTGACAACTTGATATTCCAATATATCTTGTAATAATAATAATTAAAAAAATAAATGCTTTGGATGTCAAAGTCTCTGATATACATACAGAAAATAAATAGATTAATATCAATTATTTAACATGATACGTATCTATTATTTAAATGCTAAATGCTTCTGAAATACGTGCATATTCCATTATTAGTTTGTTTGCGGTTGATCAGTTTATGCTTATTTCAGTTTATGCTTAATGATACAATATTATGTATTGATGCTAAATTTATTTTGAACGTCATTTCTTAGATGAACACTGATACTATTCGATTGCTGCTTTATTGTGATGGATCAGTTGAACATGACTTAGATGTGATACAATATAATCAATCTCCTCGTAAAAGTTTTAGATTGAGCATGGGAACCCGTTATGTTGAGTTGGTTGAGCGGGTTTATAATGTGCTTAAAATTCCAATGCAGCAATATATTTTGAGATTGATGTGGAGATCTTCAACATTGCATCAGAAATATATGCTTCATCCAATCGAGGAGGATAACGATGTGGAGGAAATGTTGACATTTCCTTCCAAATTTCCAGATTATCGCTATGTTGAATTATATGTTTTCAAAGAAGATGCTCCAGCTCCATACAATGTTGATCATATAGAGGATATTCAGGACAGTTCTCCTATTGCCCAGCAGGAGATCAGAACTCCAGTGGATTTCTCGATGATGGAAGGAGTTATGCCAGTAGTGCAGAGTGTTGATGTGGCAAACAATCAGAGTGTTGATAGTCGGGGACTTGAGTCAGACGACAGTGCAGATGATGACTATTGGCCTGAACATGATGACTCTGACGAAGGGCGAGATGAGGATGAAGACTCACATGGAGATGATGTGGTTCATGAAACTGGCTATAGTTCTGTTCCTGTATCTACTCATCTAGAAATTGTTCCTAATCAAGTCTTGCACATAGTCAAATACCGAAATTTTATCATGACTTGAATTTGTAGGATGGTGGTTGTATTAGCACTCAAAGACAATTACCCTTTAATTCTCAATTTTAGGATTCATCAATGACTGAGTTTGCTACAGGATTGTTGTTTACTAGCAAAGATGAACTGAAAAAAGCATGTGAAATTTATCACATCAAGAAGCATCGCACATATAATGTTGTGGCGTCAAAGAAAGCATTATGGTCTGTGAAATGTGCCTCTTCAAGTTTTGCACAGAGTTGTCATTGGAGATTGCGTGCTACAAAGTTGAAGAAAATATAGAATCAATAAGCAATGCATTTGTATAGCAATTCTCTTCAATATAGGACAAATGTCCATCTAAAATTACTAGCGAGAAATGCAAAACTTTCAACAACAACAACAACCATTGTCTCAACAGATGAAACATATTTAATACATTAAACAAAAAAAGTCTTTATAATAATTAGTTTATTTACATAGCTTAAGTATCACAGCCCCGTCTAGGAGGTCGTCGAACTCGTCTAGAGCATCGCGCATATGTCGCGATCGGTCGAAGGCCCTCATCAACCACATGGGAGACCCCCTCCTATGCGGGGATCGTATCTGTCATATCAATGTCGCTCAAGTAGTGGGAGACATCATCGCCGACCTCGGTGATATCCGTATCAGCAATGTCAGTAATCAGCAACGCCCTCTGATTATGACTACCAAATGTACCCTCACCTGCATGCCCCATGTGTGAAAAATCATGTGCATATGGCGACGGCATGTAAGAAGGCAATGGTGTATAACGAAATCTACTCGTCCCAGAATCCTCATATGCGTGTGCCATCGCCGGTTCCTCATGAACTTGTGCCGCGGCAGGTATACTCCTCACATGCTGATGGCCAATTATAGAAAAAGTGTTATCTAAAATCGCCCTCATGTCCAAATGAATCCTTTGCCGCTTGGCCTCCGATGTCGAATGCATAACTCGATCCAAGTTCAAGGACAACTCTTGAAACCTCTCATGCTGTATGTTTATGACAATATAATATCAAAAAACAAAAGATAATAACTCAAAAATAAATGATATTAAACAATTATTTTATAATAATACCATGAATTTAAATGAAGCTCCTTCTTCTTCGTAGCCCGCAGTATGATACTCGGAGCGGCTAATGCATATACGTATTATACTCCTAAACCATTCCATGTACTCAGGAGTAAATGAGACTCCCCAATATTGATGTTTTCACGCCACTCGTTCCATGTAGCAATATGTGTGGCGTGTATGACATCCCACGTGGCATGTGCCCTCCCTCGTCGATCTATCTGATGAAGCTGAAGTGACGTATCACATGGTGATGATATCGACTGGTGGCAACCAAAATGTCGAAGCACTCGGTCCAAAAAATGCCACTCCACTAAATCAAAACAAATAAGAGGGGTCCGTGCCATCCAAATATCTGAACCGAACAAGCAGATTGGTGGCAAAATAGAGAATCTCGGGCATATACGGACACCATATGAACTGCATGTAAAAAAACCATCAATCCACAACCTACCTACATAAAATAAAAAAATAACATTAAAAAATGATTTAAAATTTAATAATGTCATACCCGTTGGCAACTATCATCCAATACGTCGAACTGGTCCTATAGGCACGCAATGTATGAGTTGGGACATTCTTTTGGTTCAATCTCACATTCCATCTATGCCCCCACGGTGCACCTAAGTGCCAAGCATCATCTACATCAGCAGGTCTAGCCTCCGGAGTCTCAAGTCTGATGGGATGAAAAATAGGTAATCGTTCCCATGCCCATATCTGAATGTTCCAATAATGCTCAATATTAGTAAACAATACAAAAGAAAAAAATCCATACTCATTCGATTTAATCAACTGTTTACCTGTAGCAAGGGCAATTATCCTCCTATCTCTGTCTGAGTAGGGTTTGTTCCGCGACAGAGTGCCCGATACAAACAGCAAGTGTAGCAGAACCCCAACTATATGCAGCAAATGCCTCCAGGTCTTCTAAAAGAGGCACATACATCAACTTCGCTAAATATCCGGATGTATCTGGAAGGATGACTCCACCTATAATTCGAAGAAGTTGCTCCCTCACAAACTGCTGGACAACATCATCATCTGCATCATCATCCAAGTGGAAGTCTCAGTAGAACTGATCGAAGAATGATAAGCGGAAACGACCTTTAGAAAATGCCTCGGCAGGGGGTTCAACCTCAAACAACCTCATAAATATATCCTGCCACTGCTCTAATATATAATGCAGATCAAGCCCAGTAACCGCTAACCCATCAATCCGTAGACTACTCAGAATACTGACATCCTGTAGTGTGATTGTCGCCTCACCAAATGGAAGATGAAATGTGTGGGTCTCCTGCCGCCACCTCTTAACAAGTGCAGAAATAAGGCCGACATCGAGTCGAATATGACCTATCCGATATATGCCATACATGCCAATCTGCTCCAAATAATATAGAACTCGTGGGTGTGCCATGCCCGGTGTCTCCTTCCATATCTGCGTGTCATGTCAACGGCATCTAAACACTGGTAATTCCTGCAACAAATTCATTGCAATAATACATATCAATAATATAAACGCATGCTAACTAATTAAGAATCATCGATCAATAATCCATACCTCGCCCTCAAATATTTTAGTTGATCTATGCGAGGCTTGCAGAGTGAGAACACTAGGATCACAAGGCCCTAGATGTAAAACATTATGAGCCATCTCGTACTACTCTGTCAAAACAAGTAAAAACATCACATAAGAAAAATTTTTATGTTCACTGATAATAACAAGTAAAAGCAAGTTTGATTTATTTGTACAAAAAAAATATAACTATAATGATAATAAGATAGAAACCATGATGATGTACAATGAAATTTTTAATAAAATATTCAATAGAATTATTCCAATGAATGTTAATCCAACAGCAGTAAACAACCAAGACAATAGCTCAAATATGATTTAATTTTAAAATAAATTATATTTGCCTGAAACTAAGAATGTATTTACATAAGTAATTTATGATTCAAGTAATTTTACGAAAATGCCATGCATTTTAAAAGAACGGTGCCGTGGTCTAGAAAATCTAAGATTTTTTTAAAACTGATGTTACAAGATAAAGATTTTTTTAACTGATGTTCTTTAACATAAAATATCATTGTTTCAATTATCAATTTTTTTATCATAAAGATGAATGTGAAGCAGTTAGTAACAAAGTATATTTAAATTTTTATAATTTAATTGAATTAAAAAAATTTACCTTGGGGAACCACCGGCCCGATAGAGGGAAGGGGATGGGTCGCAAGACGGGCCGCAGACGAGCCGCGAGAGAGAGGGAGCAGGGGGGACTGCTCGGGTGCGGGAGAGAGGGAGAGGGGGATCGGGTGGGTTCGCATGTGAAAGAGGGAACAGGGAGGATCGGGTGCTCGGGTGCGCGTGAGAGAGAGAGGGAGCACGGGGGGCTCGGGCGCGCACGAGAGAGAGGGAGCAGGGGGGACCGGTGGGCTTGGCTGCGGACCGAGGGGGACCGGGGGGGGTTGGGGTGGGGGGGGTGGGGTGCGTGCGGTCCGGGGTGGGCTCGGGGGTGGGGGGCGCGGCTCGGGGGAAGGGCGACGGGGAGGGGGTGCGGACCGGGGGGACCGGGGAGTCGGGGGGAGGGCTCGGGCGACGGGGAGGGGGGTGCGGACCGGGGGTCGGGGGGAGGGCTCGGGGGGGGACCGGGGGGGGTTGGGGTGGGGGGGGTGGTCGCTTGCGCTTGGGGAGGGCGGTGGGGCTCGCGCTCGGGGGGGCCGGAGGTGGGGGGGACCGGGGGGCGGCTCGGGGGAAGGGCGACGGGGAGGGGGTGCGGATCGGGGGACGGGGAGTCGGGGAGGGCTTGGGCGACGGGGAGGGGGGTGCGGATCGGGGGGTCGGGGTGGGGGGGGTGGTCGCTCGCGCTTTGGGGGGGGGAGCGGTGGGGCTCGTGCTCGAGGGGGCCGAAGGTGGGGGGGACCGGGGGGCGACTCGGGGGGAGGAGGACCGGGGGAGGGCGATGGGAAGGGGGGGTTGAATGAAAACGCCACATGAAAACGCCACTCCGTGTGGCATTTTCAAGGAAAATACCACACCGTGTGGCGTTTTCAGAAATGCCACATGATGTGGCGTTTTCAGAATGCCCCACCGCCCTCCACTCTAGCGCCGACGGGGCAGGATTTTGGCTTGAAAAATGCCATTTAAAATGGTATTTTTCAATTTAACACCATTCTTGCAAAATGTTTTGTTTCCGCCCCGATTTTATTAAAAATTTTTTTTTTACCCCTTCAATAAAAACAGCTCACGTAACTGGAGTAGATTAAAGGGTCATGGGACAAAATATTCATAGGTCCTTGTTTTGAATAATATTTTATATAAGTTTTCTTACATTTTTTTAAAATTAAAATATATTTTTAATCCTCAAACTTCTAATTATAATCATTTAATTTTTTATAATTTAAAAATATTATATTTCTAAAAAATAATTAATTTATCATTCTAATATAAACGTATATATTAATTTTATATAATAAAATATCATAACTTTTATAATATTTTTAAAATATAAAATAATTAAAATTAATTTTGAATAAAAGCTTTAAGATTAAAAATATATTCACTCATCTTTTGAATTATTTTAGAAAGACTGATAACTGTTTTTTTTTTTTTTTTTTTTTGAAAGAAAGTTACCAATTAAATACCCACATTTATTGGACCAGTTATATCATAGATCATAGCGTTTTAATTTTATGGGCTAATTTCTTGTTCCCTGCTTCATGAGATCTTCTATAGCTTTGTTCAAATAATCTCAAATATCTCGTTATTTTTAAAAAAAAAACTTACATCTTTTAATTCTTTTCCTGTTCTCTTTCATGTTCAAATAATTTTTAATTTTTTTATATTTCTTATTTGTTAATTATTATAATTTTTGTTTAGAATGTCTAGATATAAATAGTTGCAGTACATGTCAATCTAACTTCAACCTCGTAAGGATTATATGAAATCTAAGTAGAGAGCTTAGCTTAGATTCCATCCATTTATGGATTCCGACATAAAAATGCTTCCTATTCACGGTAATACAGTTATTATTTCACGACCTGCAGCTATTTTAGATCTACTATTGGTTTAACCGCTGCTTCCAATCATTGCAACCGAATGCGGACAACTTTTGATATAGATTGAGTCCAGGTGGATCCATGATCATAAAGCTATTATTGCTTCATTATTCCTACTAAACATGGAAAGCGATGCTTGCTTTAATAATCACATCGTCACCATCATGCATGGAAACAATGTTCCTCCTTTATTTAGAAATGAGTCTGTAACCATTTGGATGGATGAATATAATACCTCAATTAGTTCTTCATCAAATGAAATATATATATATATATATATATATATATATATATATATATATATATATATATATATTATAACTCAAGTTCGCTTGCTATCAATTAATTTTTACTTAAGTTTTTAGAATTACGTGCTTTAATTTGATCTCAAAATAGGCTTAGAATTTTTCAAATGACATTAGAATCCGATCCGAATCCGCAAAAGTTGGTGAAGAGAGAAAAAAAAGAAGACTATCCATGAAATCAATCGAAGTGTATAGAAGTTAATGAGCAGAAGAAATTGACTGCTTATAAAACAATAGTAAAGTCTTGTCGGGAGTTGATGAGTGAACGATGAAAAAAAGCTATTCATGAAATGATGATAAAGTCTTGCTGAAAGTTGGTACATCAAATGAGAGAGAAAAATTTAAATGGCTTATAAACATGTTACCAATTAATTTCCATTCGAGTTTTAAATTTTTAGGATCATGTGGTTTTGGTTTATTAAAAAATTAATTAGATTAGCCAAGTGAACTTGAGGCATTATAATGCCAATAACAAAGAATCTTAGGACTTGGTTTAATAAATCCGGTCAACACTAAAATAAATAAATAAATACAAATACTCATTGGTAGCAGGGCCAAAGACATGAGCTCAACAAGCTTTGATTGGCTTTGAGTTATCATCAAAGATGAGTGGATTGACCTTTAAATTATTCACCAAAATAAATATCATTGACCAAGCAAAAGCTAAAGACCCTCTTCTTGCTGCGTAGAATCTCTAGAGATTTCAAAAGAGGTATGTGATCATGCATTTAACATCATAGAAGTTTACTAATTACCTCGATCATCAAATAGGAATTGGATGCGTAAACGAACATGATATCTAAGATCACTGATGAAGTGGTGTTCATGCTCATGCTCTCACTCTATATAAAAGAGGATGGCGTAAGGAACCTGTGCCTTTGCAAATACGACCTCAAGGAGAACCCTGCATGAAAAACGCATTAATTTTATTTTGCAATGAATATATAGTATGTCATGTCACCCGTTAGACACCATGATAGGCTACGTAAGATTATCCCCTAGTATTGATAATTTGTTTGAAAATAATGTGAGTTAAAGAGTAAGAAAATATTAATGCAAAAAATTATCAACCATGCACACTCTTTCATCTTGCAATATCAAAAAAAAAAAAAAAAAAAAAAAAAAAGACAGCCTTAGTAATATGACTTTTTTTAAAAAATCTTTCAATGCAAGGGCAAGATTTTCTAAATCATTATCTTTTTAATGTAAGTATTTTTAAAGATTGTAGATAATGGATTTGATCATCAATGCGAGGCTTTCATTATCCAAATTTGGACTTGATTAAAGCTGAGTTGAGATCCTCTCAAATATAACAAAAATAAACACGCCCTTACTCTTTTGATATACATACATATGTGCATGCTCATGTGTATATATATATATATATTTAGAGATAGTGATTGAATTTAATGTTGACTACATTTAAATATAGCTAAGTTTTCTACACAATTCATAAATTTCAAAGATGAAAAATATGAAAAAAAGAAATTGGCTCCAAAATTTGTGCAGATTTAAAGGTAGAGAAGATGACTAGCTCTTGAATTTAGATACATTCAAATGTAACTATGTTTAAATCCGATCGCCTCTTATACGCTTAAATCCATAAAATTCATATATCCCAATGATGAAAAAAGTAAAAAAAATAGGGTGACTCCAATATTCATATAGATCCGAAGCTAAGGAAGGTAATCAGATTCTACATTGGGCTATATTCGAATATAACTAAGTTTATCTCTCTCTATATACAACAGAGTGAGAGAGAGATAAACTTGGCTACATTCGAGTATAGCCAAGCCTCAATCTAATCATCCTTCCCATCGTTCAATTTTTATGAATCTTAAAGCTAAAAATCATCAGATAATCACCATTATCTATTCTTAAAAAAAAAAAAAGAGCGAAGTATTTATGAGACGAGATAATTCAGTCTATGCTTTTATCATGAAAACACGCCACATGATAGTATAAGGATATGATATTCTTGTGTTGCTATATCAAACAAACATAATATAATAGTATGGAGATATAATACAATAACATAGGGATATGATATAACAACATAGAGATATGCTCTTCTTCATATCTTTTGTTATTATATAATATATATGTATTACCATGTGATGTATTTCCATAATAGAGACATGAATTTTATTATCTTATATCATAAATGCTTTTTTTTTTTTTTTAAGCAAGTAACGGTGATTAACGAATAATTTTTGATTTCAAATCTATACGAATCTAATAGAGAGAAAGACGGTAAGATTGAAGTTTAATTACATTTGGATATAACCAAACCTTTTTATATCTGCATATATGTACTTTTAAGAAAAATGATATTCATCAGCAGTACTTTGAGTTTAACATGCTCACTGAGGAACATGCTTTATTTCGTAACTCCACTAAACTAAAAAAATCTATTATTAAATGGGCCTTGCAATCGTAACTTGAGAGAAAATGTATGCAGTACACTAAATATCTGGCTCATTAACAGTAAATTGCCATCACATTGGACCAAAATTGCCTCAACAATCTTACACAAGCTTCCATGGACCTAAACCAACCAAAAGCTTGCTTGTATTATCTCTGCGAGGAAACACTCCACTCACTTTACGTCATCTTTTAGAATATCCTATATAGTTTTAGTTTTATACGTGAAGAGAAACAATATACAAAACCAGATGCATGCACTCCATTTAGATGTCTTATGCATCAATTCCTATATTTTTTGAACCCTTCTTTTATATTGGTTGGTAGATTTGGGTTGATCATCAGCTCTAGCATGGCCCTTCCAAACAAAGGCAACATCATTTAACATTATGATTTTTAATTATATAAATATGATAGATGTATATTTTGTTATGCTACTTACCACACTCAAGGTCTCAAGATCCTCTAAACAAATATAAGCCATTATAATTTACAATATCACCTGTTATTATATACAAACATAACAAGGTGCAACTTATCCTACCTTTTGATACATCATATTCTTATGACATGGCTCAGAGTATAGCATATGAAGCATGAAATGATTGGAAAATGCCGCTATTTTGATACATCTGCAGTTAGTTCGAAGATTACATAGTGATACACTATGCATAATTAAGTCAAATTTTCTCTCTTTTTTTTCTTCATGCAAAAGAATCAAGAAAAAATAATTATTTAAGAAGGCCAACTATGGTATGAGAATATTGGACATTACCTCCATACCTGAATCTAGCGACACTAGAAAATGCAAGAGCAATCACCTAGAATCTTTTTTTTTTTTAAAAAAAAATAGAAAAGAAGAGAACGATGGCATCTCCATCAATTTCATTCCAAGAGAAGACAACAAAGCAAAGCCAACCATAAATTTGTTGAAGGAGAAGAGAATGCATAAAAGTAACAAACTAGCAAGAATAATTAAGAAAAAGAGAGAAGTTGGGAAAGAACAAAAACATCAACATGTTCTGAAGAGCTTTACACCTAATTTATGGCTTAATCATGGTTAGCCAATATGAAATCAACTCTCCCATGAGCTCCCATATATATCACTGTCAACCATATAGAATCTTAGATACATTAGAATACATAAAGCCTTATATTGTATTATGGTGCATTGGTTAGATACATGGTTCTATTCACATAATTTATACGAATCTATATTACATTTTATATGCAAATCATTAAAGAAAAAAGAAAATTGATATAAGGAAAAGATTATTGGTAATTCTTTGGATAAACTCGCAATTATGTTCAAATTTTTTAAGCCATTGGTTTGTATATAAAATCAATAAAAAAGAGGTTAATTCTGAGTCCCATCAAGCCTTCAATTGCTTTATATTAAATCAACGTTGCCTCTGAACGTATTTAAGTTGGAAGTCATTTACAAATGAAATGCATCATTGAAATTTATTTGTAAATAAATTTCCATATTTGGCCACTATATGTAAAAGTGTGGGATTAAAATGAATTGTCATATTTAAAATAAATAAAAATTAAATTCAATGGCTGATTATTCTAGATTACCTTTATTTAATAATCAATTAAAAATAACGATCTAAGAATTATTATGTTAATTATATTTCCAAATCTCATTTAATTATATTAATTATAATGATATAGTAACATTATATTATATTATTTAATATTTAATAATATAATCATAATGTTATATTATATATTATAATTATAATGTTATATTATCTATAATATTATATTATATTATATATTGTGATATACTATATTATAGTTTAATATTATTAATATTATGATATTTAATATTTAATATGGTATTCTATAAGATTAATATTATATTAATTATTATATCATAATATTGCAATATTATAATATAATAATGTATTATAATTAATATAGTATAAATTATATATTATAATAACTATTAATGTTATAATAATTAATAATAATAATATAATAAATAACATTTTGATAGGATTTATAATAAGAGTAATTAAATTTATAATTTAATAATTATGATTTTTAATATATAATTTATTATGTTGCTAACCATACCAAATCTCTGCAAATGAATTTCAACCTCGGCGCCTCTCGTTCTTGCGGAGCCGAAACTCGCAAAGCCCGGGGGCGACCGATGCCGGAAATGGCGAAACGTCGCGATGGCGGCGGTGCAGGAGACGCGAGGGTTTGGGACGAAGAAAGCTACAGGAAAAGCATCCTTCGGGAGCGAGAGCTCCACTCTCGGACCGTCTTCCGGACCGCCTTCGTCCCCTCCGTAAACCCTACTCCCGAAACCCTAGTCGTTGCCTCCAGCGATGGATCTCTGGCGTCCTACTCCATCTCCGCCTGTGTTTCCTCTTTTCCCCAGGTGACTTCTTGATCCGGAATTTGTTCGATTGAATGACAGAGAAAGTTCTCTTCTTGGCGGGGCTTTCTTGATCTCCTACAGGATAATCTAGGGGAGCTTGGCCCATGGGCTTGATAAATTTTGAAACATAGTAAACGAAAGAGTGGTAGAAGTAGAATCATTGATAAAGTAGCTGATTATTTTCTTGTCTATTAGGATCCACTGGATCTTGAAACTTATGGTTGTTCTCTTGGATGTAGCCTGAATTTATCGTCTTGTTACCTCCATATAGCCTCGTTCCCTTAAAAATCTTAATTTTGAGAGAGAATTGTAGAATTATTGAGAACAATGATGGTCTGATTGCTTTTCTTTGAAGAATGTTAGCATACCTTTCTAAAATATGGTAACACTTGTATCGTTATCGGTTTCCTGTAATTATTTGGGGAAATCAGAAAGATTGCAATGACTACATCCTAGTAGAGACACACACAAAAGAAAAAAAAGAGGAGAAGAAACAAAAATCCTGCTTGAAGGGTTAGAATGGCATGATCATTGCAAGTGTTTTATTTACCTTTTTTTTAATGAAATTTGAGATTTGTTAATTATCTCAACATCTTGAGAAGTTTGATTTTCTTTTTAACACCCATAAATGATATTTAGTAGAACTGATTTTTGATCTCTTAAGAACAGTAGTGCCTAAACAAAATCCAAGAATATGTGAAATCAGAGGTAGGCACTTTAAAAGGTTCCTTTTTTGATCACTACACTATCTGATTCTTTCATAAATTCTTTAAAATTTAATCTTTTGTTGGTGACTATTATGTTGCAACTTTTGTAATTCTAGGGCTTCAGGGCTTAACAGTCACAGTCAGGGATCTGTTGATCATGCTCTCATTTAATAGATTTCTCTTTGCATTATCTATTGATATGCACTCGTTTGGGGGTAACCAATTGCGGTGCATGTGTGTGTGTGCGTGTTTTTTTTTTTTGGGAGGGGGGGGGGGGGGGTTGGGGGTATCAGTACCACTTTTCTTCTTTATATTTTACATAATTCTTGTTTTCTTTTTTTCCTTTTTTTATCATGTGGTTAAACAGTTAATTTATCAGAATTTCAGATGTAAGAATGATGTCATCATTTTGGCATGTGAGGGTTTCAGTTCTTGAAGCAAACAACTTCTTTTTTGTGATGATGCTTACTGATTTTGCCCTTTCTATTTTGTGCAGCTCATGCAATTTAACAAGAAAATTGATGAGAAGTATGTATCTGCACTCCTCTGCATTACTACTGAAGAGGCAAACTTTATATGTTGCTTTAGTTGTTCTTGTTAATTAATCTTATATGTTATACTTTCTCGTGGGAAGGGTTGTACCTGATTCTTTGTTCGTGGAACCGCTTTCCAAGATTCAAGGACACAAGGGCCCTGCATATGATTTAAAGTTTTATCATGATGGAGAGGACTATTTGTTGTTAAGGTTTGTATTATGGTCAAGCATAAATTTTTCACATGCTTAGATAACATTGGCTTGCTTATCGTATGTTTATTTATTTTAACTGTAATGATTTATCTTCCCGGGCACTGAATACACGCTAGATGATGACCTAGTGCTGCTTGGAGATTGGATAAGCATGAAAGGACTATCCTGTGAGGATGTATAAGTTAGCTATCAAGAATCATGTACTTGCTCATGCAATTACGTACCAAATATTATAATACATATTATAGACATATATACACATATACACATAAATATACATGTATTATGCATATACATATACATAGTTTTAAGTCTTGACGGGATGTTCTGCGAGACTTCGGGACGGTTTATCATCCCAAGTGTCAGGATAGGACTATCTTACTATTATCCTAATATCCCATTTGGTGCGTCCATCTCAAGTTTTGGGATGGATTGGGATGGTAGCATATCCCATTCCTAGGGGTGGCAAATCGTGTTAATGGATCATAAATGGATCTTGTCAACTTTAAAGCATAACGACAAATGGGTATTAATCGGTCAAAAGTCTAAACTCAAACCTGACATATATATTACATGGGTTATACGATACGATCCATATAGCCCATTTAACTTATATGACTTGTATGAGCCATGTAACCCGTGTAACTTACTTGACATGAATGTATGACCTGTGTAACCCATATAACTTGTGAACCCATATAACTTGTGTAACTTGTTTATACCAATTCAATCATAGAGTAATCATACATTCAAAATCATAACTAAAGCAATTGTATATCTATCCAGCATAATTTTAATTGTCCTCAGTTTATTTCCATCCAATCGTTGGATCCTATATGATGATAAAACGATAATTAATTAAAGAGTGATATTAACTTGGATAAATAGGTCGGATGGGTTGTGTTTGGGTTGGTGGGTCGGTTTATACGAATTGAACCATTCAATGATCAGATAAATTGCAGATCAATTTTGGGTTAGTAGGGTAATCTAAGACCTGATTTATTTATTAATTGTGTCTAATGGATCAACTTGATTTTGATTCGAATCCGTTTATGCTCAATTCAAATCTGCTGATTTCGTGTTGGGTTCGAATTGCACTCACGGGTCATGTCCAAAATTGCCACTCTTATCCGTTTCATAGAAAAACCGAAACAGTCTCATTCTATGAGATTTAAAATTTTGTATATAGACATATATACATATGCATAAACATATATATTTATGTAAACTAGTTATAGTGCTGGTGCAATGGATGTGGCTACTACTAATTATTTTAGTTATAGAATGGATTTTAAAAAAGTTTTTAGCATGGATTAGGTATTAATATGTCTTCATTATGGAATTGTTTTAAGATTTATTCACACACACGCACATGTATGCACGCATGCATTCATGCATGCATGTGTGCATGTGTGTGTGTGTGTGTGTTTATTAGTGAAAGAAGAATTGCATTTTCTGTTTGTTTACTTCAGGATGTTTGCTTCTATCTACAACAGTAGTCTTGATATGTTTCATCTTGTCTGTCAGTGAATTGTGATTGCACTTGAGCTTAGTTACATTATCAGTTATGCAGAACATTAGCAATGTTGATAGCTCAAATGGGGCTGGCTTTAATCCTTTCCTGGAAACCTTGGCATCAGTGGGTGTTTAAGGTCACATTTACTTTCGCTGGCTAATATAAGAAGCGTGGTTGAAAGTCTTGTGACTGGGATATTATTTCTTCATCCAAGAAACCGATAGCAAACATGTTTTACATGTTACATATTTGCATTCCATTATGAATCTGCAGTTGGCCAGTGAATAATAATATCTTGGGCAAATAATGGCTATTATATCAGGTTATCTAAAATGGTTTTAGCACCTTACACAGTTGTGGTGATGATGGGCGGATACGGGGATGGAAATGGGCTGAAGCACTGAATTCTCATGTTTCCATAGGTATGCAAGGTATTCTAAGCATGAACTTTATAACTGTTTCATTATGTGAGTAGAGTCGATGCTCATGCACCTAGATAGCTTTAAAATTGACAGCATATAGAAATGATGAGTTGGGTAAATGAGGGTCCCCGTGGTACGTTTAGGCGGTCTACCAGTTCCGTATAAGGCATGAACTAGGTTTGCTGAAATTTAAATCCATTCTATCTGGGCTCTGAGATTTTCTCTATTGATGTGTCAGTTCGTCTCTATTATTTCTCCCATTTTTCCAATTAATTTATAACATTTGTTCTTCTTCATGGGTCTTCCCTTTTCTGTTATGCAATTGGATGTTCTTTATCAAGTTTAACTTTCACCTATAAAAATAGAAAAGGTTAGAAAGAATTCTACTGGCAATTGTCTTATTAAAATTTTTATCTTCTCTTACTCATGCTTGTATAATACCTTGCATTCATTTAACATATTAGCAGACACTATTCTTATGCTCCAAGCTCACCTGCTGACCTAATTAACTGGGTCTACGTGGCCTAAAAAATTCAAGTGCAAGTTACTTGATAGCAGGTGAATTTGAGTTATAACTCTTCAAATTATTCTTTTTCCAACCAATAAGGAACTATTCATATATGGGGGTATTACAATCTTCCCCTTTATTAAGCGACGTCCTCATTGGATATTACAAGCTAATTAAAATCTACCCCGAGTAGGGTCGTTGGTATTGCAGGAGTGGCTTCACGCTATGATGAGACTTTCTACCACTGTTCTATGGGTAGTCCTTTCTTTTTTTCCATCAACTTTCGCATACTTGGGTCGACTCTAATACCATTTGTAACGCCACAAGTTCACCTGCTGACCCAATTAATCTGTTAGCGGGCCGGGTCTACATGGCCTTAAAAACTTGAGTGTAAGTTAATTGGTAGCAGGTGAATTTGAGTTATAACTTTTCAAACCATTCCTTTCTCATCCGATATGGAACTATTCATGTATGGGGATTTTACAATTCTTTTTCTAAAGTAAATGCTGGTTTCCTATATTCTCTTTGTTTCTTTTTGCAGGAAACCATTTGAAGCCAGTACTTGACTTGGTGAACCCTCAACATGAGTAAGTGTTTTGCAAGAAAACCTATCCATTCTTCACAGCATGTTTCAAACTTAGCTAAAACGTTTTTGATTTATTATATTCTTGTGCAGTCTTCATTATTCCAAATGAACACAAGTTAGGCCTAAATTTTTTTAGCCACCTTTTTTTGGTCTGAACAACCCAATAAGGAATACCTCTATTGACTATTTGTGTTTGTTTTTTAATAATCTTAGTTGTTGGCTATTGATTGCAGTAAGATACATGTTTGATGTATGAGCTTGGGCTGGGGTCACTTAATGTGACTGATCTTCCAGCTACCCAGCAAATCAATGTTTGAAGAATGTCTACGAGTCTATCTACGCATGATTACCTGTACGTATGTATATATATGCATATGTGCATGTGGATGTATGTATATTAAGAGAGGCTTACGTTGGCTTTTAGTTTTTTAATGGGTCCTGATCCAACCTGACTCTGTATGTTGATATGATTTACTTTGTGGTTGGTCGACAGTTTACCACAAATATTGATTTTCACCATATTGGCTCTACAATATGTTGTGTTGCATAAATAAAACTTTCTTGTTGAAGTTAGCAATGCCTTATGCATATTTAACTTATTTTTTATTTTAGTTTTTTACATTATGCTTCTGAATTCTAACTTTATAGCATCTCATCCTTACATTGTAGAGGTCCTTGGGGTGCTCTTTCTCCAATCCCTGAGAACAATGCCATCGCAGTCAATGAGCAGGTAGTTATTTATTTATTTATTTTGTAGCTGTTCTCGTTATCTCTATTTGGAATTATTTTCATTTTTTTACATGGCCTGGAGGAAGGAGTGGTTGAGGATGTGGAAAAGATGTACCCTAATATAAAATTTGTGAAAACATGTCTAAAAGAAAAGCACGTTCAATTTTGCAGCCCAACTTACATGAATTTATAAAAGACCACAATACCAACTCTAATGTCAATGGAGTAGACCAGGGCTTGTTTGGAATAGCTGTTGGTCAACAGCTGTCTCACGTAGTTGCTGAAAAACAACCGCTTAAAGGTATCCCAGCAGCCAATCCAAACAAGGCCTAAGGAAGAATATACCATCCCTATCCACTTTGATAATGTCCTATAATCTTGTGCTTCCTCTTTTCCAATTAATTGTATGTGATCTTGACCTACCAAAAAGATAGTATGTGATCTTCTCTAAATCATATCGCTTCTACCTGAGTTTTCTTTTATATTTCTCATACACTGATGGAAAAAGGAAAGATCTTTCATAATGTCTTGAGCAAATGTACATGAAATCATGGACCTATATTTGATTGTTCCATGTTCTTCTCGCTCTTTATCAAAATCCCATTTTGACATAATCCCTAAAACGTGGCTCCATACATTATTCTTATAACTGAAAAATAACTAAAAAATTTTATGTCGGCAACGTGCTTCTTTATTGGTATGTGATGCAATGTTGCTTTCTTGAATAGGAAGGATCTATTTATTCAGCTGCTGGTGATGCTTGTGCATATTGTTGGGATGTGGTATGTATCTAGTCAAGGTAAATTCATTAGGTTAAATTTCAACTTCTAAGACGATTCTATACAGTTAGCAAAAGGATTTTTTTTTTTTTTTAATTTCTTAAATTAGGATTTTGTTCTTTCCTCTTGCATCATACCATTATGATGCTATATGTCCTATTGCTATTGTAGGAGACTTGTAAAAGGAAAATGGTCTTCAGGGGGCATTCAGACTACTTGCATTGTATCACTACCCGTAAGTCAAGCAATCAGGTTAGTTCATCTTCTCTTGTGTTCATATTCATTGTGTAAATTATCCAAACTACATTCCAAATTCAATTTCGTTGGTGTGAGTTAACAAAAGTATGGATTGAGTTCATCAAAATGTTGGTGAATGGAAAAAGAGAGCTGTATGGATAAGGTTTGGAGAGACAATTAAGAAGAAAGGATTTATTGAGCACATAAACAAATTACTTGGAACAATACATAGATTATATATTGCTTATCCACAAAAATTGTTAGATGTATATGGAACTAATGTCCCATAAACTTATGATGAAATAATGAAACAAGTTATTTGGAATTTTCTTGTGTTCTATGAATTAAATATAAATAACCATTGGATTACTCACAAGTTAATGTGGTCAATTAGTTGAGTGGCTGGTGATGCAGTCTTTGTTCAGCCAACTAAGGCACAAATAACCTAGCAAATTCCAACCCTGTAGCCCATCACTGTAGACTGAGCAATTAGTAAGAAATATGCCCATTACTCTCTGGTCCACTAATCAACTCAATCCATCACATGTCTTTTTTTTTTTTTTTTTTGCCAGCTTGTTATCCAGGTTTCATTTTTTACTTGTTTCAGATCATAACGGGTTCAGAGGATGGAACAACACGAATATGGGGTGAGCTGTGAATAATATTTTACTGTTTGTTGTTGTTGTTGTTGTTGTTTATGTTATAATCTTTGTTGAATTAAGTCTGTAGTGGTCAAATGATTAAATAAGATACAGCAAAGTCTCTTATTTGGTTTTGAGTGCTGATCCCTGTCTTGCTGATTTCTCAGACTAATTCAAACTTAAGCTTTTCCTATTCTTAAAATAGAAAGAACCAAACAAGCATGTCAAAATGCAACTTTTTAGTCTGCTTTAAGATCACATGACCACAAAGAAGATCATGCATGTCTTGGAGACAGAAAAACTAAATGAAGGCGATCATAATCATAATTATGTAGCCTTTTTCAAACTATTTACCTCTAACATTATCCTAAGTTTCTCTACATCCTTCCATGCAACCTCTATCCATCCTGTTAATTTAGGTCTTAATCTTATTTCTTATAACCTTAAACATGAACTAAAGTACCTGTCCTGACAGGTCCCTCCTTAGATCTTTGTTATACGTATTACCTCAATTAATTTTCTATCACTATGCAACTCTTATGACTCCTATACTATATTCATTTTTAATCTGTCCTTTCTAGTTTTAACATGCATCCATCTTAAGGTTCTCATTTTTGCCACACTCAATTTGTTTTTTCTTGTACTTTCTTTATTGCCCAATAGTTTGAGCCATACAACTTTGCAAGCCTTATTTTTGTTTTATAAATTTTCCTTTAAATCTCCAAGGTATGTGTCAATCATGTAGTAATCCAGGTGCACCTTGCACTTCATCCAACCACCATTGTTTTTGGTGGAAATTCCTTGTCTAATTACTTATGGAGGAGGAGTTTCTTAGCCTAAACCATTGGTTCTATAATATGAATCGATTAACAGGTAAAAAAAAAGGATGTCCACAATGCTCCTACCACTACGAGGTCTGGGGATGGTTAATTTGACAAGGCCGACCCTCTAGCCAATTAACATGTGCTGATACGTTTTTCTTGGTGTTCAGAATTCTTCAAATTGATGCTTCTTATATGCCTTTTTTTTGGTTCTCATAAATCTTTATTACTTGTTGCTCCATTTTTTTTAGGTGAGATGTTTTGTCCACTATATATTGTTCAAGAAGGAAGACTTCATTCTTTATGACCATTAATTCTTGTGGTGCAATTTGGCTAGTATTTTTGTGCTTAAAAGATACATGCAAACACAACCACATGCATGTATGTCTCTATTGTCATTTATGTGTCTGTATATCCAGATATGCTAATGCATGCAGCTTGTATGATTTTAACTGTAGATTGTAGAAGTGGATCATGTACTCAAATTATATATCCGGGAAAGAACTGTAAGTTGAAGGAGTATTCGTGGGTCAGTAGTGTTGCCATTGATTCAAGTGAAAGTTGGCTGGTAATAGTTTTTTCCATGATGACATCACTATCAGTTCCTTTTGAATTGCGTATTTTATTATTTGTGCTGTTGAAATTAATAAAACTAATTCTTTCTGTTCTATTGACCTGCAAAAGAAGTTAATGACCTGGAAACTGTGTCCTTAAAAAGATGATCTTTTTTGAAAGCAATCTTAGATATGCTCTTAAATTTTCTTAAGTCACTCTTGCTTCATACAATGATGTCTTAATCACTCGTGAGATTGTTCTGGATGACAACTGAAAATCTTCTTTATGGGATGTTTACTTTATGCCAATTTTCAAGGGCATGCTTCCGCTGGAACAATATTGACTCCATAGCCCAAGAATCCAACAATATTTGCTAATGCATTTGCTAAATACCCATATTGCTTGCAAAAACATGTTAATCAATTCTTTTAAACTATTGTCACCACTTTAGATTAATATCAGACTTTTAAATTAAAGGAGATTTTATCATTTTGAGCTGTGATTTGTTTTCACTCTGTACAGAAGATCAATGAAAGTGCTGACATGATTACTTTTATAATAACTGTGTAGGGAAAGGATGTATAGTGCTAATCTTAAGTAGGACATCTGAGTGATTGATCATATTGCTGGTTATGTGTGGATGTCTTCACAAGTTGTCGCTAACAGACATGTTGTATTACTTGTCAAGAAATGATGCTGCAATCATTTGAATGTTGTTTTATTGTCACATCTTCCTCCAATTCATTTTATTCATTTACATATTAGTTGTATATTAATTGATTTCTTTGCAAGGGCCAAATCTTTAAGCAAAGAACTCAAATGTGTTTTCTTCGTAAATAATTCCCTTGTTCAGAGGACATTCAAGCTAAAATAAGAATGCATGTTGTCATAATTATAATATCTGCTTGTTCTTTTTTTTTGCCTTTTATTTTCTATATTTAAACTATAGGCAATTTAGAGTATTCTCTGATTGCTTTTTCCTTCCAGGCTTGTGGCACTGGTAGTGGATTATCTGTTTGGAGTCTGCTATCTTGTGAATGCATCTTTAGCAGTGATAGTCGTGCCCCTGTGCAAGACTTACTCTTTCAGGATAACCAGGTAAACTCTTAAATCCATGAGAATGTCATTCATAAAGCACATCTCTCATATATCTTATTCATAATAAATTTTCAAGTCTCCGTGTTTTGTAGACCATTTGCTGTAATAGCTAAAGCTATTTTTTCCCCCATTTTTTCTTTTTCTTTAATAGCTGTAGAGTTTTATATTCTTAGCAATTCTCCCATCTTTTCCTAGATAAGTCTTCTTAGCGATTATCTAATCCCTCCCCCCCAACTACAAGCTAATTTTGTGAGATGTATCATTATAAGTTATTTATGGTTTTAGCTCATTAATGCCATAGTTGGACTGTTTTTCTCTCCCCATTGCAAATTATTTTTCTGCCAAAAATTCGTATGTAACCATAATGAACAATTTCTATTGTGTCATATTTCAATCAGCTTTATAGTTCTTTTATTTTGGTCCTATTGGATGCTTATGAAAAGTTTATCAAATCTTGTAGCAACTTCCATCTTGGCTTTTCTCATTGGGGACATCACCTAATTGCTTTTTCCCCAAACATATTTCATTGCAACTTTCTTTTCCTTATTTTGCCACAAATCTACTGCAACATTATCATCTTTCTGTGGCGGCTTTGATTATATGTACTTGAAAAATACAATATGTAGTATGTTATGACTTATCTTAGAACATGAGGATGATTATTAGATTTAGGTTCAGGGAAAAAATGCTTTCTTGCATGTGAATCCTATGGTCCTTTGTGACACAGGATAACCTAAGGGAAGACTCTAAAGGCCCGTTTGGTTTGGCGTAATAATTATAATTGGAATCAGAATTAAATTCCATTGGAATTAGAATCGAAATTGCTCATTCCTTCCATCTATTTGGTTCACATAGAATTCGGAACAAGAAGCTTAGGTAGGCAGGATTTTCAGATAGGTATGCCAAAAGTGCATAAAAAATTGTTGAGGATATCTGTAAGAGAAAAAAAAGGAAAAAATAGTTTTCTCTAAAATACTAAGTAGATCCTATCATAGCTCATCAAAATCTAGTAAGAAGTGGTAGGGACTGGCTCTGCGGACAGTGTGGTTGAAGAGTTTCATTTCTTTTTTTTTTTTTTTTGGGGGGGGGGGGGGGGGCAGGGTTGTGGAGAGGTTTGTCAAGTGAGAAGAGGAGGGGGATGTTAGATAAGAAGAGGATGGAAAGAGGGTGCGTTGAGTTACATTTGGCTATAATGGATTTATAATTATGGGTGGGGGGTTTAAAGTTTAAATCCCACAATTAATGATTTAGATTCTAGGTGAAATCAGAATGAGATTTTAATTTTATCCAAACAAACACTTGAAACTGAAATCACTGTGATTCTGATTTCGACTCCAGAGGGTCATTCCTGCAAACCAAATGGATCCTAAATGGTCCTGTCATGATTCTGATGACAAACACCAACTATGAATGAATCTGAAAGCTAAACTTAGGAAGGATCTTAAATATGAGAGATTGGATGATTCTAAATGAAAACTACATGATCTATTTAAGAAAATTAGAAATGATATTGCAGTAATATGCAAATAATCTGCCAAACTAACCCAAAAATGATGTAAAATATGTATGCAACAAATATGGCATTCAGTTGAGATCAAATCAGAAAATAAAAGTTCCAAGAAGCCTGTAAGTATACAGATTTCAGCATGTTCACAGAAGTTTCAAGATAGTCACCATGCTATAATGTATCCACATCCTTTAAGGCTCTTTTGTGCACTGACCTGAATCTACATGAAAATCTCATAGCCCAAACTACCCAATGCAGAGAAAACAATCAGCCATGTCATGGATAATAGTAGTGCTGTAAAGAAGAGAGAACGTCTAGGAGAGGAGAGAGGAAAACTCAGACCCGGACTCCTCCTGAAAGAAGGCCTTTTTCATGACCAAAATACCCCTCCAATAAGTTCATTTTGTAGTCAGCCCTAAAATGTAATAATAATAATAATAATAATAATAATGGAAATGCAAAGAAAACGAAGAAAAATCCCAAATATTTTGGCTAAAACAACTCCACACTTGATCTAAATTATGGCTCAATTTAAGACTCGATGCATCAGTAGAGGCCCTCGGTCCAAGCTTCATCCATCCATAAGCTTGTGCAATTCTTGTCGTCAATGTTGATTGTAATTCTGCTAAGATTTAATCATAAAGTGACGGAGACCATCCCAAAAAGAGATAGCAATCTGCCCAGATAGCAATCTGCCCTAAAATTTACTATAAACTCTCTTCTATATGATGTTAATTTGCATTGTAACTATGAGTTTGTCAAAAAGAGATTTGAAGTCAGGAACAAATTTGTCAGAAAGCAATTTGAAGTTAGCATCTGAACCAAGATAGTTTTTGATGAGCTTCTTCTTTAATTGTTGCCACTCCTCATCTAATTTTTGAAATAGGCCTGTTTAAATATTTCAGATAAATACCATTCCCAGGAACTCTAGATCTGTCAGTCCTTTAGTTTACAACAAAATCTAATAAAAGTCTTAATCATGCAAGCTGAATACCATTCCCAGGAACATTAGATCTGTTAGACCTTTAGTTTATAGCAAAATCTATTAAATTTCTTAAGTATGTGGAAATCTTTTAATCTGGCCCAATTATGGCTGTTGAATCCACAAAGGAATCATCACCACAGATGGTGCTTTTATCCAGAGATAATTAGAATATAACAGAATATAGAAGCAAAAATTAGTCTCAAAAATGAGAAAGACCATCTTAGATGCATCTAAATTGGAAACACAAACTTCGTAAAACTTAAAAACTGGAAGCTGCAGATAAAAGATATAAAACTCTGTAATTTAGTGGTTCTTTATTGCCAATAAGTGCGTGTGCGTGTGTGAGTTTCTGCGTGAGTTTCCTTAAAAGGCTTTCTGATGAGAGATTCATTTTTAACAATTATGCCTGTATCTGTTTTCAGCCTTTGCTTATTTGGTTGAACTGTGAGTTTTGGCAGGGTTTGTGTTCATTCTTTTTTTCCTGCTCATTATTTTCCTGTATAAATGATTCTGTGTTATATAATTTGTATGGTATTTTTGGTGCCTGTATTTTTCGTAAATTGCTACTTCCAAAATTTTCCTTTTTGTTCTTTTCAGGTTCTCACTGTTGGTTCTGAACCTGTACTTAAACGTTTTGGTATTTATGGAGTGGTACTCTCACAAATAAAATGTGCGCCGCAGTCAGCATTTTCTATCTCCCTTCATCCTTCTGGAGTATGCTTCATTTACTCTTTCTTCTTTTCTAATTACAAAATTATCATACCATCTTATAATTAAGAATGAAACATTTTGCCATATATTGACTATATTTTGTGTAACTGAATAAGACATATTATGCAAAATTTTTAATCCCAAGGTTATTTCTTGGCAGCTGCACATTTGCAAGAATAATCTTGGTTCATTGCATAATCTGTTTGTGCAAATTACAGATATTTTCAGCCAAAACATGAGAGTCATCAAACCTCTTCTATCTTGTTTCCTGTATTAGATATTAGTTTTTATCGGTAAAACCTTGGTGAAAGTTGGCGTATCATTTGTATCTAAATTACTATGCTGCTGTTCTGTTCACTCTTAAGTGTAGAAAAACATTGCTGGTGCAGTTGCATATATTGAATTATTTCCAAGTTCATTGAAAGGTTTAAATTGTTGAAATGACAACAAATCTCTTTGTAGACCTAACTAAATAGAAAACTGCTGATGTGGCATTCTAAAAGCCTTGCACATCCTAATTTATGTTGAGAAAGAAACTACTGTGCATATTTTTTCAGAAAATAAGGCTTTCTTTGATTGTTTGAAGCTGCATTACATCTCATTTTTATTGTGTTTAGGGTTAAACTGTTTAAGATTTTCAAGATCTAAATTTATATTGAGGTTGTACCTACAAGTTTCTATAATCCATACATAAAAAGTGGTAGCTGCCATCCTCTTTGGTTCATCTCAAGGTTGGTAGAACCAAACTGAACTGGTTGGTTCGAGCTGAAATGAACTGAACTAGCAAGAAATCAGTTTAAAAGAAACTGCCCATTTGGATGTGGGATGGGTTGGGTGGCATATGGGCTTTTGTGAACTCACTTAAAAAGATGAGGAAAATACCTTTCATTTGAATTTAATAAAAATATTAGAAAAATAAAATTCTTTATGAATAAAAAGTCAAACTTTACTTTTTCAAGAACAAATTCAAAAAATTTTAGATCTTGATTTAGCAAATATCAAGTGTTCTACTTTAGATAAAATCTTCAGAAAATTAATTAAACTTATAAATAATGAAAAAATAAAATACTAAAAAAAATTATCTTGAAATATAATTTATAGGGTTTTGGTCAACCTTTAATCAAACTTACAAGATTTTCAGACTTAGATAGGATCATGGTAACAGTGAACCTCTCATTGACCTATGCCAACTTGATTCATAGCTCACTATAACAATAAAATTAAACTTGTTATAAGATCATAGGATTAAAATATATTTCATAGGATTCAAACTATGATGTTCTATTAAATCGTTTTTCTTAATCAGGGAGGATGGAATAATATGAATGAGGGGGTTAGTATTGTCAAAGGCGCGTCTAAGGCACAAGGCACAAAGTACCAAGGATTAGATATTTTTTATATCATAAAGTGTACATAAGGCGCAAGGCGTGCTTAAGACGAGTTAGGTATTTCTTTAAGTGGTGTACTTTTATTTTGGCACACATAAGATGACAAAAAGGTACGCTTATAATTTGATTGAAAATGCAAGAAAGGTGTGTTTTTCTTCATAAACTATATTTATAATATATATATTTTAAATCTACTGCATTTATTAGGCTATGTTTACTTTATGAGGTACCTTTCTATACACAGTTATTTTTCTTACTCTAAAAAAAACTAAAAATTAAAAGATAAATAGATGAGACATCAGAAATTATAATATCATCTGAGAAAGAGAAGGAAAAATATTTAGAGACTACAAACTTCAGCTGAAAAAGAGGTGACTTTATATTGAGCTAATATGTTAAATATATTATTATTATGATTTTTGTATTTTTTTTCTATTATGTGTTATAAATTTTGTTTATATAAATTATTTTATTTTATTTAAAAATATATGCCTTACTTTACTCAGGTGTGCCCTTATGCTTTGCGCCTTATTCAACCTTGTTGTCTTATATAAATAATCATATGCTAGACATCTTGTGGTGCATTATTCAAAGTTTGAAATTTTGAGTTCACGTATGCATTTCTCATTGTATGTTATCTGAAAAGATTGAAAAACAGAGAAACCATTGTTTCTTTATTTTTTTTTAATTGAAATGATGTGAGATGCAAATTCAGAAATTCCATGATATTTTGCAAATTGTCAGCATTGAGGTAATGATCCTTACGTTATCAGTTGCATCTGGCTGATTGATGGGGAGAGGAATATGGTGGCAGAAAGCATTGTGATTACTTTTCCTACTCTAATGTTTGAAATCAGGACCAAATTAAGTATGGTCAATTCTGCTGCAGAAAACTGATGTGATTCTTTTTTGCTGTTCAGGTTGTCGCAGTTGGTGGCTATGGAGGCCTGGTGGATGTCATATCAGAATTTGGAAGCCATCTTTGCACATTTTGCTGTCAAGGCATGGATTAAGTATGCACGAACTGTTTCCCAAACACCAGCTATTATTAAGAAGAATCTACCCGGTGTCCAGCATTTGGCACCTGGCACCTGTTCTTTGGGCGTGGCTGTATCATTGGCCATTCGCCTCATGCGTAAAAGATGTTGCCTTATAAAATGCACTCATCGCAAAGAAGACTTAAATTATCAAATCTGTAGACATTAAAACTTGGCAGATCCAATTAGTAACGATTTTCTCTCTCTGATTCTTGCCCTCGTGTGTGCCGACTGGAACTAACGAAATAAAGCCTTATACCTCTCCAGAAGAAACCTGCTGGCGACCATGATGCACATGCGTGATAAGTAGCTCAACGAGAGATTTCAACACTTTGGCGCTTGGTTCGTGGATATATTTTGAATATAATATATATTTTATATTAAAAACATATTAATATTTTTGTTAGTCACACGCGCACGCACACATATGTATAATAAATCAGCCAGAGATTGCTTTTGAACTACATTTTTAAGTGATATTTTGGCCGCCTGCTACTCCTGTCACTGCACCACTGATATCGGCGTTTAAACTATTTTGTTATCTAGAAAGCTTTAAACGGATTACCCTCATTCATGGAGCGATCTGGCATCAGCTATTCTTATATAGTTTCTTCTCGGATAGCTATCTTTGTACTCATTAAGTGGTCGCTCACTGCAGAGACATCAATTTTTACGGAAACTTTGATCTTCTTGAGTGACACGCCGAGAAATTGGCTTAACCATTTTCACAGTTTACTGCGAAGAGGCCCTTGACTTTACTGCGAGGAGACCCTTGACTTATTTTAATCCTTGTCAAGCTTGGTTTATCTTGGACGATCACCCGATCAAGGACCATGTTTACTGGTCAAGCACCAAGGTAACGGAGCTACCTATCACTTCCTAAACATTTTAGCAACCACTCTAGACACGATTAGCAAAACGACTGAAGTTGGAATGGATCTACTCTACCATCTACCACAGCCCAGCTCTTTCAGCAATGCCACAATATTTTATGACAATTTATGGTTGTTTTTGAAGATCTTTGTTTTTAAAGACGTTTTAAAGAAAGAAAGATATGGTTTCTGCCTTTGCACGGCGGAAGCGTTGGTGGACTTTTAGAATCCACATTCTGGTGGAAAGGCGAAGGAGAAGCTTATTTGGTTGAAGATAGATCGGCCAAAGAACGGAAGTGAAAAAAGAAAGGAGTTAAAGGCAAGAAAAAGAAAAGTGTTGTTGCGGCTAACTCCAAACCACAAAAAGAATTCTTGAGGATGTTTCATATGTGGTGAAGCTCATCAAGTAAGAAATTGTCTAAAGAGGCAAATCTTGAATGCTATCATTTCACAAAATGAGAAAAAAAAGACTATGGAAGAATCGGCACCACAGGTGAATCCAATTCGTTTGGTGAATACGATTGGAGCTGACTTGGAGAAGGTTCCGAAGTCTTATGTCGGCCTTATGTTTGGGAATGTCAAGATAAATGGCGCATGTGTTCGAGCTATGATGGATTCAGGAGTTACTAATAATTTCATGTCTCGTAGAGAAGCCGAAAGGTTGAGATTGAAGGTGGTGGAGAGTCCTAGCAAGATCAAGGCTGTAGAATTCGGAGCCGTACCGGCTTTATAGGCTGTCGAGGTTGTCTTGGAGGTAGGTAGTTGGAAAAGTTCTTGCAATTTGATGATAGTTTTCCTAAATGATTTCAATCTGATTTTGGGAATGGAATTCTTGATCAATGCCAAAATATCCTTGATTCCTCATTTGAAAGAATGTTGGTGGGAGATGAGGTATCTCTATGCTGAAATGAATGTGAAAAGAATGTTGAGGTTCCGAAGGAGGTGGAGAAGATTCTTGGAGAGTTTCTTGATATTATGCCTGAAGGACTTCCTAAAGAATTGCCGCCAAGAAGGAACATAGATCATCAGATTGAACTGATTCCGGAAACCTTACCACCTAAGAGAGTACCCTATCGTATGGCTCCTAATGAATTGCTGGAATTAAGAATGCAAGAGGATATAGAACTCTATGTTAAGACATGTTACATTTGTCAAATGGATAAAGTGGAGAGGAGAAAGGAAGCTAGTTTCTTACAGCCACTTTCTATTCCACTTTCTATTCCAGAGAAGCCATGGATTTCGGTCTCAATGGATTTCATTACTAGATTTCCAGAAGTGAATGGGATGAGGTCGATATTTGCTGTGGTAGATCGTTTCTCTAAGTTTGCGATTTTCATGGCCACACCTTATCCATGTACAGCTGATAAAGCAGCGGAGTTATTTTTCAGTGGAGTAGTAAAAAGTTTTGGTGTACCAGTGGAAATAATTAGTGACAGAGATCCAAGATTCACGGGAAAATTCTGGACGTCGTTGTTCAAGCTATTTGGCATGGAGCTGCGGTTTTCTACAGCGTATCACCCGCAGACCGATGGACAGACATAAAGAATAAATAGATTATTGGAGGAGTATCTTCGTCACTATGTTACCGCAAGTCAGAAAAATTGGTGTGATTTGTTGGATGTGGCTCAATTCAGCTACAATCAGCATAAATCTTCATTAACTGGGCTAAGTCCAGCAGAGATTTGTATGGGATTTCAGCCTTTAAATTCATTGCAAGTGGTACTTCAGGAAGACACAGAGAAATGTCCAGCAGCATTTCGTGTGGCTCGTGAGAAATCTAAGTTGATTGAGGATGCAAGGAAAAGCTTATCCAAGGCTGTCCGCAGGATGAAAAAATTTGCAGACAGAAAGAGGAGGTCCTTGGAGTTTCAACCAGGTGATCGAGTACTTTTGAAGGTTACTCCGCAGATTTGGAAGAAGATGGGGAAAATTAAGCTTCATCGTGGACTAATGCCTAGATATGATGGTCCTTTTGAGGTGTTAGAGAGGATTGAAATGGTGGCATATAAGTTGAAGTTGCCGGATAGATTGAAGATTTATCCTATTTTCTACGTCAGTTTCATCAAGCCTTTTCATGAAGTTTTGGAGCACAATATGATGGTCCTTTTGAGGTGTTAGAGAGGATTGAAATGGTGGCATATAAGTTGAAGTTGCCGGATAGATTGAAGATTTATCCTGTTTTCTACGTCAGTTTCATCAAGCCTTTTCATGAAGTTTTGGAGCAGATTGTGCCAAGGAGAGCACCGCTCATGGTTGATCGAGAATATTCAAAGAAGATGCATTGAATTCTTGAGCAAAGGAAAGTGGGAAACATGATGGAATTTTTGGTTCAATGGGTTGGTGAAAATGTCGCAGAAGCTACATGGAAACGTGCAACAAATTTGTGGCAGTTTGAAGAACAAGTTCTCCAGTATTTGCAGAGGGAATCAACGGGGACGTCGATTTCTTCCGCCCGGGGAGAAATGTTACCAAGCCAAATGTAGCGCACGGTGTGCGCACTCGCATGGCCGAGTGCGGGGTATGATGGCACGGTGGTGTCCGGGTCAGGTGCGAGATTGTGCGCCGAATGGACTGCGTTGTGGTCGGTAAGGCGCAGGCTGAATGCAGTTTGCAGCAGTTCAGCCAAGATGGTATTGCGCTGGCCGTGGCATGGCTGAGCCAGGCCAAAGCGCAGGGCGTGCAGGACTGTGCGTATGCCAAGGCGCAGCGCGCACCTGGGTGCAGCACAGGCCGTGCATATGTGGGCGCTGGCCAAGCGCATCGGGCTGAGTGAGTGCGGGCATGGAGGAGCGCGCGCACATGCAGACTGGAGCGCGTAGTGGATACGCGCAGGGCTAAGCAGTGCGTGGGCGGTGCGCGTGCATTAGACCTTGGGAGATCAAAATCAGTTTGACCGAGCGGCCGAGCGAGGTTGGTGTGCGGGGCGCGTAGATGAGCGCACACGCGCATGACCAAGCTGGGCAAAGGCGCGGCGTAGCGCGCGGATCAGGCGGGCGTGCATGCAGGCTGGACGTGGCAGGCATGGGTGCACGCAGACTGGACGCAGCGCGCGCTGGGCGCGCGTGCAGAGGCAACGCGGTGCGCGGAGCACTGCACAGACGCACGTGGGCGCGCAGGCGGGCGAGCGGCACGACACAGGGCGAGGTTGGACGCAGCGTGCGAGCGTGCGGCGCGCAGAGGCAAGCTGAGGCACGGCCAAGGCGAGACCGAGGCATGCCTGGGCGCTATTTGGGCGTGGCGCGCACGACCGGGATGCACGCCAGATCGTGTCAAGCGGATTGCGCGGCAGTGCGCATTGGAGCTGAGCATGCGGCAACATCTTGGTGCGCGTGGAAGCTAGCTGGGTGTTGATGTGACAGCTGGGCTGAGGTGGCGTCAAGGCATTGGATTCTTGTTTTAAGGAGCATCCTAACTACTAACGGCTAGGGGAGCATGTGCATGTCTATTTAAAGGCATGGGTGGCTTCAAGGCTAAAGTGATCGAGATCGATATCGATATATGATATATTATCATTGTTGATAGTGTGAAATATTTGGGAGTTAGGATTGATAGCCAACATTGCAAAGGGTTTTGGGAGCTTGTGAGAGGGAGTTCTTGCAAGAGAGAATCCTTATGTGTGGGGTTGGCATGCTGCCAAAGAGTTCCAAGAAAGGGAAGATCTAGCTCAAAGGGATTTGAGAGTAGTCTTGTGAGAATTGTGAGAATTGTTGATAGTGTGAAATATTTGGGAGTTAGGATTGATAGCCAACATTGCAAAGGGTTTTGGGAGCTTGTGAGAGAGAGTTCTTGCAAGAGAAAATCCTTATGTGTGGGGTTAGCATGCTGCCAAAGAGTTCCAAGAAAGGGAAGATCTAGCTCAAAGGGATTTGAGAGTAGTCTTGTGAGAATTGTGAGAATACTTGTAAGGGGATTGATCTTGGTGTGAGATTCTTGATGTAATGGATCTCTTGGATCAATGAAAGGCTCTCTTTTCCCAACCTCATCGTGTGCATGAGTGTGGCGTGGATCTTTATGGTCGTTGGAGCAAAACAAGGTGTGACGCAACCTTAGCAAGCGAGTTAGTGGCAAAATTCCTAAGTTTCGGAAGCAAGAGGGTCATTCTTGTTGAAAGAAGGCTATCTTATGGTATGCGGAAGGATCCTTGCCCATATGCATGCAAGGAGGGCTGGTTGGAGTGAACGCAACTCCAACGCCGCACACGGTAAAGATAGGCTCAACGAAAGAAAAATTAAGTCTTATTCCGTTTTACACAAGGAGGTGTGACATTGCTGCTTTCCAAAACTGAAAGGTGGCTCCAAATCAAGGACCTTGAAAACAATGAATCAAGCAATGCAGACTAACCGATGCATACATAACATCCTTTCTCAAAGAAGGCTGACATTCTTCATCAGCACTGTTGCATTAATAGAGCTTCTATCGCATTACCTCCTCTATCCTAGACGATGATCGAAGTTTGTTTTTGGTCAAACCACCGTGCTCTAAGCTCTTACTTCTGGAACATGTTCCCTTATGCTTCAGCCCAAAATATAACTGTCAAGTGAGGCACTGCAACGGATAAATCACTAACTCCAATTCCAACATGGAATAGTGCAACAGCAGCAGAATCATTTTGTAGACTGCACTCTCCTATCAATCATTAAAATATCTGTTTCAGAGTATTTTGCTTGTTTCTTCATTTGTTGATTGCTGCTGCTGCTTCTATGAGCAGCAGCACTGCTACCATAATTATTTGAATGAAGAGGTGGATATCTTGCCCCTTATTGAACAATGCAACAAGTGATTCTGGTGGTCATCTGACAAAAAAACTACATGTATACAAAGAGCTTTATCTTACATTCCGTACAAGACGATCCCATTATGTTCCTGCTAAGTTTCTGTTAGCACAAGTTAATTCCATGCTTGCAATGACCACCGAAAAAAGCAAGGCGAATTTCATGCACAAAAGTATCTATCAAGAGCAGATCCTGAGGATACCATCAATAATTCTGTCATGCAGCTTAAGCCATGCTCATGATTTCACCATGTGCGCCTGGGGCACAAAAGAAAACCTTATGAGCATGAAAGAGGCACAAATATAAAGAAACACATAAAAGAAAAAAAAAAAAAATCATCTCTATTTACATCTCTCAAAGATCTCTTTTGCTAACAGCAACAGAGAATCTGTTTCTTCAGCCATCTTGGAAATCTTTTCTGCCTCCTTCACTGCTTCAGATGCAAGAAACGACTTGGCTTCTGCATCTGCAATTTTGTAAGCAGCAGTTATCGCTGCATCCTCAATAGGGTTTATAGCATTGCATGATCCAGAGTTCTGAGCCAGCTTTGAGCGGTTGACCGGACCCTTTTGTTTTGGGGTAGGAGTTTTTGTTGCGAAGGATGAATCCTTGAGCCTGTACCCCTTTTGAACCTGCATTTCATCATTTCACAGCATGACCACTTGATAGCATCTGAATAGCTATTGTTAGTTTTTGCCTGCACACATGTTAATGCATGGGCGTGTTAGCATGTTTTAGTTCTTCCAGTGACCTATTTCCTGATTTTTATGATTTAAAGAAGCCCAACTTGTGTCTGCTGGCTGGCATCCTTCCCTTTAGTGAATGACATGGGAAGTACACGCTCAAAACTAGATAGTGGAACTCTCACCATTTTTCTGGAAAAAAGGGAGACACAAAGAAAGGAATCTCTCTGTGCGCACACATGCGCCAGTCTGTGCGTTCGCATCCCTGTCTGTTTGTGTGTGCACTAAGCAATTGGTGCCATAAGAAAATCTTGCTTAGTGCCATAAGAAAATGTAGTTCACAATTAAAGACCAAAAAAAAAAGCAAGATAATCGGTCAAGATTCAAGGACTGGTCTGCCAAATAACTTGTCTTAGTCCGACGTTCTGGTCCCACCTTCAGGAATTTATGGAAGTGACAAGGCAAGCAAAAGACAAATAATCATCTGGTTCCTTTTGTGGAGGAGCAGGGAGGTGTTAAAGGTGTATTCAGGTATGTACACATATACAGGTAAATGCGTGCATGGATCATGTATACTACTGTTTCAAGAAGCAGCAAAAGCATCAACAATAATGAGATTTAAATAAAAAAAAAAATCCCCTGGGTTCCTTCGGTAGATCTGTATCCCTACCATGCGCCATCAGACATTCAAGAACCTTAGCAGTTATAATTCTACCACATAGCCACAAAAAATACATATATAATTTTAAATGGAGTGCATTATTTGAGACAAGTAGCAAGAAGATTGTGCGAATACATTAAAACAAAACCACAAATCTGTCGCAGTGAAACCTGAACCATTATGAAATTACATATTACTTGCAAGATAGCTGGCAGTTCCAGAATTATAAAGGAAGGTAAAACATTATATTCACACAAGTAACATTATTAAATAATTTTCTTTTAAAAAAGTACCAATATTTAATTTAATGTCAACCAGTCAGGTGGAAAATGGTACTCACCTTTTCTATTTTATTCTGCGCAACAAGCCGTCTTAACTTTGAACTAAGCAACCTCCTGAAATTCTGTGGCACTTCATGTTGTTGCTGCATAAACATCAAAGAGACAAATTAATTATAATAAACATAGAAACAAGCCGACTTTACTTAGCAGAACGTCATGATGACCTTATTGCCCAGCATATACGCTACACAAATATTCAAATAGCAAGGTCCTAGATATATGAAAAGTTATACTTGGTTTCCTCACATGAAATTAATGCACATTGCTACTCACACATGTAATACTGCCTGAATTGCTTGTAGCAAATTTGCATGATTATCTGAACCCTAATGTTTGACAGTGACCTGCAAGTGCAGGGGCTTTAATTATTAACTGAATCAATTATATATCTAGGCATCGACTGAATTAACAGGTTGAATGTCCTAGTCACACACAACTTTACCAGTTCTGAGATTTAAATAATTTGGGCTGTAAAAGTGAATCAGTTACAAGAGGAAATCTACCACAGAAAAAGGTGGAACAAATGCTGAATGTAATATGATGCGCAAAGCAAAGCAAAGCATGCTAAGAGTAAAATTTTGAGGAGTTGGCCCATGCCTTGTAGATGTAAATGCATATATGCATTTCAGGGAAAAATCAAGTCCTCTTCCTCTTTTCACAGATGCACCGTGTAAACCAGAGGATATAAATTTCATATTTTATAGTAGATAGCATAAGGATAATGAGCAATCTCTCAGCAAATGCCGCAAAGAAGATGAGTATGAAAGCTGTCCTAGGCACATCAACAGGAATTGGGTCCGATAGTTAGCACCCTTTCCTAAGGACCTGCTACTAGAGAGCCCCGCGTTCGAACCCTAGTGGCGGCACACTAACACCACATTGCGTAAAAAATCAATAAAAACTTTATGGTAAAAACTAAATTGAAAATACTATTATCTTTCCACTATCATTTGCAGTTTATGTCTTCATAAATACTGCAGCCCTATATTCAGGCCATTATCTAAATAGCAAATAGTACCCTATTAAAATCATTCTGTATCACATACTGGTCAGAGTACTATGGTCAAAGACAGAGGAAAGAAGTAGTCAGTCAACAAAATTTTCAACTTGCTTCACTTTCCTAAATTCTGTCGTTTCAATGTCTATCTATCCTTTAAATTTGCTGTGGACTGTGTTGGTTTGCTTTACCAGAAAATACATGATCATCTAGGATCAAACATAAAACATAATTGGGTTTTATTGTTTCCAATACATCCAATTAGATGATGTTTATTTAAGAAGGCGATGTGAAATGTCTACAAAGGGTATCAGATCATGGCTTCAACAAGAATCAGGTATGAGAATAGTTCATTCCAAAACTTGCACATGCCAAGCACTCAAATTACTGTTGTAGAGGGGTGCACGCATGAAAATTTCTAATAAATGCCTCCAATGATTAGACAACAATGAAACTAAAATGATTGAAGCACTAAAATAACAGATTGACTCATTTAAAAATAAAAAGGATTTCCCACCATCCTGATCATGCATGCTGCCTTTTCTAGAAAAAAAGTGGGATAACTAAAAGTACTTAATAATATATAGTAATAAATCTAACTCAAACTTTTCTTGAGCAGCACACATGGCCAGGGCAAAGTACTGACAAAGATGATATGTTCATCAAGGTATGATGATATTCCTTGACATGTAGAGTCGGACAGGATCAACACATTCAAACGTTCCAGTTCACTAGCCTATGGAATTCATATTAAAAAATAATTTAATTTTTCAAACAACCTAGGTGTTTTTTGTATAACTAGAATAAACCAACACATGTAGCATTATGCAATATGCACAAATGATATCAGTGAAGGAAAAAATAAATAATTAATTAATTAAATGATATTGCTAGACAGTAGATTTTGGTATGCAAATATTAAGCACGAAATGCATTGTAATCTGGAGACCAAAAACCCAAAATTATTATCTGAAAATTTATAAAATATCTTATTTTTAGATTTTTCCACAAGAAAAAAAATATTATTTCTAGTGTTAGGCAAAAGTTTGTGGATTTGATGGTGTAACTTGTTCTCACCATTGAACTGCTTAATTAGACATGAAAGAAAAAATCATAACCATCAAACATTCTCTAACAATTTGGGATTGGCTTTATGGATCCTCATCCATCAAATATTCCTATTTATAGCCACCTCTGATGTTATTCGAGCTTCCCTATGTTCAACACAAAAGAAAAAAAGAAAGATTCCACTTGTAACTAATATAGGTGAAGTTAAAGAAGCAAAAATTCTTATACATCCAAGTTTTAAATTAACAAGTGAGCCAAATATTCCTCATCTCATGAGAAAAATATGACAAAAACGTGATGCTATTACTGGCAGAGGAATTAATATTAACAATATATAGTCTCAACAAGACTAATGTCCTATGCATTTATATTATTCAAAATGCAATAGATATATTATCCATATGAAGGCTTTTCCTAATGGGCCTGGTCACACAAGATGGATTTTCTCATGATAAATGATCTCCTTAAGAAGGAGGTCCTAAGCTCAAATGGATTTGTCAGAAATCAAATAGAAACTAGGAGACTAGCACAGAATAATTGGAAGAGATCTGAAAGGAAGATGGTTGGAGACTTTTCTTTTTTTGAGGATCTCTAGTTGGTTATGAACACTAATGGCAGAATAAAATCCATGAAGATGAACCAGATAAGATGACATGTTTATGCTTTGTGCCCATTATACCCTCCATGTGATGAAATTTCAATCTCTCTTCTCAATAGAAGTGGGGTCAAGTCTATCACAGAATTAGAGGCTATATGTTACATGCTTTTTAATGCATACGAACCAGAGACTGATACCTACTTTTTATATTATAAACTGCCTGATATAGTGGAGACAACATTAATATGCTTCTCATTATTATTGTTTATAACTCATATCAACACAGCAGATATAACAAGGAGACTTGTAAGATCATCATGATCCTATTGCCCGACCGCCCCCCAAAAGAGGAAAAAAAAGAAAACAAAAGAATGAAATCAATACATGTTTCACTAAGTAACATAGCAGGGATGAAAGTGTACCCACTGACCTCTATAAAGCAACAAATTGCACCAATTTCTGAACCATTTGGGTCTTGCATTGCTGCAAGAGCTTCAATTATCATTGCAGTGTACCTGATGGAAACAAATCAAAACGACAAATTGTAAGAGGTGAAACTGTGAAGAAAATGTGCAAGATGGTGATAAAAGTTACAACCGCCATGAGTGCATCATGATTAACTAATGGTTATCTTCAAAATATGTATGACATGTCTAGACAATGAAAATGACAGATATCAATTACACGCGATTACTTCATAATTGTATATGGAATCATGTCTGAAGAAAGATAAGAGGGACACCAAAACAAATGAAAATGGACTGATTTCAAACTGATTTAGGGAGCCTGCCTTAGCAGTTGGTTCTGGACAAACAACTCAGAATTAGTATTCAAAACTACATTAACAAAAACATAACAGTATCAAAAATAAAACTGTTGTTTGCTACTGTAAACAACAACAATCGTAACTTAAGGCTTGGCCTTTTTTTTCCACTGTTTCTGAAGCTGTCTTAGATTTTCCAACACTGCAACAAGAGATTTATAAATAAAGCTGGAGCGAATCACTAGCTCAAGTTCACCTAATAATGCACCTTCCAATTGATCGATGACTTCAAAGCATTAAGCTCTGGTAATTTTCCTTTAATTTACCATGATACATGTGCACAGTTTCATATCTGATCACAATTATTGGATTTTGTCCTAGTGTGGACTTCTATTTTTTTTAAAAAAAAAAAAAAATTGTTCCAAAGAGACAGATTTGATGCTGTTGGCTTGAAGTTTGAAACAATATTTTCCATAAATTAACAAGATTACATTTGCAAGCAGTAATAATAGTGAAACTGCAGGAGTTGGAAAACAAAAGCATGACATACCGAGGAGGATTCTTCCCATCTTGTGAATTCTTTGTAGAATCCACCATTGCTTGTACTCCATCATTTTTTTGTGAGGCAGAAACAGTGAGGTTCTGAGAGTTTGCCGATGGAATAGCAGGAAAACCATTTACTTTTGATGTCCTTATCTTCTCCCGAGATCCATGGCCACTGGCACTAACACTCATATTCCTCCATTTGTCCTGAATGTGTGCGCAAAAAATAAATTAATGGGACAACAAAACCAGAAGAATTAGAATAAATAAAATAGAAGATAAATATTATGTAATCAACATTTAAGGTAATGAGATTTAACATAATCATGTGTTCATTATTTTAGAATAAAGAAAATACAAGATAAATATTATATATAAACATTTAAGATAATGAGATTTAGCATAATCATGTGTTAATTATTTTCCCCCATAACATGAATATCTGAATGATCCTGAGCTTAGCATTATCACTCTTGAAGAATAACAGGAACTCTAATGGCATAATGGTCAAACAATTAAGTGACAGAACAATGTGACAAGCATAGCATTGAAAAAAGTTGTTGGGCACCAATCATTAGTAAATGGAAGCAATAAAATCAAAGTAGAATTGTTTAAGTTGCAATGACACAGACTTGCGCATGTTAGATAAAAAAAATGACAGTGTCAGTTTCCATTCAATTACTGCTATCTGACAAATGCAAAGCGTACTATTTGCCAGGAAAGGATGCACCAGGACTATGACTAAAGTCTGTTTTCCACTATCTGATCTTCAATCCTTTAAATCAGCTATCTCTATATCTGTCAGCCTAAGTAGAGCAGCCCTCAAACTGTTTGAACTTAGCTACCAAATGAATGGGACACGTAGATGTAAGATTTAAAGCTACCAAATGAATGGGACACGTAGATGTAAGATTTAATGAAGACAAGACTCAAAAATCTTTTGTAATAAATACTGAAAGTTTGGTTAATAGCATTTTTAAAGGCCATCTGAGATGCCCATGATCTAGCCGTTATGATGGTTGGATGTTAACGTCGTTTCTCCTCTTCCTTTGCTCCGTCTATACCCAAGCCAATTACGTTGACAGCCAATTGAAACTATACTCTTCTTTTTCATCTATCTCAGTCCATTCTTGAAAAAAGGAAAGGAAGAAAATAAATCACACTTTTAGTCTTTAGAACACACTATCAAGACGGACCTTGGTCCGAATATTCAAGTCCCAATCAAGAATGCAGGCAAAAAGGTCATTTTTCTTGCACTTTTCCAGAATTGCCCAGCCCAAAATCGAAATTTTACTCCGAAACACGCCAAGTCTCCAAGTCTTCATAAGCAAGAAAAATGAAACGAACATCACGTAATCTGATGAGATTTTTTGGCGAAAGAGAACAAAGATACACCAAAGCACCGTAAAACCCTAGCTAAGAACAAATCCAGCTCGCGCGAATCCATGAAACTCGTGAAGAATCACGCCAGAGTCCCTTAGACTGGAGAGAGGAGAGAGGTTGAAGAAACAAGGGATCTCACTGACCTTCAGATCGATGTTGGAGCGAGTGGCGAGGCAGTGGCTGAACTCGGGGTCCTTCTGGATGGTCCGCCACTTTCCGGCGCCGTGCTTGTCGACACCGGCCCTAAGAGCCTCCTCCTCTTCCGACGTCCACTTCTGCTTCGGAGCCCCCATCGCCTTCCTTTCTTCCTCCCCTTCCGCTCCTCAGATATGTCCTCTTCTCCCCCGCCCTTCGCTAGACATCGAAAAGCCCCCTTCCTTTCCCCCTAGGACATCAGGTTTAGGTTTAGGGTTAGGGTTAGGGTTAGGGTTAGGGTTTCTTGGCCATGGACGAAGGAGCGCAGGGGAACGAGGGATCGGCACGTCGCAGTAAACCGGGTGGAATCCGTTGGTGGGTCCGGGGGACTTATCTCGGCTGGGATTGGTTGGGTTTGCCTTCTGGTTAACGTTCTGGGTGGAGCCCCAAAAGGGCAAAACTTAGCAGCAGTCCTCTGGATGTTTTCCGCTAAACAAAATGACACCTTCACAATTTGCATTCCATTAGATGTTTAAAGAATAAATATGTATTTCCACTTAACAAATAATAGTTCATTGACAATTTACATTTCATTATATATATATATTTATTTATTTATTTTAAAAAAATATATACACCTATTAAATGAAAATTTTGATGATAAATATTTGACAAAGTATGTCTATAGCTTGATTCCTCAAAATACCATGCTTTAATGCAATAACAACATTATTTATATCAAAATATGGATGCATAATATAATTTATTTATATAATTATTCTCGCAATGGGTGCGATGAATAAACATTCTTTTGCTTTCTTTTATTTAATTATAAGTAATGATTGAATAGCAAAATATATCGATTTGCAAATACAGTGGCATGGTGGAGATTTTTAAACTGCTTAGGATAATTCAATATGAAAAAAATATAAAAATGAATAATTAAATCGAAGTAGTCTAGAATTTTGATGTAGTATGATAATTAAAATTGTTGCGCACATAAAAGCTCCTCATTAAAAATTTATTGTGCTAACAAAAAATTGTCATATATATTTTCGTCACTAAAAGTCTCAAGATAACGTTGTCACATATAGTTAGGTATCCGTCACTAAAAATGAGCACTCCTTTTGCTTTCTTTTATTTAATTAAAAGTACTGATTGAATAGCAAGGTATATCGATTTGCAAATACAGTGGCATGGTAGAGATTTTTTAAATTGCTTAGGATAATTCAATATAAAGAAACATGGAAATGAATGATTAGATCGAATTAGTTCAGAATTTTGATGCAGTATGATAATGAAAATTATCAAGTATATAAAAGCTCACCATTAAAAATTTATTGTGCTAATAAAAAGTCATTATATATATTTTCGTCATTAAAAGTTCCCTCGTCTTGTGATAACATTCGTTGTAACATATATTTAGCTATTTATGACAACAATTATTATCACAAGAAAGAAATTTTATAGCAAGTAATCTTATCACAAAAAATTTAAAAGTCATTACATATAATTTAATAATAAATCATAATTTATTATAATAAATTATATATCTTTAGTGATAAAATTATTGATGTTCAATAAGAACTTGTAACAAAAGAGATTTTTTTTTTTTTTTTTTTTTTTTTTTTGTGGTGAAAGACAATGAAGCCAGAGCTTGACAATCAAATTATAGAGTTATTTGCAAAGTGAACAATATTGAATTCATAATTTTTTTTAGCCCTCTATCAATCAATCTTAATGCTAGTGTTTCCAATTGCACCATCTTATCTATTCAAAAAATAAAAATATATTGTCATGACATTTAGAGTCTCTCTCCTCCTTAGCCATAAGGAGAGGAAAAGCTTAATTATAATGCTAGAGCTGCCTAATGATCCATATGCATAGTAAATAGGTTTGTTTTACAAGTAATGAGCTTCAAGATTAAAACACATATGTTGATATTTTACGTCATGACTTTAAGACACTTTATTAGCATGTGGCAACTCATCCTGCCTTGTTTATCATGCATTTGATTGCAAATATTATTACAAGTGTTCAAAAATGATAAGAACAAAACTTAGGTGCATTTTATCAACCATGTGGTTCTTTACTTAAAAAACAGTATGTATCCAATCATTTCTTTTGACAATCAATACGTGTTCACTAAATGTTTCGCATTTAAACATGACAAACACGTCTTGCTAATTGAACGGGATTGTTGTACATGTATTACTTTTTAAGTGAAAAATCACATTACAAACAGGCAATGAATAGCACCTAAGTTTTGTTCATATATATATATATATATATATATATATATATATATGAGTTGGATTTAGCAACACTTTATGTAGTCAACCATCCTTTCTATCCTTAAATTTGTACGAATTTTAAAGCTATTCTATCTTTTATTTTTTTTATTTTTGAGATTCCTGATCCATGTACATTCAAAAATAAGAAAAAACAATTGAATTTGAACTTGACTACATACTAAGCATGGTTAAGTCTAACTTATATATATATATATATATATAAAGCTAAGAATAATTGGACATAAAAGCTATGTTTCTCTTTTAATGCCACATATGCACCTAGATTAAATAGCTTTTCAAGTGCTATTCAAGTGGGTATCCATACGAACTACTCTAACAATCCCTCTACATTTAGTCAGGATTACCACACGCACGGGCAAAGTTTTAGGAGTTTTACATTTCCTATGTCCCGCTAAAATTAGTCAAGCTACAAGCTTTTCATTAGCTTGATCAAATGACCACTCCTAAAGTTAGTGAAAAAAAATTTAGTAAAAGCAACGCAGGTGCACTTTGCCTTGATTTTGGCTTCTATACATATCAATTAGTAAAACTTTAAAATATAGGATCATCCTACAATATTGATTGCTTTAAGATCAAGATCTGGGAAAAGAAAAATATTGCTCTCAAGTCATCCATCAAGGACATCAGCAGATTATTACATCCATTTCTCATTGCAATGGCAACGCATCCCTCTCCAGCTTTAGAAGGTTGATAGAGATTAATTCAAAGCAACTGACATGGATTCCAATTTATGTGAGCTTAACTAAGTACCATCCTTGCTTATATAAGTTTTCTTATCCATGATGTAACGTCTAAGTTTAAACCTCAATTAATCTATTAGCAGATTAAAATTATTTAAAAATTTAAATAAAAATTAATTAATAGAAATGAACTTGAATAATAAATTCGGTTAACTTGAATCATAAATATATAATATTTTTTTATTTAATTTATGATTATTGTTGGGGTATTTTATCTGACCACTGAAAAGGTGGCGAAATCCCCTCCTCCCCACCTTGAATCATCAGCGACCACACTGGTTAGCGTCGTCATCGTCATATGCCGCCGAGCACCGCCGCAATCTTCGCCTTCTTCCCTCAAAAGCCACGCCATCTCTGCCGCTTAACGGTATCGGTTTTAGCTTCGCCGTCGATAAACCTCAACTCTACTGGTTGCGCGGCGAAGTTATCAATTCAGATGCATGAAAATGAACTAATTTTTGGCGAGATTCAGTCTTGGGTTAAAAGAACGAGAATTTCAGTGCTGATGCCCCCACGCTACATTTGATCCAAGATATATTTCATAAAGCATTATTGATTATTTAGTATGGTATTGTTTTTATTGCACGTTATTCATGTGGCAAGATCTATGGCTACCAAGAGATCCTACCTACGCGCAGAGCGTCAGTCCAACGTGTGGCTCTGATGCACAAGCAGTGGCTGTATCAAATTTTCAATTATAATTTTTAATTTAAATTATATTTTATCTTATTTTTTATTTTTTAAATTTAAATTGCATTATATCCATACATTATATGGATATATAATTAGTATAATGGTAATTCAAGGGAGACAGTGGCTTAGTATGTCATTATTGAATTTAAAATCCAACCCTGTAGTTGGCTATTATTTTTTATTTAATCCTTAGTTATCATTTTATGTCTAATCTTGGCTTAGTGTTGCATGTGACTATACTTTTTTTTTTTTTTTCCTTTTTCTCCTTGAAGACTTTTTTTCTTCTATATGCAACCATACTAGTTTATGTGCATGCAACTATACTTATTTTCGTATCCAATATTATTTATTCTGAAAAAAATCATCAAAATCATTCAAATTTTTAACTTAAATCAAATACCACTTTTACTTTTTTTTTTAATTTTCATTATTCATCTTTTATGAATTCATCAAAATAAATAACACATCAAACCTATTAGCATATGATGTGTCTGATCTAAGGTGATGTCAGATGGTAAGAACATGGTCATTAATATAGTGAGTCATATCCTAAATTAATATTTATATTTATATTATAAATTTAGATGTATTAATTCATCTTGATAAAAAAAAAAAAATCTTAATTTTATACATTCAATCACTTCTTGTGATTAAATAAAACATGTGATTTTATTTTGATTGCAGTAATTTGTACAAAAAAGAAGGTAATGATAGGATAAAGTTTTTTAATTGCTCTAATGATTGCTTTATAAATTTAAATAAAGGATATATTTCTATTTTTGACTGGCATGACATCTTTCTAACTCTAGCCTTTATATTTTTTTTCCTTTTTAGAGGTTTAAAATACCTGATATATAAAGTTTGTGGGTAAGTATCAAGAGACAGCTTCTTATTTTACCTTATAACTTTGGAATCCTCAAATCCCTCATTTTTGTGGGAGATGTGAAGATAGTATTCCTTGGTTATAATCATCTTAATGACTTTTATCGTAATGTTTAAAATATAAGATTTTATTATGGTGGAGATTTTGGTTACCTAGCTTATGAAAGAGTTGGCTAACTTTAGCTCAGCTTAGAGAAGAGAGGAAGGCATGTTTGGGGGTCAATTCAATCAAGACTTGGAAGCAACTAAATCATGAGAATCTCACCAAAATGGACAAGCAAGTGTTTTTGAGGAGTGGTGGTGATGATGATGAAGATTTGAATCATCATGCGTATATTTAGGGCCTAATTTATCCAAGTTTATATTCCAAATATGATTATTTCTTTATTTATAATTTTGTGATAGTTACAAGAGAAATAGGAGAGTACCAACTTGTTAGATCATGACCAGATTATACTCTCGTTATGATATATGATATATCCTGTAATAATTGTGAGTTTAATCAATTAGTCATTCAATTATTTTAAAGATTAATGGCACCCTTATATGTTAACGGTGGTTGGTTTGTTAAGAATTAATCGGGTTTGATATTATAAAAAGAGTCTATTAAAAAGGATGATAACCTTTATATTTGAATCTATTTTCACTTATTTAGTAAATGACAGATTCATGCACATTTGAGGGTATGAGTTGTCCCTCCCTTAAATTTTGGAAAATTCTATGGAGGTTTTAAACTTCAAATAAAAATTTTAGCAAATTATAAAACAATTGCCCCCTTAAATAAAAAAATTTGGAAGATAATTATAAAATTAAATGGTTGCCCTCAGCCAAAGGTTCTAGCTCCATTATTATTATATGGTTAGCTAAGATTGAAAATAATTTAATCTAATATAATATAGTAAAGCCAACAAAGTTTGCTATTTTGTTACCATGTGTCAACCCTCTTTTAATGCCATTGAATGTATATTTTTCTCTAATAATAACTCTTTATTAAACCAAAGACTTCCATGGAGAGTTGGATTAAATAGATTTATTTCTGTATATTCTATTTCACACAACATTTAATAGCTAATATTATATTAAGAGATCAACCATCACCCATTAAAGTAATTATATTTCTTGCCATTGCATCATATCATTTAGGCATATAATTATCTCAAGTTCAACCATATATAGAGAGAGAAAATCTTAAGTAGAAGCATATTTTTAATACATGAAATCATCGAGTTAACATTGGAGCTCTAAAATATTTTAACACATAAAAATATAAATTTTTTTAATTTATTTTATAAAAATATATTTAATATTATTTTATAAAATAATAGATTAATTTATAGAACTGGTTTATAAAAAATTTCAATTTTAAACCCTTTATCTTATTTTTATTTTTAAAATTTAAACCAAATCAATGTAAAAAAAATAAAATTTTTATTTTTATTTTTTTAAATTTAAATCAAATTAGTGCAAAAAAATTCTAAATTTCAAAGTTCTAAGATATTTTTATTTCTTAAAATTAATTCAATGCTCGTGCGATTATAAAATTTATATATTTTATATTATTTTATAAAATAATAAATCAATCTATAAAACTTATTTAGAAAATATATTTTTAAATTTTTATCTTATTTTAATTTTTTTTAATTTAATTTTTTTAATTTAAATCAAATCAGTACCTATGCAATTATAAAGATTATATATTTTATAGGAAATATATAATATTATTTTATATATATTAGTCTATAAAATTAGTCTATAAAAAATATTACTAAATTTTAAATCTTTTTAGCGTATTTTTGTTTTTTTAAATTTAAATCGAATGATATCTTTGAATCATAAAAACTATATATTTCATATTATTTTATAAAATAATAAATTAATTTATAAAATTAGCTTATAAAAGTATTTCTAAATTTTAAAACTTTTTATTTTATATTTTTAATTTAAATCAAATCAGCCACGTGCATTGAGGCATGTACCGAGTTTAAATAAATTTTATAGTTTAAAACACAAACAAAAGAAAATATCTTGACCATCTATCGATCCCTTTTCCCCCCGAGTTGAATTCGAGAAGCCCTCGGGTTCGTGGGGGTTTCGCCGAATCCTCGAGCTCCGATCGCATGGCCTCCGATCCTCCTCTCCACCAGGCTCTCGTCCCTCTCCTAACGTCTCCAGGTGCTCGCGATGCTCCGCTAATTCGCTCATCCGATCGTCACTGCAACCCTTTCTTTCTTTTCTCTGTATTCTTTTTATATCCCCCATGGCATCTTGCTTGTTGTTGGGTTTTTTTTTTTTTTTGTTCCGGTTACTTGTCCCGGGGTTTACTTTTGATTCTGGTCGTCTATCGGAGGTGTTGGTGAAGGTTTTCATCGCAGATTTTGTTGTGATCGTTGCTGCAATCAGCTGCTTTCTCCTTTCTTTGTTTCGACGCCCTTTTTCTTTCTCGTGGGTTTTGAGTTTTACATCTGATTCTTGGACTTGTCCATTTCTTGGAGGTTGGGTGAAGGCCTTGATCGTCCATCTGTCACGATTTTGCATTTGAGTCTTGTTGTGATTCTTGATACGGTGACGCGGAAATTTGGTAATTCGTCTGATTTTGAGGACATTTGGTAATTCTTTTGATTTTAATGTTCTCAGTTGACGGTGAAGATCGCGTCGGTGGGTTTTTCGACTAAAGAAGGCGCATTATTTCTCTTTTTTAGATATCCTCTGCCGTGTATTTTTGATCTTTGACGATGTTTTTCTTGTGGGTTTTATTGTTTGTTGAGATTCTTGTTTGCTCTGGGTTCTTGTGGTAGTTCTGATAATTTTAATGTCGTATTACTTCTCACACCGTTGTTCTTGCCTTTCTATCTATCTTCGGTGGAGACACTGTCTTTTACCAAAAAAAAAACCATTCAATTTATCAAAAGAATTCAAACTCTACTTTTGTAGACTTCAAACTCTACTTTTGAATTGTAGTTTTTGTTGGTTATATTGTAACAAAGAGATTAAGGGGGTGTTGCCAACCTCAAAAACTGGTTCCGAACTGACGAAGATAAACCACTTTAAATAATTTTGATAAACTTGAACTAGTTTTAAAATATGAATAGTTTGTCTACAAATTGACTCAGTTTTAGTTCTAATATGAACATTGTTTGGTTATATACTTTTTAAATGAGTTTTACTGCATAAATATGTATGTGAAATAGTTAACATCTTAAAATCAAATTGCTATATTAAATTATCAATACATACTTGTTATAATTAGTCAATAATTTTTTACATAAAAACTAGTTTCACAAAACAGCTTTGAACTGAAATCTTTATGAACCAGTTTTGGCTTCAAATCTGTTAAAAATAAAACCAATTTTTGACATAAAAAGAGATTACCAAACAATATTAGTTTTGAAACCGGCCCAACTGTACCTAGTAAACCGGTTTTATGAGGTTGCCAAATGCCCCCTATCTATCTAATATTACTAGAATTTAATCATAGATCAAAAAGAGCAAAATGACATTTTGCAAAGATTATGATATAGGGTTTGTTTTCATACTAAAAACGTCCAATTATCTGTAGCTCTATTTTTGGTCAACTCTAATTAGTTTTTGCTGGCTTCTTCGTCGACAATGCACAACCTTGCAAATACAGACCCATGTGTTGTGCCTTCCCATGGAGACTTGGACATATTGGAAAAGTTGATCGCTGCTTTGATTGAATGTAAAGCTTATAATGAAAGTTATATTACCTATATTCTTATGGCCATGCAGTATTGGATTTCAAGTTATTATCATTTCTTTTCTCTTGTTTTTTTTCTTTACACTGGTAAATTTGTTAAAGGCATTTTACTGCAAGGCTTAACTCAACTATTATTTATGTTGCTTTAACAAGAAATCATAGTTTTAAATGTCTCTCTCATTTTCACCTTAAGCATTATAAGGATCAAAATCTGCTTATGTGATGCAATTTAATCATGTTTAGAGAAATTAACAGAATTCAATTATTTATAAATTGCATGCAATTGTAAAATTCAATTTTGAAAATGGATGCAGCCATTTTCTCACACACACACAGAGGAAGCGCAATGTCATTGCTATAGGGAATTGATTTCTCTGAAGTGATTATCAGGGTTAGGAACTAGTCTTAGTTATATATGAAGATCCAATCTTCTGGAGGGTATGTATTGGTGATAATCTTGCTAACCATCTCTTTTAAGATTTTGAATTGATTACTAAACATACTAGAAGTTATTTATGTAGTCCTTAGTCAAATCAGATGCATGAAGTGGTCCTATTTATACGTATAGTGTTCGAGCTTATGGTTGACGTTATTATTGAATTGTTTTGGCTCACATATTATTGAAATGCTACACTTAAGACTCTAGTCATGCGACCTCTATGACTCACCTGCAGTACATTTCTTTCTGAAGATCCTAATATTTAGTGCACTTTCATTTTCATGCTTTCTCAATTTTTGTGTGTCCACTCATAGTTATCGGGTTTTGTTGACTTGTGCTGTGGCTGTTAAGTACATGTTTCCTTAACTTTAGCAGTAACTCCTATTTGTTTTATTTAAATCATGCAGGTGGCTCCCTTTTAGATAATAATGCTCAATTCTCGTTGGTTCCTATCCATATTGTCACCCATGCTTCTCAACTTCCACCTGAGTTTCTGGATCCCTCAGTCGATAGGCAGCTGATCATCGGATTTGATTGTGAGGGTGTTGACCTTTGTCGAAATGGAGATCTTTGTGTTATGCAGGTTATTTACCTTTTTCTTTTTTCAAATTTATCTGATCACAAGGAACAAAATGTAATGCTTATATGCTTGAATGAGCAACTTGCACATAATTGCATTTATTTTATTTAATGTATGCTACAGCCTCAAGTTTCTGTTTATTTAGCTAGTTCAGCTTCTAAATAATTGGTACGTACCAAGTCTTGGTACACTAAATCAACCAGTGCATTGGGCATACTGACATTGTACCGGTACAGAATCCGGTATGAATACGACAAACATTGCCACCTCATGTTGTATCATGCTCAAAATATATTACATTCCTATCATCAAGTGCCATGCAGATACATGATAACTCATAAGGGTTAGCCTTTTTGGCTCAAAACTCTTTAGACTTCATGGATAATAGTTGGTGGGTAGCTTGGATGTAGGAAGCCAGGCCATCTTTGTGCAAGTTTGAACTCAGGAGGGAGTCCTCGCCAAATTGTAGTTAAATGACCAAACAGTCCTTGCCAAGTTTTAATTGGAAGCTTGCAAATGGAGGACTCTAAGGAGTCTAGCCAATATACCTCACATCCTTTAGAAAGTTTCTTCAAGAACAACTGATATACAAGGGATTAAAATTATGTGGCTCTATAGTGTTGTCCCTCTTTTCCTAACCAAGTATAGTTATGGTAATGGACAAGCTCAAAACCAAATCGATGATGCACTTGATAAGGTGAAAAAAAATTATAGTTTATGATTATAAGAAAAAAAGAAGCTTGAGACAAAAACAAATGAGTAGAAAGAAAAAGTATTTTATGTATCAAAATGTATTAAATAAATAATAAAAAATCCACAAATCATCTGCTAAGGAATATCACATAAAGTCAATGCATCAATCAATATATTTTGTGAAAAATAATGATGGTGACAAAAAATCCAATACATATGGGAGTCCTTTTTATAGTGTTGTGTTAGGTTGAGATGATGTAGCCTTCAATCACAATCATTGAGTTATAGGAAAATAATCAAGGGTGTGGATGATGAGCTGTTGATGGTCAGTATCAAGTAAATAAAATTGAAAAACTATGATCTCTTCTAGGCAGAAATTATTAGTACTTTTAATATACAGTAAATATTATTAGACTTCTATATAGAGATGAATGAAGAAAGAATTTTTTTTCTTTAGCTTCAAACCTCCTACCTTCCCTTTTGTACACCTTGTTTTTGCGATGCATTGGTTAAGTGACTTATTTGAAGCTTCCATCATTATCAATTTGCAGTTACGTAGGTGAATTAGAATATATAAACCCATGGTCGTGAAGGTAGATAAGCACACACAAAAATAGGAATTCTTGGCAAATAAGGATTTATACATGCAATCGCGCACAAATGCATGCGAGTACCCACACATGCATGCAATTGGAATGCTTGGCAAATGAGGATTCATAAAACTAGCCTACCATGGTTTAGAGAAGACTTTTGATGGTTATGGCTAGGCATTTATAATGATCAAACACCTGGCATTGTGTTCGATTGGGTTCAATGCATTTATGCTTCTCACGAAGAACTTCTGACATACATTTGGATCATAATTGTTTATGACAAGAATGTCTTTAAAATATTTTTGATTCAAATTAATTTGAAGCACAATTTTACTTTTCTGGTTAGATTCTAATTATATGTCTTGATTAAAAGAGACTAAAAGCATATACTACCTCATGAATGAACATAATGGATGAAAAGTCTTACTATATCGATTTTGGCTATTCATTGCAAGGTCTAACACCATCCGGTACGGTACCATACTAATAAGATATCAAGTTTTGATTCGTTTAAATTGAACCAATCTAAACCAACTTGTATTGCCTAGTACTAATCTGAACCGCTTGGTATCAACCCATATCGTTCGGTACCGAGTAGTTAAGAGTAAAAAAAATGGCACCCTATTTTGGTACTGATGCGTACTGTATCGTACCGAATCGATAATGTACTGATATAGGTCTTGATACTGGTTTTAGGGACCTTGATTCATTGTATGGATCTCAATTTGCTATTGATTCATTTTCAAAACTACAACATATAAAAAAGGTTAGTGTATTGAAATTATTTATTATTATTTGATTTAAGTTTCCTTTAATCACCTCTCTTCCCATACCATTTGACCTACCTTGCAGATGCTCTCATTGTTTAAAGCTACTCTGCGCATGTTCGAATTATGGCTTTTTAATATTTTTTTGGGGGGGTCCCATGTTGGCAGTCCGCATTCCTACATCTCTCCTACTTCTACCGTGCTTATGCCATGTCAATCCTCATCTTTGTTATAGCTTGGGCTCAAGGGCTTCCATTACTTTCAGTAATCTGAGTTATATAATGAGTCCTTTTTTGATAAAATTTTGTTGAAGTTTCCAAATATATTGGAATATTACTTTACATTCTAGAGTTGCATTTTACTTCATCCTTCCTACATTGTTTGATACAATAGGATCAAAACATCAAAATTGTGATTAACCAAACTACTATTTTTTAAATGTAGTTTAAGTGATCTGAATTATAAAGTATGTTAGATTATGACTTGAACAATATTGAACTTGTAGCACTGTGAATTATGTATCAAATGGATTTTCTATTTTATTCATTTTCTTTGTTTCTATTTTAGCTTGCCTTCCCAGATGCTATATACTTGGTTGATGTTATTGAGGGTGGGAAGGCACTCATGGAAGCTTGTAAGCCTGCTCTCGAGTCTAGTTACATCGCAAAAGTTATTCATGATTGCAAACGGGACAGTGAGGTCTCTTCAGCTTTAAGTTGCTCTTGCTGTTATCCATTCTCATGGAATGATATTCTCTATATATATTAACATATCTAAATCTCATTTAATGCATGCAGGCTTTATATTTTCAATTTGGCATCAAACTGCACAATGTTGTGGATACCCAGGTAAGCCTCAATTTTATTTTTTCTCTTTATGGCATAAAGGATTAGTCCTTATAAGTAGAACATATTTTTCATACCATATATTGGTATTATACTAGTACTTAGTGCTTTGTTTCTGTACTTTTGCGTTCGACTTTTGCCATGGAAGTGGCTTCAAAATTCATGCTTGGAAAATATTTTTTTGTTTCTATTCTTAAATTTATCCCAAGCACCATTTCTAACAGTTTCTTTCCTATATGGGACAAGCTCTCACCAGATTTGGCAGTTGCATCTTGAATTTACCTATGAAAACGTGAATGTGAATTTTAGAATATGGAAGTGCTGCTGGAGAAGATGACATTCTCAGTGCTGTTGCTTATGTAGATCGCCTATTCTCTGATCGAGGAGCAAGAAGGAAGGAAGCGATCTCCTGATGACTACATATCTTTCGTTGGCCTTCTTGCTGATCCTCGTTATTGTGGTACTTTCTGGACCTAAGCTTTTCATTTACCCTGATGAAATTTTGCTGTCAAGTAAAATATGAGTTGTTTTAACAAATATATTGGAAATAATCCAGAGTTAGGTGCTTTGTGTAAGTTTCTATAATTGATCCCTTTTCTTGTTTCTCTTGCCCTTTTTTTTGATGAAACTGCTGTTACTATTTTTGCATGTTGTCAGCGAACAAGTTGCTTGCACTAATGTGATTAGGAAATGCAATGGCTACCTTTACTTGAAAATACCACATAGAGCATGATGGTTAATGTAAAAAATCCAGTGCACAAGTTATATTGGTTGACATGGATGTTAGATGACACTTGTTGTGTTCTCTGTTGAAAAGTGTGCTGGATGAAATAATGGATTCTTCTTATGTTTATTTGACAATATGTTATACATGTGACTACTATAGTATTCAAATCATAAATTGGCATCTTGAACCACACAACTTATAAGGCAGATTTTCTATCCGCTGACTAACCTTCTAGGTTTAATGTGGGCTTCTCTCTTGTCCAAGGTTACCTCTGTTGGGAAGTTGGTTGGTCATAAAGTCATACTTAGGGATTGTACCTTGAAATAAAGCCAAACCTGTATGGATGGAGAAAGGCTTGTTGGTTATGGTAGTATGACACAACTTATTCATAAACTACTGTAGTATATTATAGTTGTCTAAAATGTGAAAATTAAAAAACAAATGCGATACCATGTTTGTCTTGCTAATTATGTTATAATTCCTTTTGCTCTCCATGGTTGAGTCATTTTTTCTTTTTGCAATAACTTTTCTTCAACATAGATATTTAAAGAATGATTTTGAAGATCAGATCAATTCTAATTCTTTTCTACATTCTTGTTTCAATGTTCATATGGCGTGATATTTCACTTTGTGTAGGAAAATCATACTTGGAAAAGGAAGAAGTGCGTGTTCTTCTAAGGCAGGTTAGCCTAACATGTTGATTATTTTGTGAATTTACATCAAATATTGCACTCAATCAGATCATTAATGTTCATGTGACTTCTGGGTAAATAAAACAGCATCGTACTCCTTCTGTGATATTTATTTTGGTTATCATCTTCAGGAAGTAATTGGAAAGATTGAAATTTTAATTTGTTTGACATCAAATTAAAATCAAAACCATATTAACCATAAGCGTATCAGATTAATCATGAATAGATGATGGCTTTTTATTCATGGGTGTGGAAAGAAATTCACTATCATGGCCTTACCACTAAGAAAGCTATCAATGACATTGCAGCTTGTGTGAGCACGGTGGCAGTGATGAAGATAGCTTTTGGCATTTTTATCAACATCAATGTTAACTGAGCTAGTAAATTTAGTGACACTCTTCTATTAGTAACATATCTTTTTATAGTGGCATGAATGTTGGCTGCTTGGTAAGAGCAGTTCTCATAACATACAAAACTGTTTTTGGAAGGTTTTAATAACACATCATCATCTCAAAAAGTAGTTATTTTTTTAAAATGGTAATAATTTTCTATAAGTCTGAATTGTTTTTGTTTAATAGCTATCAAATAATTTTTGTTGTGGGATGGAAAAATAGGTATTCCTTTTTTGTTTTCCCTAGTGAGAATGAATGACTCAGGTTAAATTACATCAGTGCCTTTGTGCTTTAGTTTACTGTTGGCTTAATTTACTAAATGATATCGGCCTTGCATCAAACAGGTAATAATTATCTAGAGCGTAACTTATATCAAGCTGATGTTTCATCTTTTCCTTTCCAGGACCCCGCATTTTGGACATACAGACCAATGTCTGCAATGATGATCCGTACTGCTGCTGATGATGTCCGCTTCCTCCTCTACATCTATCACAAAATGATGGAGAAGTTGAACAAAAGATCCCTATGGCATCTTGCAGTCCGTGGCTCACTGTATTGTAGATGTTTCTGTATCAGTGATAATGAATTTGCTGATTGGCCTCCTCTTCCCACTCTTCCAGGTCTTGTTGTCTAAAAAGAAACACGGTAGTTTCAGTGCTAATTAAAAATCAAGCATGCCTGTGTCAACATATCAAGTCCTCATCATGATTCTAAAAGATAGCCATCCCCTATTTTTAAGAACAGCCATCACAAAATCAATATCAAGAATTGTATTGGTATATCATTGGTTCAGTGTAAGCTCAGTAGTCAGTACTCCTCTATATTGAGACAGGCTTCTAGCACTTTTCTCACTTTTTGATGGTACAGTCTGAAATGTACTGTATAGCTCAGTACCCTATGGTACAGGGCTGTTCCGTTCGATTCAAACTAATACAGATCGGTTTAACACATATACTGAACCAAACAGAACATTGCTATTGTATTGATATCTTGCTGGTATGATACTGTATGGTCAGTACAGCAAGCCTTGGTTAAGATAATAATGCATCATATGTTCTATTGCTATTATATTTTTTTAACCGAACCATAGTTCAATCTCAGGTGCACATATTGTTGTTTTATCATGAAATTTCATACCTAAGTGTTTTATAGGAGAAGAAAAATAAAACAAGTAGATTTAATTTCTTTTATAATTCCTATAAACAGGCCTGCCTAGGTGCTTCTTCATCCTTTAGGTTTTGCTTTCATGCTCCTCCATTCTAGTTTACTTCTATACTCATCCTCGACAGAAGCAATTAATAATGTCTATTTGTTGAATGCTCGAATTTAAATTATCATGTATACTGATCATGTTTAAGTAGTCATTTGAACTTTCAGGCAGGTGCTAGCGACGACTCTGTATAACTAACCATAAATACATAAATAAATGTTAAAGACTTGTGGCTATGATTTATTTTGTAAAATTAAAGCATGATGAAATTTTCTTTTCCATGCAACTGGTAATGCCATGCAAATTTAATGTCATTTGTTGTAATATAAATGTACTGTTGTATTTCTGTGAGATAATTTATATTTTAAAGGTCCCTATGTGCATGCAATAATTGAGCGATAGGATCACCATTCATATCTATAGCTCTGGTGTGTTGTTCACAGGGAATGCAGAAATAACAACACCCTCTTAACCAAGTTCCTTATGGCTGCCCAAGTTCAGGAAGCCTTTCATTAGGAATTACGCGAAACTTCTAGCTCTTTTTATATATGAATTCTGAAGTGTGCAACTGTCTTAACTTTAATTATGTGGTCAGGGAATTTACGGAATGTAAATATTTCAATCAATCTAATAAATATTGGGGAAATCTATTTCAAACTTCATGGTGGCAAATTTCAACTGACCCGTGTTCATGTTAATCCTGACTTCTGTTGTCATGACAAGATTTTTTTTTTCCTTCTCTTTTTAACTTTTGTAGTGCAGAAATTTAGTTTTATTTTTGCTCTCATTCTGGTTTAATATTCCTATGATTGACATATACAGGGGAGTCATCGCCAGAAACAGATTTAGTTTAGTAATTAATTGGGAATATGCCCGTATATACCTTGGATGTGTGCAATCTGTGATACTCATTAAATTACATGGAATCATATCAGAAATAAAAATTCAAAGAAATATAAACCTGGTGCTTATTTGGGCCAAAGATGACGGTGTAAATATCTCGGGAAACTAATTAATTTTGCAAATTTTAACTTGAATGAAGTTAGAGACACTATATTTAGATGATAAATAGGGATGCTTATGTATCAAATGTGATTACATATTGCATTCTTTGAAGCACTGAACTTGGTTGCAGCCATGCAGGATAGGGCCATGAGATTTACTAGAGTTAATGTTTAGTTGATTTCAATGTCAGAGATTCAACATTTTTGTGAAAAGCTTTTACAATTATGTCCACTTGACATGACACCTTCCATGGATTAACAGAAGACATGGGTCAGAGCGAGCGCAGATGGAAGCTAACAGTGGCAGGCATTAGGAAATGTAGGGCCCTGACAAACCCTTCTCTATTGCGAAATAGAACTTAGGTTGTTCTAGTGAAATTCATAATCAATTCAAAAATAATAAAAATAAATGGGTAAAGGATTAGTGTCGATAAATCACTGTATGACTGGAATTCCTGCTTGCTGTGCAGAATTGGCATCGTGTTTGTGGAGGGCATGCCCTTGATCTACATGAAATCACAATGAAGTCACCTTTAGGTTTATATGAAACTGGAGCTGCTGATCAGTTGAACATAAGCACCTTACTGGAAAAACACAAAAGACAGCTCCATAGTCTCAATTCAATATAAAAAATGAAGTACATGTGGCAATTTTAGCATCTAGGGCTTTGTACACATATTAGGATTTGGTGGTGCTTTTAGAATTTGTCTAAACAATGAAATGCTACAAAGAAAAGTGGAAATTCAGTTAAAACATTACTATTTGACTAGAGGATTCGTGTCAGATTGATCAAATGCAGGTTGAAAAGTGTCAGATAAACTTTTGACTCTTTTTTTAGACTAGTTGCTGAAAATTCTGTTGATGTCATGTTGTTCCATACAGATGTGAGGGCTGTCCAATTCATCTTATGTCCATAATTCATCCTCTGATACCAAAGGCTGTTCTAAGTCACAAACATGGAACTGCCTTGCTCTTTAGTGTAGAATTGACTTGCAAAGTGATGAACTTTTACATATATACTTTTGGGAAGGTCTGTTGTCCAATACTTAAAATTTATCATCAGATATTAATACAAAATGTCAAGGGCTTTTTACATGATTAAAATAAAGGAATACAATTGGAGGTTTGGCTGAATTATGAAAGAGCGAAGGCAAGAAAAATATTTGCCTGCTTTAGGGAAATGCATTGCTTTTATATCTAGGATGTCTTTTTTTACTAGAATAGTATGTTTAAAACATGTATCTGAATTTTTGATTTGCAGTTTACTGAATTATTTAGAGGGTGGACCTCTGTGTGACGATAAGGTCACTCTATTGTGAACATGGTGTCATAGGTTCGAAATATAGAAACAATCTCTTTGCATATAGGGTAAAGTTATGTACATCTGACTATCCCAAATCCTGCATTGGCTAGAGCTTGGTGCATTGGGCTATCCTTTTTAATTTACTAGACTATTTGGCGATACTGAAGTGGCATGATTGTTTGAACTTTTTCATTGAAGCGGCACCAATTTTTGATTTGTTTGATGTTGCTTCCAGATATCCTAGCTGCCGAAGGTTATGCCCCTGAAGAAGAGATACTTTCTGTGCTAAATGTTCCTCCTGGGAATATGGGACGGGTTATTGGGAAAAAAGGAGCCTCTATCCGATCAGTAAAAGAATCTTGCAAGTAAGATGATCATGCATGTAATGCATTTACAAAACCATTTATAAGTGCTAGCTAGTGTTAATATTTAGGTTCGTTTATCCCTGCCAAGTTAAATGTTTTTTTTCTGTTTTGTATATTGCAGTGCGGAAATTCTTATTGGCGGTGCTAAGGGTCCTCCTGACAAGGTAAACTTGGTTGCTTTACTATCTTGAAGGGGCTGTTTGGCTCTGTAGGAAGCACTAACCTAAATGATGATAAAACACCTTGGTAACACAACTGTGGAATATCATTACTTTGCAAGAAAAAATGCTAGCTAGTTCCTGGGTCCCAAGTGTCAAAAATTATATAACATCTTCAGGGAAAAAAGCATTTTCTAATGTTATTGGCATCACTACTATGACTTGAACTTTCTATTGCGATGAACATTTATCTTCAAGTTGATTAATTATCTGAATATCTGATGACTCTGGTCTGTTTTTAAAATCACAAACATGAACTGTTTGTTGTTTTAATATTTGTTACAATAGTGTGGGATGTTACTTTTTAAACATTATTTATGTTATGAATTTGAAGCTTGTAACCTGCAATGCTCTCTAGAAGACTGATGAAATGATAAAAAACTTATCTACCATAAGCTACCAGATTTTCCATGGGATGACCATGTTATTAAAATGTTCAAGTTCAAGGCTGCCCGTTTGCACTATTATATTTGGATTGTCGTATGGTGATTGGCATTCGAACAACAGGAATCTGTAAAATAACTCGGGCTGGCCTGGACGCATGATATGGGCATGATTCTTTCTTACATCATTGTTTTCATGCCCAATCAAGTAGGAGCCTTATTAACCTGTATTAAACTTTAAGAATCATTTACCTGGTAACCCATGTGTGCTAAACTTTCCAGATCATTTACCTAAGCCAGTGATGATGTTGCTTGCTTTGAAAATCATGTTATTATTGGTGCAAGCATTAATAATGCCATAGACCATAAAACATGCTGAGCGGATGGTTAGTGTTTCAGCATTTAGAATGTGCAACTTCACGTAGAAATCCTATTCTTTTGTTGTTCAAATGCCAAGAAATACCTTTAATAAGCACAGCAGAACCATTACAAGGTCATGTTTGAATTTTTCTGATATGGAAGTTCCCTGATCTAGACAAATGCATGCTATGCAATATCAAGTATGAGAGTTGCAAATTCTGGTATGTATACTTTTTTTGTGTTTGTGGTTGTGGATAATTATTCATAGTCATTTATAATGGACAAAAATCAGCAATTCATTTAGGAAATATTGCTCTTTGTATTTCTCTAAATTGTACTGATGAAATTTGTGCAATTGGTGCTTCTACTCGTATGAGGTATTTATGATATAGATAAAGAGAATGAAATATGTCCAACTCTTGCTCGCTAATGTTTTCACAACCTTGAGGCTTACCCTCGTTACTCAAGTCTGTTGGCATGGGAGTTTTCTCAAACCACATCCAATCGAACAATGCTTCTGGGGAAGAGAGAGATATCTTTCTGATTGCTTTATATTGTGCATTATAGCTTTTGTATAATCATTAATTATTCCTTGAAAACTGTTATCATTGATTGCATGCCTGTGGGTTTCATGTGCAACCAATGGATACCACTGCGGTAACGGACAAAAACTTTTTAGTTTTATCAGAAGACTGAGGCTTCTGAAATTTTTTTAGTTCATTTTATGTTTTTGTCGTGATAATGATTCATCTGACTGGTGCCTTTCCAAATAGGTTTTCATCATTGGGCCTGTGAAGGAGGTGAGGAAAGCTGAAGCAATTCTTAGAGGGCGGATGATCGACATGTACCAAATCTACCCTTTGTGAAAGCTCCAGAGTCAACTTTGACGCAGCCAATCCAGCATTTGTGCCAGTCCTCCTGGCGTGTTGCATGAAATCTGTGTTTTTATAAATGTTACAGTCATGGTGCCAGTCGTCATTCAATATGCTAGTTGTGGCGTCTCATTGGACATTGTTCCTTCCCCATTGTCACAGTTAAGGATGGCAGCTCCGGTCCAGAACCTACTTCTCGCTTTATAAGATGAAATAATGGTAGATGAAACGGAGGCATAACAGGTTTGCCATTGTTGTTGATGATCTTTGTAATCAATCATTGGATGGATTGTTGTGGTGGATGTGGTCCAATTATGGATCACATGGAAAAGATGAAAAATACAACATCAGATTAACAGCAT